>CABFWB010000855.1:19112-29951 GCA_902151455.1 Timema bartmani
ATAAGATGTGGAGTTACATCCATTGATTCAAATATAAGATGTGGAGTTACATCCATTGATTCAAATATAAGATGTGGAGTTACATCCATTGATTCAAATATAAGATGTGTAGTTACATCCATTGATTCAAATATAAGATGTGGAGTTACATCCATTGATTCAGATATAAGATGTGGAGTTACATCCATTGATTCAAAAGAAAAAGTCTATACACATAAAATATGATAATTACTCTAATGGGGTAGCGATGAGGAAGGAAGCATTTTAGAAGTAATCTACCAGAATTTGAGTGGAAGGAGAGGGGTAACCCCACCCTCACTAGACCCACCTGGGATTTGAACCCCGATCTCTCTGTCATCAGCAGGCCAGTTCAAACACGAGAGTGACGCCTTAGACCATTTGGCCATTGAAGCGGGACATTTGTCTTCTAACGAACAATTCAGGAATCCTCACGACAGTAAGATGTCTTATTTCCAAGTGAATTCTAAGTAATCTACCAGAATGCCTCTACCTCGCCATTCCACCTCTTCCCCTAGTTTAGCGTTTGAGATGAAGGGTAGAACAAAGAAAGGTGAAATGCAATGATAGAAGGGGAAAGATAAAACTGAAACATCCAAGATAAGAAAGGAAGTTATGCCCTTCATTTGCGTACTCTTGTTCCCAAGTGTGGGGTGTTTTGGAACTTAATATTGTGTCATTTTATTTGAGACTCAACACTTAATCTCTTACCAACTAGTAGGACTGTCATTTACAAATATTTTCAATACCTGTCCTAAAACATTTAGCTTCCATGTTGACTGCTCATTATTTTCATTGTGATATTTGAGTTGAGACATAAACATCAAATCAACACTCATAATTAGAGTTGGGTAGAAGCCCTGAGTTTACAAATCCAAAGGATCATTTTACCTACGAATCTCAAATTTGAATTAAGATCATGGAAAAAAAAAGTGTAACATAATGGGAAATAGAAATACAATAGGATGATAGAAAAAAATAACTAAATTTTGAAATATCTTGTTTCAATAAATCTATTCATTTAAGTGTTAAATTAAGGGTATGGATGCTGTTTCTAAAGTTGATATATAAAAATGTTGGGGGTGATCTACCAGTAATCAGTATTAGAGCTCTAAAACAAATTATAATTATAAAATAAATTTGTATCTTAGGTACTCACCTCAGTGACGTAGTTAGCTAATGTGCTGGTTTTGTGTTGAGCTAGACTGCCGAGGACAGGGAGATTGAGGTTCTAATCTCGGCCGGCTGAACTGGGGGTGGTTTTTCCTAAATGGTTTTCCATTCTACCGCCACACAAATGTGGGTTCACTTCCTCTAAATTCAACCTTCCCAATTCCTAAACATAAGCGTAATTAGTACTTAAGCGAACAGGTAGTAAGATGTGGTGCTAAGTATTATTATTATTATTATTATTATTATTATTATTATTATCATCATCTTAGGTCCCATTCTTCTAATACTATACACAAAAATGAAGCACAGAGTTTGAAATGGCTTGTCTGGCGCTACTCATACCACAAGAGGACAAACCGTTTCTAATGCACCTGCTTCGGTGGCAACGTGGCTTAACGCGCTACTCTCACAGTAGATTAGACCGGTGATGATGAGGAGATTGAGGTTCGAATCTTGGTCGAGTGTACTGAAGATGGTTTTTCCAAAATGGTTTCCACCCTCCCTCCATGCAAATGCAGGTACACTTCTTCTAAATATATCCTACCTAATTTCAATAACAATTAGTATAATTAGTACTTATTAAGCATATAACCCTAGCGGGTAGGTAGAAGTGGTGCTAAAAAAAGTTAGTAATGGTCAACCAGCTGTGAAGACAATCAGGCATTTCCTCCTTTTATTCATTTAATTTGAGTCTATGGGACTATTTATGGCTTGTTCGCGGCGATCCCTATTTTTGACCAATTGGAGGACTCTTGTTTTTGTGGTCTGTGTTCATATTTAATCATTTATGATTTTAATTATATAGTGCAGCGTATATTGGCCTAAGGCTGAGTTAACAATTAATTTGGTGAACAATAGTGATAGAAAGTTATGAAATTGATTAACTATTAAAGATAAAAATGTATGAAAAGAAAGTCTTGTCCCCGGCCCTACCCAAAACTTCCCCCGGTTTTGAGTCTGAAGGCCTTGTTCAGTCAATGTTTCATTGCTGACTATGAATATGTAATATGTTCATGTGTAAAGAAGCAATATCTATTGTGACAAGAAAGATTTTGGACAAACAATTCTCTTTGATCTCTTGAAGGCCATTGAGGAACACATTGTCGTTAATTTATACCGGAAGTTGTTTTAAACAAATATTTGGTGAAAATATACTAGAGCTTTATATGGTCTGACATTGTCTCAACATAGGCCAAGGTGAATAGGCAACAAAATTTATAATAATTTTTTTTATATAGGATTGCTATGATATTCTTCTTTAACAGTATATTAAAATTCCTGACTGAATTGACCTGTGCTAAGTTTGCCATCTTGGAAAAATGGCAGAACAAGGGTTACCTTTCTCCGGTTTTTCACGATTATCATGGAAATGGTTAATTTTAGTTATAAAATGCAAAGGAGCTAATGGAAAGAGCAAAACATTTCCTACAAGTTAGATGCTTTGATTTTTCTTAGTGTCTTCTCATTGTCAAGGGAATGTATCTGTTAAGTAACATTAATATCGCCTGAATGCTACTAGACACTGACACATAAGTACTTTACATAAACGGAAGAGGGGTTTAAATGTATGCTGTATGGCGCAAAGCAGGGAATCACAAAGCTAACTCTGCATTGAAATCATCCATTTCGATGGAAGAAGGGTGGAGAGATGTCCCACCTAGGTAAAATATCGCCCCTTATAATATTAACATAAATAATAATATGATAATTTACTTATCATAATAGAAATTGCAATACACCAATCAATGAAAAGACACTAAGCAAACCCAAATCCTTGATCGTGTAGAAAATTGTATGCTCTCTCTATTAGGTCCTCTATATACTCCACAAAGATCAATTATTTCCAAGATAATTGTGAAAAACCGGATAAAGTTACTTCATGATCCACTATTTTCCAAGTTGGTGGACTTATCACAGGTTGGATTGGTCAGGACTTTAAATAGGTTATCTAGGAAGGCAATTATAACAATCCAATGAAGAAAAAAAAAATCATTATGAATTATGTCACTCACTAAGTATAAAAATGTCTAATTCACCTTCACTAATATAATAAACTATGTATTCTCGGTAATGTTTTATCGTTTAAAAGACTAGGGTGTTATATTTCAACACTATCCTATGAACAGTATAATATTTTAGCGATTTGCTTTGGCACTTTTTCAAATCGGCTTTAAACTGATTTGTTATTGAATAAAATGTGAAAATGAATTTTACCTACTGAAGCACACCCCTTGAGTAGCTCACAAACAGGAACTAAAGTGTTTTAAAAAAGTCTCGTTTATACCAAAAATACTGTAGCTAATTAAAAGGGACCAAAAGTACTTTTGTTTCATAAAATAAACCCCATTATTAATTAATATGTTTGCTGTCTGTTTTCATTTTGAAATAAATTATTATATTGGCACTATACAATATAGATTTCATTGCTTCAATGCATACATAAATTCTAATATGTGGGTTATCACATATTTGTTAATAGAACAAGAGTTTTGTGTGCATATTAATAATTTAGAGTCTTTATTCAGAAGTATTAGTATCTTTTGGTTCCTACTCAAATGATGATTATTCGTCATAACACAAGCACTGAAGCGATTGATACACATTATATTTTGAGCTAAAATTTAATTCCAAAGATTATTTGAATTTATTATTCACAAGTTTTCAAGCGATTAAAACTATTTTTGAGTTAATATTTTTATAATAAATAATGTTTAACAATCAATAATAATGATTTTCACTTCACTTTTTTCAAAAATAATTATTGATTTATAAACTGCGGACAATTTCCAGCGTATTCGAGAATGTGAACTAGCACTTCGAGATTCTGTTGCTAGCGTCCGAAGCAAGAGGTTTCCTCCGTTGAGACGCGGAGCATCTGTTGATGTTTATCTGACAACGGCAGGTAACAGGGCTTCCAGTTTGGTTCACTTATGCTTGGCTCTACATCTCTAGTTGTTTTGACTTTTGCATCCTATTATAGTTTCATTTATAACATTCTCTTTATCATTGAAGTGGTAAGTTTGTTTAGTCATTATTGTCGATTAATATAATTTTAATAGTGTTTGTGAAATGAAAATAAAATGCGATGGACCATATATTTAGATTAAAACATTAACCTTCAACATTTGCAAAGGAAAATGGTTCTACCAAATAACACAGTTGTAATTCTATTTGTTAGTATTCAATATCTAATTTGTTGAATTATTAGAAATTATGTTATTATTAACTCGGTCAGTAAGTTGTTGACATATCTCCTGCTGTCAAGAAACATAAAACTCAGAATATACAAAGCCACAATTTTACCGGTTGTTCTCTATTGGTGTGAAACATGGCCTCTTACCTTAAAGAAGAAAATAAATTTAGGGTGTTTGAAAACAAGGTGCTTAGGAAGATATTTGGTACAGAAATTGATTAAGATAGTGGGAAGTGGAGAAGGCTACATAATGATGAGCTCTATACCCTGCACTCATCACCAGACATTGTTAAGGTAGTAAAATCTCACAGGTTAGAGTGAGCAGGTGAATGGGAGTATCTAGAACCACGTTCAAGATATTGAATGGCAAACCCAATGGGAAAAGACCACTGGGAAGATCCAGACGCAGATGGTAGGATAACATTTGGATAGACCTGAGAAAGATATGGTGTAATGAGGTAGACTGGATAGAATTGGCTCAGGTGAGGGATAGGTGGTGTACTTTTGTAAGTGCTGTAATGAACTTTCAACTTACTAATGCCATATAGTAACTAAGTAAGTAATGTTATTATCATTGCCAAAATTAATATTTACGGGTGACCTGTTGGTCTAGGGGTAAGGTGTCGGACTTCTGTGCTGGAGGTCCGGAGTTCAATCCTCGGTCCTGGCACAGATTTATCTGATTGCCAACCCCTTCCTTCACCTCTGACAAGACGTGTATTAATCACAACTTGTGAATGTGTGGAATGCCAGGCCTCCACCGTGGTTCGGATCCCACGTTAAACTGTAGGTCCTCCATTTCATCTCACAATCACCCTACCATTACACATCAGCGTAAGTGTGTATAACCCGAATGGGTAGTAATAATAATAATAAAATTAATATTTAATTTTGTAATATCTCCTTTCTTAACTATTTTTGATTTCTTAGTTTATTGAGTTGATTAAAAACAAGGGCTGTTCATAGTTAATTAACAAAATGTGATTGCTTTTTTGTTTCATTGTTTGTATCCTAGCAAATCTTACTAAAATAATTTTATACCTTTGCTCATATTTGAGAAAACTGTAATAAAGAAGTAATTTTTTTTATGTGTCCTGTGGCTTACTACCCTCCACGCTATTGAAATATTTACACTTTGAGGGTAGGAATTAGGAGGGTATAATCTAGAGGAAATGGGCCTGCATTTGCGTGAGGAGGGAGAGTGGGAAACAATTATGAAAATATCCACTTCACAACACCCAGCCGGGATTCGAACCCTATCATTCCCTTCACTGAAAATATAATCTAGTGCGGGTTTGACACTTAGAAAAAATGATCATCGATGCTGGCTGGTCATTATTATTCTAAATAACTATGAAGTGCCTTCTTCCTTCAACTTTATCACTCACCAATATTGACCACCGTCTGATTTGTTTAGTTGTGGTGTGATACATTGTATCTTGACATTCTTTTTGTAAATTTAATTTTAACATAGAGTGTAACCCGAATGAATAGCAGAACACAGTACCGGTACTAAAATAATAATAATAATAATAATAATAATAATAATAATAATAAAAATTAACAGACAAGATGTTTAAGATATTTGTCTCTAAAATATGGTCTTACATAGAACTCACCATTTTTTTGTTTGTTAGAAGCATTAATCTCTCTCAAACATATATTCTTATCACTCTTTTTATTTAAAGTCTTTGTGTGATTAAAAAAATTTCTAGAATGGTTAGTTTTGTACTAACTAGGTGTATACAAATTTATTTTTGGATCTGCTAGATATTAGAATATTAGGGTTAGTTCTGTTTGGTTCTTTTCTACCTCAGTTCTGCCGGCTCTTCAAACAAGAACCAGAACTGATTTCGATTCATAGAATGTCGGTTATTGGTTTCTCAGTTTCGACTATTAAAAAAAAATCTTAACGACATTAATGATTAAGGGGAATTTTGAACTGAGAACAGAACTAAGGGGACATATTCCTGAACACATTCAGAGCCATTCTAAATGCTTTTTTTTTACATTCAACTCTGCAGGGGAAAACATTCGAAATACTGCATAAATGAACTCTGTAACACGCGGCCAGAATTAGAGAGCCAAAATATAACAGAAGCAGTATAGCTGCCAACTCTCCTCAATTTTATATAAAACATTAATAAACATAACCATTACTACCATTTTACAGCCCCTTAAATTTTATTGACAATTTTTACAAACGCACTGAGTATAATTAATATTTGAAAGTTTAAATTTTACTTCATAGTACTCACTACTAAACAAGATATGAATCAGCTTCCATTGATATGACATAACACACTACCACGAAGAAACTAAATGTTTGTTACAGTGGTTCTATATACTCACATTCTGATATTGTGTTAAACGCTGTTTTCTCGGCCCCACTTTGATTTTGTACCACACCACTGCCACTCTATTTCTGAACAAAAATAAGATAGCTTTACTATCTATTCTGTAGGCCTACCTATGTCTAGGCCCACAATTCTATAACTAATAGTTTACTCTTATTGCATTAATTTGTTTGTAATCATTGAAATAGTGAGACCCGCTTTGGTGGAAGCATGGTCTAAGCAGGTCTGCCCAGAAGGGGGGGAGGGATGGAATGGGGCATTTTGCCCCAGGCCCCTGCTCAGCGAGGGGCCCCAATCACCCAAACAACTTTTATTTGGTTGATGTCACACACTACTTAGCCCAAAGAAATTTACTATTCTGTGGAAGATATTCTACTGTAGATTATGATGACTGTGGCGTTTTCTTGTCAACACTCCAGCTTGTGGGCAGGTACAGCGTTGAACTTAAACAGCATCTAGAAACTGTCGCTTATTTCAGAGAGTCTGGACAAAAAATGCAAGCTCACTACCTATCATGGCATAGCCAGAACGAGTTCTTGTAACTATGTGCTAGTAAGGTTTTGAGCGCTATCCTTAAGGAGTTGTAAAAGTGGGTACGTTGATGGCACACCTGATGTATCACATATTGAGCAGTTAGCTTTTGTTCTCAAATATGTAATACAACAAAACAGAAAATGGGATGTTTATGAAAGATTCATAAATCTGATAGATTTTGACAAGAAGAAAGGTGCATATTTTGCAGAACAGATCGTGAAAGTCTTAGAAGAGTGTAACTTAGAGCTAGCACAGTGCAGAGGACAAGGTTAAGATAACACCTCTAACATGTCAGGTAAATTTCAAGGTGTAAAAGCAAGAATTTTTGAAGCGTCCTCAAGCCTATTTTCTCACTGTGCAGTGCGCGCGCACACGTTAAATCTTTGTTGTACACATGCTATGGAAATAAGTTAAGAGGTGAAAACCTATTTTGGCAATATCCAGAAACTCTACAATGTATTTTATATCAGTCCTGTAAGATAGAAAATTCTACAAAATACTGCTAATATCTCTCTTCACTCTATATAGAACTAGATGGAGTTCAAGAGTAGACGCTGTTGGTCCTCTGACGAAAAATCACAGAGGTGTTCTATCTAGATTATTTGAATGGGATTGGGGAGGAGGTCAACATGCCACCGGAGAGCCAAGCAGATGTATCGGGCCTGATTGAGTGGCTGCAATCGTTTGAATTCATCCCTCTCACTAGAATATGGTACAAAGTCTTGCAGTGATTTGATGATAGGAACAGAGTCCTTAAAAGTTCTAAACTACAATGGAAGAGGGAACACAAAATGTGAAGAGCCTAGTGGAGGAGATTCCATTTTTGAAAGAATCCTGGCCAAGTTTGCTTACAGAATCAAAATAAGTCGCTTCGAACTTCAGAATCAAACCAGAGTTGAATGTCTTAAGAATTCGTAAAAAATTAAAATTCCATGATGAGATAGGGGATGTTGACTACAAGTTTGACTCTCCAGAAACTAGATTCAAAGTTCAGGTGTTCATTCCTACATTAGAACTGCTATTGTCTGAATTACGTAACCTGGCTGATAGAATGGCAGAATTGTCAGTATTATTCTCGCCTATTTTGAACCCAACAGATGATGTGGTCACCTCAGCCATAGCCACTCATGCTGAAGCTTTGAAGGCAGCATATCCCCAGGACCTTCTAAAAGAAGATCTCATAGAATAAATTGTACACAGCTTAAGATTATCTTGACAAAAATAAATTGATTACATTTTAAAAATTTGTCACTTTGTTCACTGGTACCTGTTTGAGTTATTTGTGTAGACTATGTACTAACTATGTTAATATGTTAGGGACAAGAAGATTAATTTAAAATGAAGTGCATCCACTTTTACATGGAAAAAGAGTGGAAAACCATTTATGAAAAACCACCCTTAGTACACCCGAGTGAGATTCAAACCCCGAACTCATCATCGGCAGTCTAGTCCATTGTAAGTGTGACACCTTAGACATTAATAAAAGGAAGATAAGCAAGTTTATGTTTATTTTATTTTTTTGAAAGGGGCCCCTCCAAAAAATTACTTTGCCCCAGGCCCCCTGAGCTCTCTGGGCGGCCCTGGGTCTAAGGCGTTGTTATTGCAATAGACTAGACTGCTGATAACGGGTGATAAGTGTTTGAATCTCATTTGGGTGTTTTGAAGGTTTTTTATAAATTGTTTTTCTCTTTCTTTCTACATAAATGCGGGCACACTTGTCATGCCGTCACTGCTGTTTTTCCTGTCATTTGGTCTCAGGGTGAGGTCAAAGGCCGGGGGAGTAAGTGACGATTTAGTTTGGTGGAGTTTGGAATTGGCTTGTAGAATGATGGACTCAACTGAGATTGCCTGGGTTGAAGGTGGCCTATTACTGTTGCTTATCGCTGGCAGGGCTGCTCCCAAAGGCGGCCTCCAGCTTCTGGATGGAATGACCTTAGGTGTTCTGACGTGATAGTACAACTTGCGGTTTTGAGTTGGCCAACTCGCATATCCTTCAGACTGGTGTAACGGAGGGAGGCCGCTAGTGATTGTAGGTGGTGGTTGTAGGTCGTAGCCAATGGGGCAGTTTGATGGGGGAGGGTCTCAGGTGATTGGGTTTTTTGGGAGTATATTCTGGGAGAAAAGTAGAGGGGTAGAGGGGAGGGAACATTGGGTTACAAACCTTCGAGTCTGATGAGGTCAGTCCCGGGGGGCACTATGGCATCCGGTTGAGAGAACCGCTGTTGTAGCTGGTAGGCCCCTGGAGTATGCATGATGTCTGACTTGGAGTGCTTCTCCCGATGTGTCTTTTCTGACTGTTTGTCATAACCCTGGCCTCGTTCAGGGTTCAACTGAGACTAGGGTGAGCAATCAGATTAGGGGAGGAGAGGAAGAGATAAGCACTGTTTAGACAGGGGGAGGGGGAAGACAGAGTGGGAGAATGGCAGTGGTGGGGAATACCTTGGAGCTAGGGGTTCTGAAAGGTGTAGGGGTGGATTACTTCAGCACTCAAGGCGCGGTAAGATGGAAGGAATGGACCTTGGCACATGATGTGTGGTGAAGTGGAGGGGAAGGAAAGGTAAGAGAGAGAGATAGAATGATAGAGTTCTTAGATTTTAGTGACCATAGCCGCTACAGAACGGATTGCTCACATCCTTCTTTGGAGAAAATGGTAGATGCGCATACACATACACCCTTTCCTTTGTGGACTCCACTGCACCACTGGTTGGGAAGGGTTGAGTGTGCAAGAGCTTGCTATCTTTAGGGGGAACAGGCTTCATGCAAGAACCTGCTAATCACCTGTTTATGAAGAGCTTAGTAATCTTACTCATCCCTATCAACACAATAGTGTAATTAATACATATGCATAGTAAAACATGATACCTAAAAAAAATCCCTAATACAGCTTTAAAGTGCCTGGGGAAAAAATGTGAATTCCTTCTGTTTAAAACTGGAAAACTTAGGAAATTTTTAAATTATTAATGTAGGTTTATTTGTCTTACTTTCTTTTTCATTCTATCTTTAACTATTGTGAGTTTGGTCACACACTAATTATATGTCACTATACAGTTTGTTTGATTCTATTATACAGCAGCTTATAATTACAGGCTCACAGTGGAGCAAACCAAGGAAAGACTGTATCAGCTTTCACCGTAAACAGATTGTACATTTGTTTTAATTGTTTGACCATACTTTGGCAGTCAAGCCTCTTTGTAATTTAACATAATAACTATTATAAATGCGAAAGTGAGTTTGTTTGTTTGTTTGTTTGTTTGTTTGTTTGTTACGCTTTCACGCCTAAACTACTCGACCGATCATCATGAAATTTCGCATACACGTAGTCATGGGTACAGAAAAGGACATAGGGTACCTTTCATACAGAAAAAATGCAAATGTGAGTTTGTTTGTTTGTTATTGTTTGTTACGCATTCACGCCTAAGCTACTCGACCGATCATCATGAAATTTCGCATACACGTTGTCATGGGTACAGAAAAGGACATAGGGTACCTTTCATCCAGAAAAAATGCAAATGTAAGTTTGTTTGTTTGTTTGTTTGTTATTGTTTGTTACGCTTTCACGCCTAA
>CABFWB010000855.1:40547-61112 GCA_902151455.1 Timema bartmani
GGGGGGGGGGGGGTTTCATAACGATGAGCTATATGCCTTATTCCCCTGACCAGAAATTGTTTTGAGGTTTATCAAAACTCACAGCTTACTATGGGAAGGACACTAAAGGTATCGACTGGCAAACCTAATGGGAAGACCTAGACACAGATGGGAGGATAACTTTAGAATGGACCTGAAAGAGATGGGGTGTGATGAGTTGGACTGGATAGAACAAGATCAAGATTGGTATAAAGTGTAATGAGGTGGACTGGATAGAACTAGCTCAATATAGGTATATAGTGTAATGAGGTGGACTGGATAGAACTAGCTCAAGATAGGGATAGAGTGTAATAAGGTGGACTGGATATAACTTTCTCAGAATAGGGATAAGGTGTAATGAGGTGGACTTGATAGAACAAGCACAAAATAGGTTATAATTAGGTAGAATAGATGTAACTAGCCCAAGATAGGTTGCTGCACTAGATAGAACTCGTTCACGCTCAAGATATGAGTAGGGTGTAATGAAGTGGACTGGATTAAACTAGAATTTTCATCTCATGGTGACTTTATTTTTGAGTATCTGTCAAGGGTGTCCTGGAATTTAATGACAACATTCTCTCTTCATTTAAAATGTTTCTTGTCAAATGTCAATATGCTCATTACAGATATTCAACAACTGTTGATATCTCCATGTGAATAAAATTAAACTTTAAGATCTACTAGAGAAGTAGTTGATTTATTTAGGCCAAAAGAATGTTTGGTTTAAAAACTGCAATAACACCAGCCTGTTCTTGCATTCCAGACATCCCCACTTAACACACCTGAGTTATTAATTCTAGGTAGAGCGACTCTACTAGCTACCTAATTGGATGTTGTCAGGTGGTGGTTTGGGGGATCAGGCCTGCATTTTGCTATTTCTTTCATTTTATTAGGTAGATAGGAGTTTAAAAAGCAATGGAAACATTTTCAGTATAAACCACATACATTAAATCTGACTTCATGAAAGCGTTTTTGGCTATTATTGTAATGATAATTGTAGTTTTATTTCATGCTTATGGTCTCCTTTATGGTTTTTTTTTGTGGTGGTGATTGTTGGGATAGTGGTGGTTTTGTTTCATGGTTACTACAAATAGGGGTGATAGTTGCTTGGTTTCTGGTGGTTTTATGTCCTGGTGGTGATGGTGACAGTAAATTTCAATTATTTAATTTCACTTTATTATTCTAGGGCTACTCAACGTCATGAAGATCTTTTACATGAACACTTTTCCACTTGACACATTTAATTAATTAATAAATGAGAATGCAAGAATGCATAGACTTAAACACAAGAAACGTGTTTATAAGAGGGGCATCAACAATCCCAGTATTGTCTAAAGGTAAATTACTAAAGAAGATAGATTAGAATTAAACAAAAATTTTAATGTCCGCTTGTGAAATGAAAATTAAAAAAAAATATATATATATATTAAAAATCAACTTTTGAAATAAAAATATTTTATTTAAACAACTCATATATGTGTATTTAAACTATTTTGCGAAAAAACTCTTTCTTCTACTTTAAACATTTTGGAAAATGCCCTTCACTTTATTAACACAACACAACACATAATTGTTTGTGTTATTAATATTTCATTTTACTCCCAGAAAAGAATTTTGAAAATTTAAATTGGTCATTATAGACCTATAGTCTCGAATAGTATATCAATAGAAATAAGTAAGAGGCAATAAAATCCCAAATAGCTATGAGTTAGCTACTATGGTTTAATTTCTAAAATATATATCTTGAGTTTTTTTTTATATTATTAGAGATAATGATTAAATACTGACTACATAAGTATAGTTTGGTTTCAAACTTCATGATTGTACTAGTGACTTATTAAACATTCCTTCAAATATATGATGCAGCCATTGCTCTAGTAGCTGCCACGTTTAGTCTCTTGTTGTCAAAAGGTTTTTTATTTATTTATTTCAGGATACCATTCACCAATGGCTTTTTCAATACTACCAAACGAAAAATATTAGAAATAAAGACATGTTCTATAGCCTATTTATACGCTTATTACTGTTTGATAATTAACCATCTTCACTCTTAACTACACAACAAAGTTTACTCTGTGCAGTGGGTCACAGCACAAAAACAACAAAATGTAGGTCCACTTGTAATTTGATGAGGGAGATATTTATTTTAGATATTCATTGATTATATTTGTTTAAGATTATTAGCATCTTGCTTAGCAAACAAATTTTTGCCGCATCAAGCAGTTAAAATGTATATACTCATTTATGAGTTGTAACTAAACAAATATATATATATATATATATATCCTATTAGATAAAATAATTTAACATATACAAATATTGAATAGCTGGCTTAAGAAATCCTTTAATTTGTGTTTAACTGCTGCTTCTAGGAAAGCGGTAATGATTGTCTAGGAAAGTTGACGCTATTGACCTCATTATGTTAGTGTTCCTTTGAACCATAATAGTGATAGAATAGCAGTATATATTTTTCAGTCAAAGAATTCATTATGCAAACAAAGTTTATTTATGTTGAATGGAATAATAAAGATTGTTAAAACAAAATTAAATCAAATACTCATTTAGTGGTTGTTGACTTCTTCCCCCGTGGCACAGTAGTGTATTTGCACTATCTCCAGACTCTAATACTAAAACCAAGGAAGACCAATTACACTTAGAAAACATTGATCAAATAATATATTAACTTGAACAATCAAAATTAGTAACTACAAGTGACCAAAAAAATTATATCATTTAGGTTTAAAGAGTAGTACTAAACTTTCTAGAAAAAAATTACAAACAAGAAAAATAAAATCATAAAATACTGTTGCGAAGAAGTTCCCTCCAAGTGTAAAATTAAGAAAGAGAGAGGTAGTGATTTCTAGCTGTGTATATATTGTAGAGGAGGTTATGTTTGCAAAGGAAAGACTATGAAATATATTGTTGTGCTTATTGCTAGTATAATAATGTTGGTAAAGATGTACACTAGCCTTATCAGGTCTTTACTACAATGGTTGGAAGGACTTGACGCTAATCTTTACTATCGAATATTTCTTTGCGGAGGTAAGTCTTTGATAGTGTTAATTAATATTTAAACTTTAAATATTAACTTGTATTCTTAATACCTTTTTAATATTTATTAGGCTGTTACATATGTTTTTTGTGTTCATTTTACTGCCTTTGTTTATTGTAAATTTCATACAATGATCCATGGGCATGGGTCCTGTTATTTTCTTATGGATATGCAATTTAGATTTGTTTCTGATAAATTTGAAATCTGCTAAGTATTCCTTAAAACTGACAGAAATTTGGGGCCAGACTGACCTATATATTTTGACTTATAATCAATCATCTGTAATTTTGTAAGTTCTGATTTTATTGATTTGGTTTAGATATATTTAAGTTACACTTGCTTCATATTCAGTAGCTAAAGTAATGCTTATTTTAAGTTTTATTAATATCATATTGGTGATTCGGTTGGTTTCTTGGCTTATGTATTTGAATTTTGTCCTTTTGGGCTTTGTTTAACTTTTGTTTTGAGAAGTGTTTGTGATAGTGGTTTTTATTAAGGTTTTTGATTGTTTTATTAACATTTCTATACCATATAAAAGGAGACACAACTACTATTAACTAGGCCTGGGCGGGATCCTGAGCCTCGGGGAAAAAATTTGGGAAAATGGACGTTCTCGAAATTCGGGTGGGAAATTAATTTTTTCAGGATTTTTCAGGAAAATTAACAATTTTCATATGAATAACAAGGCCAAGTTTAAAAATTAAATATAGACATTTCGATACACGAAACATTCACTTTTAGTCTTGTCTCAGTAATAATATTTATCTTGCGTAACTTAGATCACTGTGTATGACCCGAATGGGTCATACTCATGGTTACTTAAGGTTATTTGTACAAAGTAGGCCTAGGGCACAGTCAAGGAAATAACAGATACACAGCCTTACGGGAGATTTGCTGTGCCCTTTGAGTCAGGTAGAACTTAAAATATCTAGTAATAATAGCGCTTCCAAGTGAGAATTCTTTGAAACAACTCACTTGCAAAAGGTTCCTCATGAGAAAGACAAGCTGATAGCTAAGAGCTGCCATCTCTCCGAGTACAATAGTCCAGGTAATCCCTTACCCCGCCTCACCCCCCTTTCATTGACCAAAACTTTTCAACTAATTGAGAGTGTTGGACCCAAATATACAATGCCAGTGCTTCTACAGTGTTTAAACGTAACACGCAGTCTTTGAAATGCACATGTACATGAATTATTACATATTTTGTGACCAGCTTCTGCCGTCACAATTCTTTAGGATTCACTTCTTCGTTAGACTGGACTGCAAATAACTGGGATATCAGTGTTCGAATCTCATTAGGGTGTACTGAGAGTGCTATTTTCTAAAATACTTATAATTCTCCTTCAATGCAAATATGGGTACATTTCCCAAAAAATGTACCCTCATTCCTTATCCATTGGAGTAAATACGTGGATAGCTGTAGTGAGAAGTAAGACACGGCGCACAAAATATATCGGTAATTAAAATTAAATACTTATGTTGTAAAGGTTGCATTTATTTTTACATTTTGTTGCCAAATTAATACAAAAAAAATATACATGTGATATGCTACTTTATAAACTAAAAAAAAAAAGTTAAATGCATTGAAAATACAATGAAAAGAGTTTCCAAATATTTTAACTCGTTCTGAGAGAACTTCTATTTTTGTTGTCTGAGCAAAATTAAATTGTAAATTTCAAGATCTATCCTAAATAAGTGTTTCATATGCAACTCATATTATAATTATATTGTTAAGGAATTGATAAACTTGATAAAAGCTGTGCTACCTTACGAGTTTGATTAGTTATAGGTCTGGCTAGCCATACGTCATACATTTTAATATTTAATGGTCATTATGCTTACGTTTATAAATTCATACATATCTTTTTATGAGAAAAATAAAATATTTACCTCCTGAATACATGGTTGTTGCCTTATAATTAATTTTTAAAGTTTTTTTACCTTATGTGATTTGGGAATATTGTTTATGGATTAGCAAATTTAAAATATAAATTTTCCTTTTGGTGCACCTAAAGAATCTGCAGATTGAGTTGCCAGGTAACATGGACGAATATATGATAATCAATAATTAATCATTCTCAAAGTCCTGACCGCTCACTCTGAATTCATTTCTCCTTTTTTTGTAAAAGCTGTACACCGGCCTTTGTCCTGAAGGACGTAGAAGGGGCTACAACCCTTTTAATTTTTACCCATAAAAATAAGTTGTTATTATTAATTGTAATGTTACCTGCTTTGGTAGCTGCATGGTCTAAAGTGTCACTATTGTGTTAGACTGGACTGCCAATGAGAAGGAGATTGGGGCTTGAATCCCGGTCGGGTGTACTGAAGTTTTTTTTCCAAAATGAGTTTCCACTCTCCCTCTATACAAATGGGGGTACACCTCCTTTATATTCAACCTTCATCTATAACTCATTAGCATAATTAATACATAGGTAGTATGATGCGGCGATAAAAAAAATTGTAGGGCTATAGTAAGATACGGCGCTAAAAAAATTTTAAGTGTTACCCACATGGGTCGGTGGTCGTATGATTTAACGAGTCACTCTCACATAAGACTGTATTACCCGTGACGGACTATCAGGACTCGTATCTCAGTTGGATATCTTAGAACCCATTCATTCACAAATATAACCACCCTTTCATATTTCAACTAACACAATAATTGGACCCTTCTTAACAGATTCATGATTTATATACTTTTGCTACTTATTACTCAGTATGGCAATGCAAGACAAATCTTTTACAACCTTCACCCTCTCTATTCTCTCACAGGTAATTGCTAGTGTTGTTCCCGCTTAAACACAATTCTTTATATTGCTTCTAGGTAATGGCTTGTGTTGTTGTTGTTTTTACTTGTCCTCCATTTATCCACATTAAGTAAGATCTTAATAAGTTTGTGGTTTTATTATCATTTATTAAAGGCAAACAATTCACAACATACTATAACTATACCATTGTAAACATAGGTTAACATTAAAAATATTATCTAAAAAAAAAGTTACTAATTTCATAAAAAAAATTTTAAGTTATTGGCACGGTGAATGGGGTGGGAAAAAAATTATTTGGAATATTTATTCTCTACAAAGTTAGTACCTAGCTCAAACTTGACTGTTACAGTACATTTTCTAAATAATGTGGACCACTTTGCTGGAGGATATCTATTGCCTTTTTCTGGGCAAGTCTTCTTTCCTCTGTTTTACATTTAACATTGACTATTATAGAGAGGATTGTTTTACTCTAGAGACAAATACATTTAACCGATCTTTGTCTGTTATAAGATAACACAAACTACAAATAGGTTGCGATTTTTTGGTTATAAAGAGAGTAGGAGGAATAGAAGAGCATCCTACCAAACCCCTGTTCACCCCCGCATAGACAAGGTTGAAGGTTGATGAATTTATAACACTCCATAAACATTATCTTGTTTTTCTTTCTCTTATTCAATCATGTATGCATTTTTATTCATACACCTAAAATACAGTAGAGCAACGATTAACCAAACTAATTGGGACCAAGGGTAGTTCGGATAGTCAAATTGTTCAGTTAGTCAAACATAATGTGGATTCATACAATTTAAAATCATTTGTTTTATTAAGATTAAACTACGTAATATAACCGGATCTACCATAATGACTAATTTATATTGCACAAAAAAAAAATTGTTCTATTAATAGTAGAGAACAACATAAAAAGGCATGATATTGAAATTATTAAAATTATTTTCTGCCCTCAGGTTTATGTTTGAATGATTGGTGTTTCGGATAATCAACGTTCTTCTATATTTACATATAAATATAGTTGTAATGTCAAGTTAAATACTTTTTTTTCATATCTACTAACTATATATAGAGCATTGTGATTATGAAATACACCAATTTTTAATTCTAATGGAGCTCTGTACCTTTTACCTAACCTTGACTTTTTTATTTAAAAAAAACTTTCTCCATGCTTCTGTCTGTATACCACAGGACACCTAAATGCTTTGTTCAAGTTTCTTAACTATTGATACGTAGACATTTTTTTACATTATACAGAAGCATAGCAAATATTAACAGTTAACGTAAATACTATAGTATGATTGTGAAATGTGGTCTCTTACTTTAGATGACAAAAACAAATTTAGGGTGTTTGAAAACAAGGTGCTTAGGAAGATATTTGGTCCATAAGAGAGATGAGGCTACTGGGAGTAGAGGAGGTTATGTAATGATGAGTTATATATCCTGAACTCATCACATGACATTGTTGGGATAATAAAGTCCCATAGATTACGGTGGACAGGACATGCAGTGCGAATGGGAAAATCTAAAACTGTGTTTAGGGTACTGACTGGTAAACCCAATGTGAAGAGACCAGTGGGAAGACCTAGACGCAGATGGGAGGACCACATTAGAATGGACATGAAACAGAACTAGCTCAAGATAGGGATAGGTGGTGTACTTTTGTAAGTGTGGCAACACACTTTCGAGTTCCTAATGCCATAAAGTAAGTATTTAAGTGAACTCACCTCACCCAAAAATTCATGAAGTAAAAAAGGTGGTTTTCTAGAAACCATTAGAAATATTGATTGAATTTCTCTCATTTATAAAGTCTAGGCACCAAAATACTTCTGTTATGTTTAGATTCTTCTCAAAACTTGTATGTTGCCTAGAAAACTTGGTTCATTATGATGTTTAGAATATATACAGTTTAACTTAATAATTTCATATTTTACATTTATAACTTTTTGTATTTTCAACAAATTTCCTATTAATATAAACACAAATTAAACTGTATGGTTTTTGATGTAGAGGTTTAAATTAAAAAAATGAATGTGTTTTGCCAGCAAAAAGAATATAAATATTTTTAGAGAAAATCAATGTTGTCATTTCAAAGCACTTTTTTCAACAATTCAAAAAAATTATGCAGGGAGCTAAATTTGTGGACCATGTTTTTTAATACTAATAATAATTGTATAGTTGGATCAATATCTGTACCTTATATTTGCATCAAAAAAATAAGGATAATAACTCAAAATAGGATTTTATGAACACATGATTATTCTTTTCCTGAACTAGTATTTTAATTTCTAAATATTTTTTTTTCCAGATGAGCGATTACTTGAATATGATATTGATAAGGTTGTTTATGAACAGAGATCTCAGTTTCAAAAGATTTTGATCGTACATTCACGAAGTCTGGGAAATCTACTATTATTAGATGATCTACAGAGTGAGTTTTTCATGGTTTATTGCATTAATTAAAATATACATAGTGAAAAAAAATAAAGTTGGGTGTATGGTTTTTTATGTTATCGGCAAACCAACACTCAACACAAAAAGGATTGTTGTATATTTATTCCAAAATAGACACATTTTTAAACTTTCATCGCCATCAACTGTTTCCAGCCTGTGTCTGGGTCAAGGCCGTAGTCAGATTTGGGGGGGGGGGGGGGGGGCGGGCCCCCCCCCCCCCCCCATGGCTAAAACGTTCCNCAACCCCCTTCAGAAAGTTTATGAACAAAATATATATGGCTTTATTTATGGTTCAAATAATATCAAAATTAAGGTACAAATACAAATAAGGGGGCTCTGTTACCATAAAAAAGCACTTCAGAGAGCTTTTAAAGGTGTTTAATATGTAGAATCTTTTCTAGCCTTCGGCAGTTTTGGTGTTATGTTGCCATAAAAAAAAACATTTCAGATAGCATCTAGAGGTGTTTAAATACATAGTGTTTTCCTAGCCTCCGTCATTTAGGGGGCTATGTTGCCATAAAAACACTTCAAATATCTTCTAGAGGTGTTTAATATTTAGAATTTGTCCTAGCCTCTGGCAGTTAGGGGGTTATGTTGCCATAAAAAAAACCACTTCAGATAGCATCTAAAGGTGTTTAATATTTATAATTTTTCCTTGCCTTCAGCAGTTAGGGGGCTATGTTACTATAAAAAAACACTTTAGAGAGCTTCTAGAGCTGTTTAATATTTAGAATTTGCTCTAGCCTTCGGCATTTAGGGGGCTATGTATCCATAAAAAAACACTTCAGATAGCTTCTAGAACTGCTTATCATTCAGAATGTTTTCTAGTCACCGGCAATTAGAGGATGGGCCCACCAACCATCCCCCTGAAATTATTGGCTGGCTACGGCCTTGGTCTGGGTCGGTTTAGTAAAATTCCCTCTATCCTTCCACCATTCTTCCTCTTTCATTCTTCTCTTTTCACTTGCACACTTTCTGCTATCTGCACCTCTCGTATTTTTCTTGGCCTCCCTTGCAGCTATTTCCCTATTACATTTCCAACATTTTCTTGGCATCCTCTCCTTCCCCATCCTAATTACATGTCCATACCATCTCAATTTCGCTTCCTTTACTATCTCATGTACTCCTTGTATTAGTGATCAATATTTGAATGATAAAGGTTATCATTATTTTTGGTTCAATATTGATAGTTAATATGTAATTTATTATTAGATTTCTAGGAAAAGGTTAGTAATATTACATTTCAAACAAACTTACTATAGTAGTAACTTAACTACAATTTTACTTTAACGCATTACAAAAACTATTGATACTTTCAAGGCTAGAAGCTGTTTTAAATTGAGCAACTATTTATTTGTGCATACAATTTCACCTTTCCTGCAGAGAGATAATCTATTTTGATTTGTCTCCTTTCTTTAAACTTGGTAAATATTTATTAACTGCATTGCTTGATTTTAAATAAACCTCCTTTTCAAATGATCTCGATTTGGCGTAAGTTAACAATATCTTGAAAGCGGTAGCTTGAGTGAAATGTTCTCCTTCCTCTAGACCTTTCAGAGAGTGACCTAATCTACACAGAGACATTGATGCAAAGAGGGAAAGAGAACTACCGGGGTAAGGAGATAGTCATTCTTGGGGGAGGAGATGGAGCGCTTCTGCATGAACTTCTGAAGGAAGAACCAAAATATGTTGTCATGATTGAGGTAAAAACATAGTTTTAAATAATTAAATACATTAATGAATTTATATATTATTCTATCATTATATACAATTTGTTATTGCTAGATATATATATTTTTTAAATTTTTATTTCATAGATTGATGAGCTTGTGATGAAAGCAGCTGCCAAGTACTTGAGAAGTTGCTGTGGAAATGTTTTGGACACATTGAAAGGGGATAATTATGAGGTATATAATTACAAAAATAAAAATCAACTAGGAGCCAAACATAAAATACATTGTTACTTTAAAAAATCATTTTTAACTTGACAACACTCAACATGATTAATAATTTGAAAGTTTTTATCATATTTTTCGAGTAATACCAATACCACTCCTAGCTTTATTTGTAGGTTTTATTTTTGGCTAATATCCATGCACAAACAAAAATCTTTTCATCACAATATTCAATTGTGAAATGATCGATTAATTTGCATTCTGACTTAGCTTTCATTTTTGCTATTTCATAAGATTATAACAAATTAATTCACTCTCTGGCCTCAAAGGAACTCGTCTCCACTTTCTTCTTCTTCTCCTCCTTCCCTTTTCCCTCTTCCTCCTGTCTGCTTCCCATTATCTCTTCCTCTTCTTCCTTTTCTCTTCCTCTTCTTCCTTTTCTCTTCCTCTTCTTCCTTTTCTTCATTTCCTTACCCTAATCCCCTTCACCACTCCCCTCCAGCTGTTGTATTCCACACTAACATCCAGAAGAGAGACAAGAAGAAAATTAGTCTTGTCACACACAATACAGTACATAAATAGCCTTTCAATCCAGGCTTAAAACTGCTAAATCTTCAAATCAGACAATCTTGAGCTTGGCTTCTATTAAAGGCTTAAACTTCAAATCTAAGTAATCCCAGACCCTCGAGGAATAGAAAATATCAGAAAGGGTTACACTTCCTCTTCTTAGCTGGCACTCTAACTTTAATGTCAGGTTGTCTATCTGTTGAAATGTCATTGAACATCTACATTAAAAAAAAGAGCTTAGCACCAAATCAAGTTTTAAATGGATGATACTACTACCTAAATCATATAACATACATCTACTGAAGTTCTCCTATGAAAATTATAATTATAATATTATTATTAACATTTTCAAGGTTTTTTTAATCATTAGCTTTCCTACCAAAGATTTATTAGAACCTGTTTTTGTTGTTAAACAATCTCTAAGACGTCACTCTTGTTTAAACAGGCCACTGATGACAGGAAATTGGGAGTCGAGTGTACTTAGGGTAATTTTTTCTACATGGTTTTCCATTTTCCCTCCATGCAAATACATGTACACTTTATCTAAACTCAACCTTTTTCATCCTTAACACATTAGCATAATTAGTCAATACACGCATAACTTGCAACAGGTAGTAAAATACAGTTAAAAAATATATAATTAAAGCGTTAGTGTCTATGTGGCTAATATATACATTTTACAAATCAAGGGAAGTAGGTTGGAAGTATGTCAATTAATATTATAAATATTATTAATTCTGAAGTGTGAAATTTGTTTTGGGATCAAGTGGTATAGTAAGAAATCAGTCTTACTTAAAAAATACAATAATAAAAAAAAACATTCTAAAATTCTACAGATTAGCTCCAAAGAAATAACACTCACCACTGCAAAACTTATCTTTAAGGAAGCCAAGCAAGAGTAAAAATAAAAAACTGAACGAGAGTATAAATAAAAGGTGGAGCATTATCATCGACAAGACATTCATCCATGAAAGCCCAAGGATAACTATAGGCTATTATTGCTTGGTTTCCCACCTCTACCATCTTAAATTTTATCTATTATCTCACTTTGTACATTGTAAAGAAGCTGAATCTACAAATGGATACATTGACCCGCCTCAGTGGAGTAGTTAGCTAATGCACTGGTTTCGTGTTGAGCTAGACTGCCGAGGACGGAGAGATTGAATTTCAAATCTCAGTCGGGTGAACTGGGGGGGAGGGGGGGTTCCTAAATGGTTTTACACTCTTCCTCCATGCAAATGCGGGTTCACTTCCTCTAAATTCAACCTTCCCAATTCCTAACCCATTAGCATAATTAGTACTTAAGCGTATTACCCGAACAGGTAGTAAGACTCTGTGCCAAATAGTAATAATAATAATAATAATAATAATAATAATAATAATAACAACAACACAAATGGATACAGATCATGTAGTCTATTGAAGCACCCTAAAGTGCAAGGATTTAACTCAATTCCTTTTTAATATTCATGCATTCCTTTAATGTGTCTTTTCTTTGAAAATATTTTTAAAATATATAGTATTTTTCAATTTACAGATTGTGGTTGATGACTGTGTAAATGTCTTGAACACATACATACAACAAGGAAAGAGCTTTGACTATATTTTTGGTGACCTCACAGACATTCCAATTTCTTCAAACCCACAAGGAGAAACGTGGGATTTCATTAGATCAATCTTAAGTTTGTCAATGGAAGTTCTAAAACCAGAAGGAAAATACATGACTCATGTAAGTATTGGGTTTTGCATAGTTTCTATATCCAGTCTACCTTAATGCCTTTTAACCTTTAAAGTAAGGTGGTTATTTGGGGCAAAGCGAGAAAATAAGAAAAAATAAAAAAGACCTTAGTTTGGCTAATATTTATGAATTTTTTTCTTTGTTAATATTGACTTTAGAAATATTTTGATGAACAGTGTATTTTTTATTTATAAGTGCTCATGTTTGTTTTTACCAGATACTTTGTGGTGTATGCTTCTTTAGTTTAAGACATTAACAAAGTCTTTCCTGGTTTGGAACACAAAAATGCTGACAAACTTAAGAGGGAACACATTTGGTCCATTGCTAATTTGTAGGAAGGAAACAAACACCTCATCATCTGTTTACAGCCTGTGGCTGGGTCACTTTATTAAAATGCCTCCATCTTCCTCTATCCTTCCACCACTCTTCCTCCTTTAAAAGCTTCCATTCTTATTCTCTCACATGCACACTTTGTTATAATTTTCTCCGATTTCTCTCTTGGTCTCCTTTGCAGTCTTTTCCCTACACACTTAATCTCCATCAATCTTTTTGGTATTCAATCCTTTTCTATCCTCATGACATGACCATACCATCTCGGTCTTGCTTCCTCTTTTATCTCATGTACTCCACGTACATAACTTCATTCCTAATTCTGCCTTACCTCGTGACAGCCAACATGCTTCTCAAAATCTTCATTCCCATAGCTTCCACCTTCCTAGTCTCTTTTGCATTCACTTTCAATGTCTCTGCTACATATGTGACTAAAAGTACAAAGTATGCCCTATTTAACACTTCCTTGAACTTCAAGGTTACTTTTCTTCTCCATAAGTCTCATACACACTGATGGAAGAACTCCCATTGCGTATCAACTCATCATCATCATCAACAACAACTATTTCCAGCTTTTGGTGGTGTCACTTTAATAAAATTCCGTCATCTTTCTCCATTCTTCCATCATTCTTTCTCCTTTGATTGCTTCCATTACTCTCCTCTGGCTTGCACACTTATTTTTATTTGCTCCTACCATCTCTTTCTAGGTCTCCCTTCCTGTATTTTTCCTACATACTTCATCTCCACCAATCTCTTTGGTAATCTCTCCTTTTCCATCCTCATTACATGTCCATACCATCTCAGCCTTGTTTCCTCTACCATCTCATGTTCTCCCTGTACTCTCACTCTTTCCCGGATAACTCATGGCTTATCAACTATTGATTGTAAAATACCTTCTAGTTTAAGCTGGTTGATTTAAGAATAGATAGCACTTTTAGTTTAGGTGGTGAGCCTTTTGCTTTTATACTAAGCTCGCTGGGTTAAAATTATTGGAAGTGGTCACTTTTTTTATTTGAAATAATGGTTCCACCATATTAAATTAGGTTTAATATTCACATTACACATAAGTTTCTCTTATAAGACTTATTTTTATTATTTGTCTACAGTTTCTCTTTTATTATAAAAATGGTTTTTATTGTATTTTTACATTTCAACTCTTGCTAAGTTCTATTAAAATAAGTATGAAAAAAGTGCATTGAGCAAATACATTTTGTAATAAATATAATGATAGAATATTAGGAAAATGGTATAGCACAAATAAAAGTAAAAACACTGACACATATTTACACACACTTTGATATTTCTATGCTATTATAGCATCTTCCTCAGGAAGTAGTAGTAACTACTAATTAGACAATAGTGTCTAATTAAAAGTACAAACAATAACACATATTTACACACACTTCGATATTTTGATGCTATTATAGCATTAAAATATCGAAGTGTGTGTAAATATGTGTTAGTGTTTTTACTTTTATTTGTGCAGAGTGTCTAATTACTACTACTTCCTGAGGAAGATGCTATAATAGCATCGAAATATCAAAGTGTGTGTAAATATGTGTCAGTGTTTTTACTTTTATTTTTGCTCTACCATTTTTCTAATATTCTATCATTTTATTTATTATAAGTTCTATTAAAGTGTTTCTATGTTCACACATATCGGGCAATAAATGAAGTACTCAAATACATTTTCCTAAGTTATGTAATGTGTATGTTATCATAATCTTTCAAATATACACAAGTTTTATTATAGTCTTAACCCTGAATAAAAGTCTAACAATTCTTATATTTGAAACATGTTTTGACTAAAAAAAAGATTTTCTATTTACTGTATTTGAAGCAGCAAAGTGACCTTGTATTTTTTTTTTTTTTTCCTAGGGTAATGGTGCCTCTTGCCCTGATTCTTTAAAAATGTTTGAGAGACAGTTGACAAGCCTAAAAGTTCCTGTGGAGTTTAGTAAATGCAAAGCATTTGTTCCATCTTTCATGGAGGACTGGGTGTTTTATCAAATATGGAAGAAGAACTAGTGACTTATTTAGCTTGTAACACTTAAGGATTTTTGTTATGGTAGCTAAACATGAATGTTATCAATTATTTACTCGATTTACCATCCCCAAAATATTAATAATTTCTTTTTGGAGTGAGGGATTTGTTTGTAGCTCATTAAATTTGTACCACATAAAGGATTTTTTGTTGTAGTAGCTAAGAAATGAATTTTATTCATTATTTACTTGATTATCTAGTCCCACCATATATATATATATATATGATTTTTACTATCATACTTTATTTTGTTTGAGGAATTTTATATGTAATACATGTTTTACTATTAAAAAAAGTAGGAATAAAACAGAATAGTAATCTAATAATATACATTTCATTGTTCTGGAAATAAAAATTTTGTTCCTAATTTTAATTGTAATTCATTGCATCATTATAATTATAGATTCCATGCACTAATATTATACCTTTACAGTTCCTTATTTCAATAACATTCAAAATAAATGTAACCAGCTTTGGTGGCCATATGATCTAAGGCACTACACTAGCAATAGATTGGACAGCTGAGGGGGGGATCTGGTTACTAATCCCTATCGGGTATAAGTACTCAGTTTTTTTATATGTTCTTTCCCTCTTTCTCTATACAAATCCACAACAAATATTTCCTCTTCTTCATTCCTTATCAATTAGGGTAGTTATTTGAATAGTCCAAATGGGTAGCAACCTGCGGGGGAGCGCAAAACACTGTTTGGTGTGTAATTACAGCATTATTTAATTTTGAAGTATTTTAGGTTTTTTTTTTGTATCTAGGCATATTTTATTGTGTTGAACCTAGTATTTATTTACTAATCAGTTTTTGTTTGGTTAATCATATGTGTTTTTAATTTTAAAAAATCACTGTTTAAAACTATAAAATATTTATTTTGCTTCCTATGTGCTATAAAATATGCCTAAATCACATTTGAAGAAGAAAAAAATGAATACATATAAATAAAAGTAGACATAGTACTTTAATTAAAATAACTATGGTATTTATACTCAATTAGTCATATTTGTTTTCTTCATACACAGAATTATTTGATTTTGAATCATTTATACATTTGCAATAGTATTAAATGCTCATAATTTTTATTCCACTACTACACTAATAAATTATTTAAATTGAATGTTTTATGTTGAATCTAGAACGTAGGTTTAAGGGAGTGTTCAACATTTATTTCATATGCCCAAACTTGGCCATAGGCACAACTATATATATAGTATTCAAATAGTGCTTTTAAATATTCCCTTAGGTGCACATTATTGATTTTAAAAAGATCTTTTGGAACTATTTTTTGTGTCATTGTGATAATTTTGCCAAAACTTAGAGCTAATTCCCTGTTTCAGTCTTTAGTCATTACTATAAGTATTATTGTTTAATATTGGTCTACATTTTATGTTTACCTTTTAAATATTTTTTTTGTGCTAATAGAATTCTAATTTTGGTATATATGTTTAATTTAGTGACAGTGGTGTGTGATATGCAAAGATGGTATAAGATGAGTCCTTATTGTTGGTGTAAGATGATTATTTATGGTTATAAAAATTTATCTAGCAACTGTAGTTTTAATTTAAATCGAATTATTCCTAACTTTTTCATTTTGAAAGTACTTTTTGTGTATTGTAATTGTTACATTTGAAACTGAATAGTTATGGTATGCCACTGCTAGTGTTAAAGTCTGTTCACGATAGGTTTTTACCTGGATGACATTTCGAAAATCATATGTTTAGGTTTTGGGCTGCCAACATTTGTAAAAGATCACTGTTTTGTTATAAATGTAAAGTTTTTTAATTACCTGTTATATTTTACATTTAAAATAACGTAAACTTAAGTTTTCTCATACTATTTCATTACTTTTAATACATTTTTTTATCCAACTCGAAACAATATTTTAAACATGATTAAAAGTACTTATTCTTCGTTTTGTAATGTTATTGATTATATGATATATAGTGCATAAATTAATATCTTTTAATACAGGCATCGTATTTACTTGGAAAAGAGAAAATACTTGTCTTTTTTTATATACAATAAATGATTTTATGATTATTTTATTGTATTTCAAAATTTAACCGAATAAAATATTTTGATCAACTGCATAGGCGCATCATTGTAAAAAAACTTGTTTACCATCATGTTCAACCACATGGTTTAAATTCATCGGTCGCCATTTTGGAGCTATGTTCGTTAGAAGTTTTTGTGAAAGAGGTGTGAATATTAATTCTTTTAAGTGGAATAGAACGATAAATAAGCTTTGTGTCAAATCTCAAATAAATATATAAATAATATAGGCCTAAATTACTGTGGTTAACTATCACATTCTTATATTACCATCTGTTTTCATTACAACTATCCAAAGTGATAGATGTCAGCTGTTGGCGTAGTGGTGTATTAGGGACTACTTCTAGTAACATTTTGAGCTGTCATCCAAGTAAACTTAGGTCGTGAATGATATGTACTCTATTACTCATGGTATGATGCCATTTCTTGGACCTTAAATAATAATATTACTACACTCAGTTGATAGATATCTTTAAAGGCCATATATTGTGAACACGCACAGTATGCTCAGTATTAATACTGTGATTTATGTATACATTTAAAGCAATATAGTGTATAAACAAGTTTTTTCAAAATAAAATGTATATATGTTTAGATTACTTTTGGAGGGAAGTAAATTTGAATATATCCCGATGATATATCCTTTGATTCTGGTTAGCCAGAAACAAAACCTGACACCAGTAAAATACATTGTTTACCTATAAAATAATTTATAATTTCAGTCCAAACTTAACCTTCCCATTCATTCCCATAAAAAAATATAAAATAATTTTATGATAAAACTAGAAGCTTATGGCAATTTTATCAAAAAAGTAATCAAATTATATAGTTTAAAATAAGTTAAACATAGGGGTAGATGTCAAAGATGTTTTTGAATTGGGTTGGGAAAAGGGACAAACACTCTTTGGTTGCAGCTTTTGGTCTGAACAATAAATTGAAATTTTGAAATATTGTAGTGTTTTTGAAAGGAAACAAAATATGTACAAAATTGAAAGTTTTTTCCAAATAAAAACTAAATAATATTTAATATAACTAGTGTTGAATAAGGTTTGTACATAAGTTAAGATAATAAAAAAACTGGACCTAATGCGACTATTATTGTTTATTTTTCATCAAGTATTTTTAGTATTAATATAAATAAATTATAAAAATAGATCTTAAGATCAGCTTGAAAAAAGTTATTATATAAAAAATTCATGGGGTAAATTTTAGTAAATACTTAAACAATAAAACATCAACACATTTAAACTAATCTGAAAAAATAAAAGTGAGCCACAGTCTTGTTCATAGGAATACCAAAAATTTTTTCTCATCTAAGCCAGTGTGTCCGGTTATCTCTTACCTTTTAGTCTCACAAAAAGCACTGTTCTACTCCGCATGAATGAGTTATCCACTATTATTATCATCATCTATGCTTTCCCGATACAAAAGCAAATGGATGCCATTCCAAATAATAAGATTAGCATATTAAACTGGTCTGGATACAAATAATTGTGTGAAGGTGTATTTCGTGTATGATTGAATATTTAAAAGCCACTTTTATCATTATTTTGTACTAGAAATTTGTTTTCCTGGCTTAAATCTACCCAGGGATAAACATTACCATCAATTATATTAAGTGTGGCTATGTTATTTAGCTCACTTGTGGTGACTAAGTAGTTTTAAAATAAAAGAGACTGAAGTTTAGAATACTTAAAGGAAGATAAGGTTAATTTAACTTCAATAAATTAATAATATAGCTACCTGCTTTGGTGGCCGCAATAAATTAATAATATCGCTACCTGCTTTGGTGGCCGCATGGTCTTAGGCATCACTATCGCAATATTCTAGACTGCCGATGACAAAGAGATTGGGGTTCAAATCAAGGCTCGATATACTGAGGTTGGTTTTCCACTCCATCCAAATGGGGGTACACTTACTCTAACCTTCTTCATCCCTAACACATCGGCATAATAATACTCATGTGTCTGAGCAAGTAGTAAGATGTGGTGCTAGAAAAAAAATTGTTAGAAAACATATACAAACGTGACATTGACAGATTTTCCTTAATTGTAACTTCTTAGCATTAATTTTTTCCCAAAAAATATGAGAAATAATTTTTTCTCCAGAGTTTTGGGATCATCTAATTTCATGAACTTCTTTTCCAAGTTCAGGTTCCTGTACAGGCCTAAAAATAATCCATTCAACTTTTATTTGGGTTTAAAAAAATATTTAAGTTATGTAGGCTGTCACCTTGTGGTGTAAGGTTGAATAAAAGTTGCTCTTAGCTAGCAGAATGGCAGTGTTGCCAGGTGTTGCACTGTCTTTCATAAATGGAAGAGTAAAAGTTTTCACACTCAAGAAAGTGAAATGATTTATTGACATTTATAAGCTGCTTCTTGATATAGATAATTCCTTCTACATTTCATCTGTATAGTTGCGACCAGAAAGGATTGTCTTTTATCCAACAAAATGCTTCAAAAGTGATTTCTCTCAAAAGGAAAAAACAATTTTTGCTGTCGTCATATATGGTAAGAAGGCCCTTTGTTACTAATGTATTTATGGGCATATCCAGTCATTTTGTGACCACTTCTTGCATAAAAAGAATGTAAAATTACTGAATGTTACAGAAGAGAATGGTGTGCACATTATGTACCTACCTCCATATAGAACTAACTAGATACAATCGTTAAATATCTCTTGTCAGGCAAACTTTCAAGACCTATGTGATATAGAAGTATAGTTAACTAGCATGAAAAAAATAAGTATACCTGCCTACTATTCAGGTTATACACATATATGATAATTACTCTAATGGTGTAGGAATGAGGAAGGAAACATTTTAGAGTTAATATACCTGAATTTTCATGGAATGAGAGAGGGGATCATTTAAGAAAACCACCCTCAGTAGACCCAACCAGGATTCAAACCCCGATTTTCCTGTCATCAGCAAGCCAGTCCAACACAAGAGTGACGCCTGACAACTATTTGGCCACTGAAGCATGTAAGTGTTGTAACTCATTTTTGAGTTGCCACTTTGCTTGGTAGAGTTTTCTTGAAAGCCGCTAATGTTGCAGTAGCTGTAAATAAATTTAAGATAAGAGGATTGTTTCCATCTACTCGGAACCATTTTGATGACTAGAAATTTCAATCTGCAAGCTAAAACTAACTAGTTTCAAGCACCTTAAACTATTCACCTGCGGTTGACTACACATTTCCAGATCCAAAAGTCACACACCTCCCTTTGTTAAAACTTATGGCATAGCTGCCAACTTTGACGCACCTTATATTAGTCCTATCTCCTGCATGATGACCCTGAAGGTTCCTGACAATGGTCTTCCTTCATGAGCTGAAGTTGAAACAGTGCATACAAGCTTTCTCTACAAGAACCATCTCTAGACATACCCTATGAAGAAACCTGCAACAGAAAGAGGAAAGCATGATGCTAAGAAGGTGCCCAAAGAAAAGCAGCCAAGTAAATAAATGGTACGGCACACCGCACAGACTTTCTCTCTCTTTCTATAAACTCGTAAGATTTCTGAACGGAATAATGTACATTGTATCATCACCACTCCACATAAGAACACGCATAAAATAATATACAATGATATAGAATCAATGAGAAAAGAGGCGCATCTTTGTCCACCTAAGA
>CABFWB010000855.1:63120-75106 GCA_902151455.1 Timema bartmani
AGACAGACAGACGGAAATTCAAAAACCACTTTTTCGGATTCAGGAAGTCATGAAACGTCAAAATTCATCAAAATCTCGAGTTCGATTTTTTTGACGATCACAATACTTTCTCTACCTGTAAGATAGAGAGAAAGTAAAAAATAATAAGAGGAAACTCATTCAGTTCTTTAACACTAATAAAGGCCAGTAAACGCCTCCTTATGATAGAAACAGGCTACAAAGTTAGTAATTACTATTCAAAGTGTATTTTAATTAACTTTATTCTAATGACAAATATTGTGGTTTATAGATAATATGTACCAAGTGTCACAGGTGGAGCCATTAAGTATGTTTTGGAGTACTTGATGAAAGGAAGAAATTAGTAATTAATTTATACTCAGCAAGAATCCTAACTGCCCTATTCTTGCCACCTTTTATCACCACATGACGGTAGCTACGCATTCTGAAATGACGTGAGCTGGTGGCGCTAAAGAAGGACCTTCCCAAACATTTTATGTCAAAGTTCTATGATAGATGGAAATTTTCTTTGGTTTCTCTAGCTAGAAGGCTGCAAAGTCCTTCATTCCTTTATCACATGATTCCCTTTCCCTCCCACCCCCCTTTCCCTTATTTTCATCCTTCCTTTGGGGCCTAGGGGCTATGTATCCATGTGAGTGGCAAAGAAGACCACTATTGGTGGTATATTCAACAAGCCTATTTGTTGACAGGACTTATATTTATGTAAGCCAAATTCTAATTTTTGGTGTAAATTATTCTCTTGTATGTTCTTAATTAAATTTTGGTCAAATTTTTACTTAAAAATAATATGGGAACCATATAGTTAGAAAAATTGCATACATCCATAATCGCATAATTCCCTTATGAGATAAGCAATAAACTGTGCACATACCTCAAAAAACAACAACTTCGTACTTAATCCATCCTCACTAACTTTCTCCACATTTCCCTATCCTTGCATACTCCCTTCTCTTCAACAACATCCACACACAGTCATACATGCTCTCTTATCCTTAAAACTCTTAATGTATCTCTTGTTCACACATTCGTCTACAAGATTGTCAATTAAATTGAATAGTTTATTAGTTTATCATGGATTATAAATATAAAAGTTAGACTTTTAAATATCAGAAAGTTCAATCATTTTGCACCCAAAAGAAAGTATTCCGTTTAAGGAATATGATTAAATATTATGGGGAGCCAGCCTTTTATTTAAGATAGTATCGTAAATATTTTTGGGTATTTATTAATTTGGCAAAATATATGTCTTATTGGAGACATCTCTCTATATGTCTTGTGAGTCAGTCTTTTGTTAATGCGTTAAGTCAAATATTGCTAGAATGTTAACCCCATCGTTTCTTGATTGGGGATGGAATGCTTCGAATTTTAACTGTACTTTAAATTTTACAACTGTCTTGTAAAATATTTTCTTTATTCTTTTTTTTGTTCTAATGACCTTGTGAAATTTTTAATATAGATACTGCCTTTTCAGAAGCTATTAAGATAATGAATTTACTTAACTGTTAAAAAAGTTAGCGTATATGATATTAAGAATGTGTATTCTTAATATTGCACACTTTCACTTGTTTACTGCAGCTGTGAACTCATCCATCACATGAAGTAAAAATGAACTACTAGAGCACAGCAAAGTAGACTATTGTAGGCACACTTTTCCAGTTTAGGCACCGTGTTAGCCATTGATGGTCTTTGGTGAGAACTCGTGAACAGATGTGGCAAATCTGTGAAGCTCATATTTTTTAGGCACTTTGTATTACTACCTATTTGAGTTAGATGTTAATGTACTAATTACAGTACAGTCATGATTTTAGGAATGAAGAAGGCTATATTAATAGGAAGTGTACCCGCATTTGTGTGGAGGGAGAGCGGAAAATCGTTTAGGAAAAACCACCCTCAGTAAACCCGACCGAGATTCGAACCTCGATCTTCCTGTCATCGACAGTCTATTTTACTGTGAGAGTAGCACGTTAGACCATGCGGCAATCGAAATAGGTATTAAATTTAGTTATCAGTTAATATTTATAAAATAGGTATTTAAGGTGAAACCTTAGTTGAGCAGTCCAGCAGTCATGAAATAGTGTTGATTTTTTTTACTGACCCCCACTCCCCCTTTAAATCTACTCTCATCTTTACAGACTTTTTATTTCACTTGTTGCACACAAAATGTTGACCTTTAAATCCACACTCTAGCAATATCTCGCTCACTCTGCCCCACTTGCAAGACGCCAATTCTGAGTCACCACATACTGTCCTTTCAATTATGTTTTTCCCTAAACAGTAAACATTACCCACTCCCTCCTACTCCTCTCCTCCTGACAAATTCCTTCCCCTATGCCAAGTGATAGTGGTACTAAAGACCATGCTGTCCGCTACCCAATTTAAAACTGGTAAGTAACCACTACCTGACTTCTCATTAATACAGTTTAAAAGAGCGATGATAATAATCAGGTTCAAAATGCCAATCATCGGCTTAGCCGATTGTGCTATAGTCGGCCGATGATTGGGTTGACAATCGGCATCGGCCAAGCCCTAGTTTACTTGAAGCGGGTCATTTAACTTGTTTGACCGAAGTTTTGGGTGAAAACTCAACTTGTATGGCTACCAAACTCTTAAGGTAGATGTGTAGGTTTAACTCAAATAATTTGGCCCATACCAAATTAAGATGAGATTATTAATTTTTTCAAAAGTACTAGGCACAACGATAACATTTCTAAGTGCCATTGTGACCGGAGGGACTACAAAGGTTAATGTATACGATGTAAAAATGTGTTATTTTTATTGTTATTGGTTTGTTTCAGAACATGCCACTTGTGTCTAAGAGACACCCAGATTCCAGAAGATATGCCGATTATACTCCAGAAAAACTGCAAGAATGCCTAATGTCTATTTGAGAAGGAGAGTTGACACAGCTGCAAGCAGAGGTGAAATTTAACGTTTCCCAAAGAACTATTGTAAATAAATTAAAAGGAAATTCAACTAGAAAACCTGGACAGCCTCCCATTTTCTCTGAAAAAGAGGAAAATGCATTTGTTCGATGCATCGTGATGTTCACCGAGTATGGCTTTCCCGTGGACCTTCTGGATCTAAGAATGATTGTTAAATCATATTTTTTCAAGAACTGGATGGCTGATAAAAAAGTTTAAAAACCGTCCCAGGCACTGAATGGGCTTCCTCTTTTGTAAAGCGTCATCGAGAGCTATCAACACATTTTGCATCCAACATAAAACATGCTCATGCCGCAGTTAATGAGCAAACTTTATGTGATTACATAACAAATTTAGGTGAGAGTGTCAAGGATGTACCTATTCCCTTGACAAACAACATTTCCCACTATTACTAAAGAAACTCCTGGAAGCTATTCATCCAAATGAAAAAAAAATAAAAAAAATAGTGGCAGGATTTAAAAAATGTGAGGTAATTCTCGTAGCTGTTGCACCCTTGTTGGCAAGATTACCAGGAAATTTAAATGATCCAACAAAGGATATAGATGCATCATTCTTGACATCTTTAGAGGCTAAGAGAACTGAATTCACTCAACCAAAGTTTATCAAGTGAAAGAAAGTTGATGTCCCAGGGAAGAGTGTTGGTCCTGAGGTACTACAAGATCAATCAAGACCTACTACCAGTACCAGTACTTCAAAAAATGTGTCATCAACTGTCCTCAAGATAAAAGCTCCAAATAAGATCAAGAAGCTCAAGCTTAAACGTACTGATATTGCCAAAGATGATACTGGGGAATCTAGTGATCTTGACATTGATTTGATGCAAGAAACCAAAGAGTTTGAACAGGAGACTGAGGCTGAAAAACAGTTGGATTTATTTTCTTTAGGAGATAAAAGTTATTTAGATCTGCTCTCCTTACAGAAAGTTAAAAGAGTTGTAGGAGAATATGTTGTTTTTACTTACGAAGGAGAATACTTTCCTGGAAAAATTGTGAGTTTTACCGACCAAGAAGTGGTAATACGTGCTATGCAGAGATCTTTGAAATCATGGAAGTGGCCTGAAAAACCTGATGTAAATAGTTATGTTTGGGATGATGTAATTGGACACACAAAGAGCCAAAATTGGTGTCAAAACGTGGCTTTTATGAAATACCAGAACTCTGTAAACATTGGTGGTTTTAACTTGTGCTTGAAACGATAATTACATGTTGGTCTTGTATTTTAGTACCTACAGTACATTTAGTGGCCATTTTAATGTATTTTAAATGAGTTAATGTGTATTACAGTGTATTACTTAGACTTAAGATAAAATCAAAATATCAAATGTTAAACCATGTCAAATATGTAAAATAAAATTGTTGATGCATAATACTACACATTGTGGGCTTACTTTGTACTCATTCATCATTCCTTTGGTTTAGAAGTATATTTTAGTAACTGGAGCAAAGTATCCTATCCCTATGAGAGAATACATTGCTTCAAAATTAAAATTAACTTCCATCACCCACCATATGCACAAATAAATAAAAAATAAAGAGCACAGTATTACTACTGGACCTTTATATAAGATAAATAAACAATTTAATTTTTCCTCCCTAAAATATTGTTGGAAATAGAAAAGAAAATATATCTCAAAATAAAAAAGTGGAGCAAAGTCACCCCCCCCCCTTATCATGTTATATCATAAACAGATTAAAATGTCTGTCTATTATTTTATAAATATATATCCAAACTTTATTAAATTTCCATTTTCTCTAATTGGACCCCTTTTTTAAAATTCTAAAAAAATCCTTAATATGAAGCATCTCATTTCCCTTTGCTCATTCCAGTTAACATTTCAAGGTTATGCCGATGACATAAAAGCATCCTGCCTAAGAATAATTATTTCAAACTCCACTTCCTGTTGGAATATAAATCAACACTATAAAATATAACAATAGGCATACAATGCTATTTGATGTTTTTAGTATTCATATATCCAATGAATATCACACAAAGTCTAAATGACACGATGAGAAGAATTGTTTCAAGTACGTCATTAACTTGTTGAATAATTCAATATGGGAATTGATTTACGAATACATAAAATAACATGTTGAACTTCAATTTGTGGCAGTGGTATGTGTTGAAACTCACAGTTGGTAACAGGTGCTAATTTTACCTTCGACGGTTTCTATTTAGTGCTCAAAAAGACAAAAAGAAAAAATTTCCGAAGTTGGATTTTAAAAATAAAAGGTAAGACTCATCAGAACTAAGACTAACGACTTCTTTACAAATAATTGAAATTTTGATAACTAAACTATTATCATTACTATTATTACTATTGATGCATCATCCCTCCCCTCTCAATCCTGCCCTAGCATCCCAAATATATTTTAACAAGCAATTTTTTTTTTCTCAGCACAATAGTATCAATATGTGAAAAGTAAACCTTTCAATCATTTTTTTGAAAACTAAAACTAAACATTAGAATTATCATTGACTTAGAAGTACTGCTGAGAATATATTTTATATTGTATCATTTAGAATAATTCCTACTAGCTTTGGTGGCCGAATGGTCTTAGGCTCACAAAAGACTATACAGCCGATGATGGGGAGATAAGGGTTCGATCCCAGTCAGGTGTACAAAAGGTGGATTTTCTTAGATGGTTTCTCTTTCTTCCTTGACATAAATGCATGTATATTTACTCTAAATTATACCGATCGCATTTCTACCCCATTAGTGTAAATAGGCAGAAAAACGTGCTATACATTAAAAAAAAAATTTGCTTATTTATAACTACATAGCAACCTTCTAAATTCCCACATTGAGATTTCATCACCAACTTGTCTATCACATTGTTATTACATAGTTGATTTGATTTTATGAAAATGAAACCGAAAGAAGAAGATATAATATATATTGATAATAACTTTAGTTGGTGTAAGCCTATCAAGTTTACTTAATATTTTTTTGACCAAATATGGACAAACTTTTTATGGTTAAATATATATATATTCAATCCAGAGCCTTTTGAATCATTACTGTGGAAGTCAAATTAGAATTTCTCAATTGTTTACAAAAGTAGTATGTATATATATTATATATTCTAATATTTAAAATAAAGAACATTGTGTTTATTTTACAAATTTGGTTACTGTTTCCGTCTGCAATTTGAACTAAAATATCCGACTTTCATGCCAATAGGGAGCTCTAAGTTGTGTGCAAGAATCTCTTTTAAAATATATATCATATTTGGAAACCTTTTAAAATCAATTTTAAAATCTTTCACTTTGAATTTGAATTGTGGCCCACAGACATCGTTAAAAAATTAAAAATTTACATAGATATTAAAAATTGATGAGCTGAGCCTGATGTTTCATTCTAGAGTATAGAATACATTCTGACTTAAATCATTTTTCTTCTTCGGAGATGTGATCATTCTAGCCGCTTGAATGATGTCCAGGAAAAAAAATAGACAAATATAAACCTTAGACAACTCGGCAGTAGCCTGTGTACACCAAGTTCAGTCAAAATCAAACACACATACATATATACATATTATATTATATAGTCTTCAAAAATATGGGGAAGTCCGGCACCTTAGCTCAGTCGGAAGCGTGTCTACCTGAGCTAAGGGTCCCGGGTTCAATTCCTGGCATGCTTAAAAATTTATCATTGATGAAAATATGGGTTTACCCTTTCACATAGATAAACTAATGGCTGGGGACTGGATGTTGTGCCTGTCCTAATCTTAAGTTAGATTATAAGGCATGTAAAGATATGATAGGCCTAGCAAGCTGGTAGTGGAAAATATATGGCTTGTTTAAAAAAAACTGTCACAGGCTGGAAACTAATGGATGTAAAAAAAAATTGAAAATGGGGAATCTACACACAATCCTACAAACTTTACCAAAAACACAAATATTTTCTTTCTATTTAACAAGAAAAAGATAAACATAGAACACAAATACTAATGTAAAGGATTACAAATTAAAATATTTATTTTCATTACTTTATGAAGGACTCCACTGAAAACTTATTTTAGTCAGTGGTTATTTCTTCATTTCTATTGTTTACATGTTGCTAATAACAATTAAAATCAAACAAGTTATTTAAATAAAACACTTGTCTCATTTACTAAACTTACCAGGGAAAAGAATTGTATGGACAGTAATTATTGTATTGACAAAGGTGCTAGAGATACTAATGAAAAAGCTTATATTAGACATAATTAATTGTATGGTGGAATATGGTAACATTAAAAAATTTCGGGAATCATTACCAAATTGACATAGTCTTGAACACAATAATTTAATTTAATTTTAGCACCGTGTCTTACTACCCGTTCGGGTTATGCACTTAAGTACTAATTACACTAATGGATTAGGAATTGGGAAGGTTGAATTTTAGAGGAAGTAAACCCGTATGTGCATGGAGGGAGAGCGGAAAACCATTTAGGAAAAACCACCCCCAATTCACCCAACCGAGATTCGAACCGCTATCTCCCCGTCCTCTGTGGTCTAGCTCAATACGACTGGCGCGTTAGCCAACTACGCCACCGAGGCGGGTTTGGACACATTAAAAAATATATAAAGATATCTGTTAAAACCACAATGCAGAATGTTAATTACTTTTATTCAAAGTTTCTCAACAGTTATTTTCAATGTGTTTGGGTTTTTTATAAAAAATAATAGGGCTTCTTGTTGACTGTTTGAGATATCCATATTATTTTAGGTGTATGAAAATCTTTGAAAGCTCTGGCTTTGCTTAGAATATTTGTCAACTTCACCTTCGGCTTCTACTTCAACAATGAGGAGGCTTAGCTGATATCAGACAAAATACACATATATAGTTTATTATTTTCATTTTATATAATGTACATGACAATAATAAGTAGTAATTGATTAACCTGTTGAAATAATAAAGTATCTACCAAGTTTGGATGAAATTTCTATATATTTGCAATAAAACACGTTTGCATAAATATTCAGTACCCAAGTTAAATAAATATGTACAATATAATATTTTTTCAACATAAAACAATTTTGATCAAATATTCAAACTTCAATTTAGTTTGTAGAATATCATAGATTTGATTTGACTTCACTTTGAATCGAAAAAGTGAATTTAACACACAACTACCATAGTTTATATTTTTGCAAATGTCACTCGGACTTAGACGTTTGATGGTTATCAGAGTGTAATCAACACCTATATTACCTGCTTTGGTGGCTGCATGGTATAAGGTGCTACTCTCGCAATATACGAGACTGCCGAAGACTTGGAGATCGAGGCTCGATCCTGGTTGAGTGTGCTTAGGGTGGTTTTCCCTAAACGGGTTTTCATTCACCCTCCACACAAATGTGGGCTCACTTCTTCTTAATTTAACCTTTCTAATATCTAAAACCATTAGCATAATTAGTACATAAGCGGATAATCTTAACGGGCAGTAAGACACAGTGCTACAAAAAATCCTATATTAACAAACATGATATTTATATTTTTGGTTCTATAACCAAATTCCACTAAGAATACTGCTCTTCTTAAAATATAACTTCTCAATTTACCTTTGTATCTGCCTAACTACAAAAACAAAACTGATCAATTATTTTATAAAAACATTAATTGAACAGAAGGAGGTGCCAACAAATTGATGGCCAATTAATTACATTTTCTTAATGTAGTATACTAGGAACAATTTATTTTTAAAAAGTGTATAATTGGGATCATGGACAAAGGCATAGTTCTCGTATTGTCTGATTTGCTAGGGAAAGGGGAGTTGGAACACAATTCTGGCCGGGGGTACTCACTCTCTAAATTCAAATGTAGATACACTTCTTCTAGATATTACTCGTCTCATCTCTACCCTGTAAGTGTAAATATGCAGATAGTCTGGACAGGTGGTTGGACATGAATCCCGTAAATTTAAAAAAAGTTGACCTAAGAGTAATTTGAATTAATATGTATTCAATATGGTTGGTTTCATCAATTCCTTTGTAGAAATAGGATTTATCTTTTATTCTAATTTTTTCCCCCCATTGTAGCTTCATACCTGTTTTGGTTCACTAATGGGGTAGGGATGAGGAAGGTATAATTTGAAAATATATTTACCTGATTTGATGTGGAGATAGAGTTGAGAGATGGTCTAGGAATAAACACCCTCATTACACCCGGTCGGGACTCAAAACCTGGCCTTGTCATCACCGGACAACCATACAAGACAATTATACCTTAGGTGTCCACCCATGAAATAAATATAGGCTTTAACATCTCTAAAATAACGGTAACGGTTTTGATGGAGAATTTGAGTTTTGATAAGAATGTGCCGAAACTATATCTTGTATATTAATTGAGTAATAAATATATGTTTATTAAAAAACCCTTTTTTTACCTGCACCGGTGGACATGCGGACTAATGTCATGCTTTTATGATCTAGTTTGTCAATGATGGGGAGGACAGTTTTTTAATCATGTTCAAGTGTTTTTAGAATGGTTTTCACTAGTTTGTTTCATACTCTTTCTCCATGCAAATTCGGGCACAAAAATGCTAACCTACCTGTGATTATCAATCACAAAAGGAATATAAAAAACCAACAAAATACAGACCACCAAAATAGCTAAATATTCAGATATTTAAGTGCAAACGGTAGAGGATGGAGGGGAATCAAGGGGATTGGGGATTGTCTAACTAATATGGCTATTAAAACAGGGATGCAGGATTAGACCTAGGAGTCATTTGGCGTGCACATTCTTATTACATGTATGGTAGGATTTTAGTAGGAAAAAAAGGCCTTTCAGACAACAGTTTCTATCAAAATCTGTATCTACATAAAGTTATGTGACCTGCAATTGTCGTTTTTGATGGATATTATCAATAGAAGATTGTTATCATTGTTGACACTAACAAAATATATTTGTATTATCCAAAAGGCCCTTCCATCAAGAATCCTACTACTTGTTATCACAGATATTTGGCTTTTTATTTTCAATACAGCTTTCACAACATTCTTATCATTTTGTATTTTCCTCTGCGTCTTACTATCCATCCTGACTATTCGCATTTAATTATGCCATCAGTTTAGGGATGAGGAAAGGAGAATTTAAAGGAAATGTATACATTCTCGCCTGGAGCAATTAAGGGCAAACCAACCTTAGTACACCTGACTTGTATTCGAACCTCTAGGTCACTGGCAGTTGGGTATCTTGCAAGAGTGACTCCTTAAATAACGCAGCCCTCTAGGCGTGTACCTATCACTTGCCGCTAATGACACTACATATGGAATTGATTTTAGTAACTTTTCGCCTACCAACCATGAACTAAATCTGCCAGGACTGCAGAAGGAAGTTGAATGCTGCCATCCTCTGACATGAAAAAATAGTCCACTAATATAAGAGATATTAGTAAACGAGGGAGCTGGGGGGAAAGGATATATCTAAACCAAATTTTCCTGTTAAAATATTAAAAATAGCTAACTAATTAATGTGTTAGTAATATTTAGGGAACAAATTTAAATTGTCATTTATTTGAGATATTTAATTTACACTTTCTGAAAAGACTGATTATATTAGCACACAACTTAGAAACTAACTAATATCTATAACAGACACAACCTCCAGAACCAGGCGTTAATTCATCACTATGAAAGGGTAAACCTACAATTTTCGGCCATGCCGAGAATCAAACCTGGGACCCTTAGCTCAGTAGACATAAACGCTATCGACTAAGCTAAGGTGTTGGACCAACACATTTAAAGAAAAGGTTGTCAAGGGGAAGTCTAACTCAAGCTAACAGAACTTCCATATTATTAAAAAATTTTTTGCATCACGTCTTACTACCCTTTTGGGTTATACGCTTATTTACTAATTTACGCTAATGGTCTCAGGGATTATGGAGGGTATCTCTATTGGAAATGTACCCGCATTTGTGTGGAAGGAGAGTGGAAAAACATTTAGGGAAAACCATCCTCAATACACCCGACCAAGATTCAAACCTCGATCTTCCCGTCATCGACAGTCTAGTCTATTGCGAGTGTAGCGCGTTAGACCACGCGGGCACCAGGGCGGGTATTTATAAATGGTTTGTTATTTTCACACTCCTAACATCACACTTAAGTGTAGTTCCTTTATGTTTGTTGTATTCTCAATCAGTGCATTCTTCTTGCCTATGTGTGTCAATAAAATGAGCTCAAATGTTAACATTTCTTTTAAAACTAATACAAATTTTTATTTTCTAAAAGAACAGACTCAGATGTCTATAATATCCCAGTTTGATTGAACTTCATATTTATCTCAAAAAAGGTGAAAGAAGTTAACCCAATGCAGTTGTTCGTTGCTCTGAGTCTTTGTACACTGTCTTATAGGCTACACTGGTGTTTCTCTAACTTACCTCAATAGGATCCTTGTGACACAATAAATGTACAGGTTGGTGACATTAAGAGAGACTTAGGAATGCGGCGACTTTTCTCACTTTAACATGAAATTGGTTGTGTTTGTTCTCTCTTCGACCACAAATTGAAATTGTGTGTAAGAAAAAACAACAAGATTCTCATTAATTACTCACCTCTTTGATTGTAAACTATTAAATTCCCAGGAAAATAGCTATATTAAAAGCATTTGAAATTCTTTTCTTATTTATTAAAAAAAAAATTATATTGAATGGAGCTATTTTAAATTATTTTTTTTATCAACAATAAAATAAAGTCCAGAATTTTGTGGCATACCTAGTGAATTACCCGGCACACCCTTTGAGAACCACTGAGGTACACCATAGTGGAATAATACAAGGTAAGCATGTAACCTTAAAGGGTAAAAGAAGGGCACATAAACACACTTCAGGTCGCAAATAGCAATAAATTAACCCTTATAGTTTTTGTATTAGCTTTATCTGGTTCCTACTGATATTCTGGATGTTTAATTGTTTTAAAACAATTTTTTATTTTTATTTTGTATCATAATTTGGGTGCTATTCTGCCAAAAAGCTTTTTTTGCCTTTATATGTACAATCATTAATTATTTTGAAGATTTGCTTTTTTTTTTTTTTTTTTTT
>CABFWB010000855.1:77056-116539 GCA_902151455.1 Timema bartmani
CATTTTGCGCCCCCCCCCCCATTTGAATAAAAGTGGCCATTTTAAATCTAGACCGTATGTATACATATTTTTAGTGGTGAAAATTTTTTTTAAATAAATAAAAAAACTCTGTATTTTATAATAGTCAGACGATGACGTCATTGTGTTTTCATCCTTAACATATTTTAAAGTTTCCTTTTTTTTTACTTGAAAATGTTTTGTTGACTTTTATTCATGTTCTATAAAGTGAGGTATAAAGTATACTACACTTCCAAGAACTACAAAAATCTGGATTTTCATAAAGAATATGTTTGGAGGAATAAAAAGACAAGTAAAATGCAGTATTTGGTTTCATTTCCTATTAAGTTTCTAAGTACATGAATCGTGATAGAACTTTATGCTACTTGCACAGTGTAATTTCTTTACAAAATATTATCAGGTATATTCTAAATATTAATTTTCCTAGCTTTTACAGAAGCAAAAGTGTTAATTAAATTGTTATAGTCCAATGAGGATATCTCATTTCCAATCGATACTATTGATAAATTGTTCAACCTTTCCTGAGAAGAAGTTGATCTCAGATATGTTTTTATTAACTTCAACTTGGAAAAACTTTTCTCGTCTGAAGCAACTGACATAGGTATGGTGATTATAATCCTTAAAGCCACCCACACGTTTATATAGGCATCTTTTGAATTGGTACTTGACAAGAAACTTAGTACATTCAATGGAGCTTTCTCGTCTAAAAAAAAAAATAAGAAGAGATAACAGATGTTGTTACAAGTTTAAAAATAAAATTAATGTAATTTCATAATACCAATATAAAATTGCATATCTTGTTTGGCATTTATAAAATTTAAATAACCCATATTGATTTCATTAGGTTAAGATAGAGTCAAATAATATTTATTTTAGTTGAATAGTTAAAAAAAAAATCATATTTTTACATTTTAAATTGATGTTTACAAATTTATTTTCAATTTGAATTTAAAATTATATTTTTGTGTAGATTTTATAAAGCTAGAAAACTTTACTTATAATTTTTTGCAATATAGATAGGCCTCTATTTTGTATTTTGTATGTCTTTAAAAATATATTTGAAAAAAGCCAACAGTTCAATTAATACATATTTAAGACCTTGATAACTTAAAAAAAAAGTGTTTGAAAATAAATGTCATTTTACCCTCAGATGGCATGAGGTCTTTGATGGAAATCAGCTCTTCACATAACTCTGCACCTCTGATGTCACTTTCCACTCCATCTGACAAAAATTCTTCTAGGGCTTTGCATTTTGAAAGAAGTTCTTCGCGTTTTGGTAATCCATCTAGATTAAAAAGAAATTCAACTTTTGAAGTGTTTGTCTTCAGTTGCGCAAATCTTTCCTCTACAGCAGTTTGAGCAGTATCAACTAATGGCAGAAAAAACTCAATTCTTAGAAGCTTTTGTGGATAAATTGGTGCTTCATCATCAGTCTAATAAACAAACTGCTTCTTTTTCCTTCTGATTCTTGGAGTTTTGAATTTGCCTTCAACTTCCAACTCTTCGGCCAAATCTTTTGCTTTAACTAAGCTGGAATCAAATCCATTTACTCTAAAATCTTTTAGAAACTCGCTGATAGATTCCAGCATGGTCACAGCTTGTGGAAAATTGATGTGCTCGGACTGCAAGGTCTTACTTGCAATATTCACTTGAAAAAGAATGTCATACTATGCAATCAAAGACACCAAGAAACCAAAATCTTCAAGGGCATCAGCCAAATGACCAGCCTTACATCTAATGTCATCTTCAAATGATGCGTCATCATGCAAACCCCAAAGGGCTTGTCGAACTTGCACTATTTGATACCTCACTGCTTTAAGTGACTCAATCCATGCTTCCCAACGTGTTACACAAAGTCCTTTTAAAGTTAGGGAAGGCCTGATCCCTGAAAACTCAGAAGAATTTGATAAGCTTTCCAAGAAATAGCCCCAACTTTTTTTGATGAACTAAACAGTATATAAAGCCTTCGTATTGTTCCAAAAAGAGTAACACTAGGAACTGATGGCTTGGCGGCGTCACTTGGTACCAAATTAAAACTGTTACAGCTGCAAGGAACAAAAACGGCACTGTTATTTTTGTTTAAAATTTGTTTATGTAGCCCACAGTATTTTCCCTTTATGTTAGCCCCATTGTCATAATCATGGCCCCTAAAGTTCAGGATGTCAAGACCATATTCCTCTAGTTTTCCTAAAATAGTATCTGCCATACTTTTGCCTGTACTGTCTGAAATCTCGATAAAATCTGGAAAGCTCTCACATTTTTCCACTTTTTCCTATGATTTTTCGAGTATGTATCGTATTACAATAGATAACTGTTCTTTCCTGTTCAAATCAGGAGTACAGTCAAGAATCATTGTAAAATATTTAGCCTCTTTGATTCTTTTTAAGATTTCCTCCCTTACTTTATTTCCCATTAGATTTAACAGCTCATTTTGAATGTGCTTTCCCAAATATTTTACACATCTGAGATTGTTTTCCCCAGAATCCAGGAAATATGTTCCTTCATAACAGGATCAAATTTTGCAATCAACTCTACGAGCCCTAGAAAATTTCCATTGTTTTTGCTGTAGAGGGTTTCGTTAGTTCCTTGAAAAGCCATGTTGTGCTGGACAAGGAACTATATGATTGCAAGATGTCTCGTGAGGACATTTTTCCATCGCTCTTTTTCCTAAGCAATTAATCTGTGAATTTCGTCATCAATTGCCTTGCCAGTATTAAGCCTACTTTCTTCTTCAAACCCATTTTCGTAGCACTTTAAGGAGTTGGAGGAATTCCGATGTGCCTCCAATCACAGTTTCCATTTCCATCAGATAATGTAGTTGCCGTGTTAATTACCTTGCAGCAAAAACAATATACTCTTCCCTTAGAATGGGAATACATTAACCATCGTCTTCTAATTTTCTCGCCGTTGGAAGCAAGCCAATAATAATATACATTGGAAAATGATCTTTTTGTACCGTCTCTAGGGTGGCTGTATAGTACTGTTTAGATTGGTCCTTGCGAAATAATAAAACCACATTCATTTGCGCTTAGCACTTTGGGCCAATTAGCCGGATCTTTCAATTTGTCACAGGAATTATTCATTTCTTGGATTGTATCAGTCACATAACTCTTATAACTATGATCAATAATTTTCGTGGTGTTTGAATCATCGGCATTAGTATTTATTAAATCTTCTGAGCGATCTTCTCCTCCTATGAGTGCTATTTCAACAGATGATCATCTTTGCATCGAGTTTCAATTTCAATTTCACTTTCACTTTCTTTACTGGTGCTTGCCTTCGTTAAATAATTACAAAGTATTTTAGTGCTTACCTTAGTTTCTTGTAACATTTTTGTTTCCGTTTTCTATTTTCAGCTCCAGAAAGTTTGGAAAACATTTTAATAACTGTTTAAAAAATATATTAAATATTATTAAAAGAACAGAAACCACAAAAAGTAAAACCGTATTAATAATATCAATACAGCATACGACACTTCACAGAGTATAGTACCTACTAAAAGGGTTTGCACCAAATTAATAATTGAAAACAAAACTTAAGCAAAATTTCACAGAACACCGTATAAACTAAAAATAATAAGTTGTGAATTGCAACACACCGAACTATAAATAAAGCGAGTAAGCGACTGTCAATAAATCACTTGCACAGAAGTTAGGTGACTGACTGAGAATAAAAACAAACATTGCACATAACTCCTTCCCTCGCTGCCCACAAAAGGTTCAGCCTGATCCTGACTCATCGTAGATTGTACAGTCTCGACCCGGCAACTAGTATAGTCCCGTCACCATCGAACAACCTTAAAAATGTATTTTGTTAATGTATTCTAATGCACTAATTTGAAATTTTAAAAAACTCTTTTTTATATGGATGTAAATATTAATTTAAGAAATAGGCATTCTTTTTACAAATTACTTTCTTTGATTATATTTATGTTTTTCCAGATAAAAACAAAAAATATTTATTTTTGGGCCATTTTGGCTTCCCTCTGAATTTTTCGTGTATGCGGTTGCACATGTCGCATACACCTGCTTGTTATACTCTGAGGATATTTACTCTGCAACCAATAAAATAATGTAGCTTAAAATATGGCTATAAGCGACTTCAAATAGCTAACAAAATAATCTAGTCGAGATTGTTGTATAGGCTTAGTGACTTCAACTATCTAATAGCTCACTTCATTTGTCGAATGGTCTAAAGAAGCAACTTTTATGTGTATCAAAGGTCCCTCAATCCCCCCTTGTTTCTCCACTCTACTTTTAATTCATTTTTTTATATATAGTATTTATTCGTTATATTCAATATTCCCTCCAATAATTAATGTCCCTGCCTTTATAGAAAATACAAAATTAAAAAAAAAAATGTACACTCCATTTATCCCGATAGGTAGCAATCTTACCTTGACAGATTACACTATGGCCATGGCCCTATTTTATAAGCTACACCATAGTGGAATAATGCAAGGTAAGCTTGCCTTTACACGACAATGTGGTTTTCTTATGCGATTGACTGAAAATTGCTGCAAGATCGACCTGTTGCCGACAACTGGTCTAAGATGTCATTCTTGCAATATACTGTAATGTCATTGACAGGAAGATCAAGGTTAAAATCCTGGACATATGTACCTAAAGAGTTATGTTTTCTAAATGGGCTACCACTCTCCATCAACACAAATGCAGGTACGCTTCCTAAGAATTTAACTTACTTTATCCCTAACACGTTTGTGTATAACTAACAAATAGCGAAACACGGGGATGTAAAAAACCACTACCACTCCTCCTGGACATTAGGTGACATGCAGCAGTAGGGGAAATGGCTTTGCTGAGATTGTTGGCTAAGTAGCACCTGTAGCCTCAGTATGTAACATACCCACAATAAGTGTTGATAAATTTTGTGCATGAGCAGACCAGAGTTCCCAACAGGTTTTGTATTCCGTTTAATTAATGAAAACGATTGACCTTATACATTCCATTTAAAGATTGACAAAAGCAGCTCTAAAGTAGGGCATACACTTTCATTGCTTGAATTGACTCTCTCATGTTAAAAAAAAATCTGTCAATTAAAATTGTTACCAGCGGAAACACTAGATATTTACACCCTTCGCCATTGTACCCTTTTCAGGTGTTAATCTATGATTCCATATGCTAGTAAAGCCTCTTCTTATCAATAGAGTAGTAAACTCAATGAGTATTAGTAATACCAGATGAGAGCGTATAATTCGAACGGGTAGTAAGACACGGTGCTAATAATAATAATAGTTCTATCCAGTCCACCTCATTAAATCCTACCTCTTTCAGGTCCATTCTAATGCTATCCTCCCATCTGCATCTAGGTCTTACTAATAGTCTCTTCCCATTGGGTTTGCCAGTAACTACCCTTAACAAGGTTCTAGAATCTCTCATTCGTGCTGCTGGACCTGCCCACCGTAACCTGCGAGATTTGCTTACCTTAACAATGTCTGATGATTTGTACAGGGTATGTAACTCATAGTTACATTACCTACCCCATTATTCATTATCATCATCCTTTCTCGGAACAAATATTTTCCTAAGTACTTTGATTATCAGATCTTTACTTAGCTATTTATTTATTCTAGCTTGTCATGACTTAAATGATTGTTTGTTTTTCAGACTTGGTCATAAACATTGCAATATCTCCTCCACATACCACTCACCATGGCCCCCCAAGTGACCTTGAGCCCCGCAGAGGCGGAGCTGCCTGACGCTATCCGTGCAGGTATGCTATTGGCCAGCCCGCCCAAAGGAGAGGAAATAGTCATCTCTGGAGCAGCTGGATATTTTCCTGATTCAGACAGCATCTACCAATTTAGAGACAACTTGTTTGGTAAAGTCGACATGGTGACAGATGATGAGCGACGCTGGAAAATGGGTCAGTTGATCATGCTGTTGGATTTACATGCAACTTAGAACTTTATCTAGAATGTTAAATATTCACTTCACAAACATAAATAAATTAAATTCAAAACTAAAAAAGAAAATAATATTGTCACTTTGGTCATTTGTTCTAAGCTAGGTATATTAAAGTTCTGTTTATTTTCATTTTTCATTTTCCTTTATTATGTTACTAATAGGCCTAATCAAAAAAAATCCTTTATACATCTATTTTCCTAAATCACAATATATTTTTTTTTAAAAAAGTCCTTATCTCCCTCACAAAAGAATAAAACAAATTATTCAAAAATATAAGTCTTGGAGCTGTACATGATAAATGATATTGTTTATTTCCACCAGATCATCCTGAAATTCCACAGCGTACAGGCAAAATAAATCATGTCGGCAAGTTTGATGCTTCATATTTTGGTATTCATTACAAGCAAGCACACACAATGGATCCTATGTGCCGACTACTCCTGGAAAGATCTTTTGAAGCAATTGTTGATGCAGGTAAACAAACATAATAAAATTTTAAGTTTATTTAATATCAACTGATTTCCATATTGTCACTAGTATCCAGCCCACAAATGTGTCAATTATATTATCTTATTTGCCTAAATATATATATATATATATATTTATTTATTTACAAATTGGTTTTCCTCAATATAAGTATTCATCTTATTTTCACAACTCCTAAAAAAAAATTCCACAGCTGAAATACACTATGAGGTATGGATGACATATTGGATCTGTTTTTGGTTCTAGGAGTGAATCCATGGACATTGCGTGGGTCTCGATGTGGGGTATTCATCGGTGCCTGCTTCAGCGAGACTGAGAAGACCTGGTTCTACGAGAAGCTTCAGATAAATGGTTACGGTATCACAGGATGCAGTCGAGCTGTGCTAGCCAACCGCATTTCCTATTGGCTTGGCATTAACGGTATAAAATATATAGTTTTTTTTTTTTAATTTTCCACTAAATTGTTAAATATGGTATATTAAGGATTCAAAATGTAAACAAACAAAGTTTTAATACTATCCGACATATAAACCACCAGACTCTAATGGACATCTGTTCTGTACAATCTAGGTAGACCAAAAACTATAGGAAATTTTTACTTTGTATGTATTTTAAAACTCCTTAAACCTTTATTGTGAGTGAACTTGTTTATTTTACCATAACTATATTTTAATCAGAGAAAAATGTACTGCTTTTTTCTGTTAACTCATAATCAAGTACTTAATTTCTACTTTAGTCTTCCTTTTGCTCTTAAAAATTACTTCATTGTTTAACTCACAGAATAATTTACAATAACTCCAAGACATGTCTGTAAGATTTATTTATGACTTGCAATCCTAGGACCAATATTTCTACATATTATAACAAACATCTCAATAATAGGCAACATCTACATACTCTTGTAATGACAAAGAAAATATTGCTAGCAAGATATCCTCAATATACCATTCCCTCTTCATGCTCATCATAATATCGGTACTCTCTCACATGACATCCACACACTTTACATCCTTCTTCACAAATATATATTCTTTCCTCTCTCTTTTACTGTTGCTGGAGCTCGTTCCTGGATTGTTCTTGATTTAAATATTAAAACTGTTGCCACTTTCAAAACCTACCAGCATAATCTTGCTCAATGTCTGCGAGTAGTCTTGATCATCGATTTTAGGGGAAATGTTGGGATACAGTAAGAATGTTTGTATAAATTATTATTAATGATTATGTGTACTCTATCTTTCTTTCTCTTTGTTATTTAGTTCTACTTTGACCATTTATTTTACTTTTATATGTCCATAGATAGTTTTTGTTTGGTTTTTAAAATGTTTAGATCATCTAATCTAGAGACTGTTTTAGGTCCCAGCTACACCGTGGATTCAGCCTGCTCATCGAGTCTCTATGCCCTTGAGCATGCGTACAAGGCGATAAGGGATGGTCACTGTGACGCAGCCCTTGTCGGGGGTAGCAATCTCTGCCTTCATCCGTATGTGTCCTTGCAGTTCGCAAGGCTCGGCGTGCTCAGCATGGACGGAAAATGCAAGTCCTTCGACAACAATGGTAGATATAATACTAAATGCCCTCAATAGCTAGTTGTGTGTTATCTTTATTCCCAAACTCTGTACTGAAGTTATACACATTTTAATTGATACTTTATAGGTACATCTTCATTCTAAACTATTATCTTCTTGTTAAAATAGATTTATTTTTAATTTACATCTGGCGCAAAGTATATATTTATTTATACAATATTTTTGTATAAGGTTTAATTAAATTCTTAAAAATTTCTCACACTACCTCTTTAAATCATGTTATTAATTAAATGTGTATTAATGTTAGCCAGTTGGAAACAGAAAGAGATTATCAATCTATCTAAATTTTAAATAGCTATAAATAAATAAAGGTGTCAATCTAGTTTTATCTTGCTTTCCGATGACCGAAATCTGGGAGTTCGAATCCTGGAAGAGCATTTTCTATATTCTTAGTTCTTAACTCGCTTAGAGAAAAATTACAGGAACTACGGCCAAGTAGTAAGATGCGGAACTTGCCCAACAAACTAAAACTGGGTGTCCTCTCTTATATGTTTATAACACAGTGCATTATAAATTTAAAAAGTATCTTTAGAATGTATCTTCATTATCAATCTGAAAATTAAAGTGATAATAGTTATATGTTTGTACATTCAAATGGGTAGTAATTTTATTTATTTAGCACCGTGTCTTACTACCCATTCTGGTTATATGCCAAAAGGCTAGTAAAGAAAACAATAAATTAGGAGAGAGGAAAGTAGAAGCTTGGACTGATGCGAGTTAAAGCAAAAACAGGTTTGGGGGCGAAGGGAACTCAAATTGATTTTAAGTAATTGTTTATATTTTTGACATCCATATTCATCGGTTCATGTGGAATTAACATACTCCACAAAGTTGTTTTCAAATAATTAATTTACTTATTCTTGAGACAGCAATTCATTTACCTGTTAGTTTCTTGAATTTTGTACACAAATTGTACTAAAACTGAACTATATTTATTGTATATTTTACATTTATTAGTGAAATATTAATAATGTTTTTAATCCAACTAGCGAACGGCTATGCTCGTAGTGAAGCAATTGTGATGGTCTACTTACAAAAGTCAAAAGATGCCAAGCGTATTTACTCCACTTTGGTCCACGCCAAGACCAACTGTGACGGTTACAAGGAGCAGGGAATAACTTATCCTTCTGGTTTGATGCAGCAAAAACTTTTGGAAGAGTTTTATACCGAATGCAGAGTGGACCCAAGTACAATGGGCTATATTGAAGCTCATGGCACAGGGACAAGGGTAAGATATCATTGTACAGGTAACCTTTGATCATATTGCAGTAGATAGAGTCCTGCACCTTAGTTCAATTGGTAGAATGTCTGTCTGCTGAGCTATGGGTCCTGAGTTCGATTCCTTGCATGGCTAAAAAAATTATCATTGGTGAAATGTGAGTTTACCCTTTCATAGTGATGAATTAATAGCTAGGGGCTGGATGTTGTGCCTGTTCTAGATTTAAGTTGGTTATTAAGTTGTGTGCTGATACAATCAGTCGGTTTGGTCACGTTAAATACCTCAAATTTAAAAAAATGCAGTAGATAGATAGGAATGAATCCTATTTATTTGTGAATCCCCGCCCTTAGTTTATCTGTGAGTACTAGACGTATCACATATTAGAAAATAATCTCGGCTGTCAAACAGACATATGAGGACTGGCATGTTCAATAAGATACGCGCAGGCGCACGTCTGGAGAGGAAACATGAAACTGATTACTGCCCATAAGGATACATTTTAGACATCTCTTAACATTGATTACTATAAACTAACTTTAAACTCATCAATATCAAGATTGTCACATGGTTTGAGGCGTCACTCAAACAATAGGTAGGACTGCCGATGATGGGGAGATCAGGGTTTAAATCTCGGCCGGGTGTACTAGGGTTATTTTTTCTAAATGGTTTCCCACCATCTCTCCGTGCAAATGTTGGTACCCTTCCTCTAAATTTAACCTTCCTCATCCTTAACATATTCATGTAATTAGGTCATACACGTATAACTCGAAACGCTAGCAAGACGTAGTACTAAAAAAATGTATGTCCATGCCGTTAAACCTGCCATTCTGATAAGCATCAGACACACTATCCATACCATCAATCCTGATCACTGGCCAGAGCCAGACACACTATCCAAAGACACACTATATTTGTAGACAGCCCTATGATGAGAATGAAACCCAACTTGCCAAATGTTATAAAAGACGGCCGATGATAGGGACGGGAAGATCGGGGTTTGAATCCCAGTCAGGTGTACTGAAGATGGTTTTCAAAAATTGTTTTCCACTCTCCCTTCATGAAAATGTGGGTACTCTTGCTCTAAATTGAACCTTCTTCATCCCTAACTCATTAGTTAGTACATATGCGTGTAAACTGAATGGGTAGAAAGATGCGATGCTAAAAAAATAAGAAGAAAAAAAATTGTCAAAAATACTTGGATGTGAAATGGATTGTGAACAACTATATCATAAATTAAACTTGGCGTGGGTTGGGTTAAATAATCATGTTGATAATGTGTGGTAACATAAATTTAACCCCAAATCATTTAGATAAAAAGTTGGGTTTCTAGCAGTTGGTAGTTTATCTAGTGATCAAAATAATCCACCTTAATAAGTGCCATTATTTGTGTGTCAGGTTGGAGATCCCGAAGAATTGACTGCCCTAGATCATGTGTTCTGCAAAGGACGGACAACGCCGCTGCCTATTGGTTCCGTCAAATCCAATATTGGCCACAGTGAACCGGCATCAGGACTTTGCTCTGTTGCTAAAGTCATCATCGCACTGGAGGAAGGAGCCATTCCTCCGAACCTCCACTTTGAAACCCCCAAAGAAGGTGTAGAGCCCCTGGAAAATGGAAAACTCAAGGTGAATTATAGCAATATATTGTGCTCAAACAAGAACATAATCAACAAACTTTTCAAATTATCCAAGTTTTTCCGAGAAAATGGTCATATTTAACAAATAATACTTGTGAACTGAAGAAATATATGCATATAATTTTAGTATTCCCCTGAACATTTGAATTATAATATATTTTTCTCTAATTATTTTACAAACTGGAGTTGACCAGTTGTAATTATAAAAATGGCACAGCAACAAATTACTTTTAATCTGATTTTTTACTCTATATATATTTGTTTTTACTTTTAAAACCATGATTGCTAACAACTCTATTTAAGGGATATGAATGGGGAGGGTAGATTAGATAAAGTGCATTTTAAATACCCCGTAGAAGGGTTGAAAAAACCAAAATTATAAAACAAATGTGGAAAACCACCTCTAGAGTATCAAACTGAGATTAGAACTTAGAACTCTCCATCACCAGAAGTTCAGTTAATTGCAAGCCTGATTCGTCTGATAATAAAATCAAAAACAACAATAATAATGAATCTAATTGAATCTGTTTCTATTTGGCGTTTATAAACTTCTTAAAATTGTTGGCTCAGATGAACTCCCTGTGATTTTAATTCTAAATGTGTTGAAGTTGCACATAAATAAATACTAAAATTGTAATAGAAAGGGTTGGAGAGAGCGTTGATAATTTTACATTAAGTTTCCTGAGCCATATTTTGAAATATTTACTTAATGATTCTCATGATTTTGAAACTAAAACAAAGGAATAAGTTATGTTTTCATCTCGAGTAGCGTAGGACTGGTATGAATGAAATGGAAATTATTCTTTTCTCTTTGACCATGCTTCTTCAACTAATTTCGGTTTATTAACCCATTTCGTGTAGTAAAAAACTATTTGCCTACCTTCATTGTTAAAAACTAATATTTTAGACTTTCGTGTGTCAATATTTCAAAAAAATTCACTGATAATAAGTTGAGTTAGTAGCATAACATTCATTAACATTTTATCTTGTCGCAAGGTTGTAACTGAAAGAGAACCTTTAACAAACGGCTGGGTCGGGATCAATTCTTTTGGTTTTGGGGGAGCAAACTGCCACGTCCTTCTTCATTGGAATGAGAAGACCAAAGTGAATGGTTCAGCTCCACAGGATTCCCTTCCACGTCTGATCGTTGCATCAGGCAGAACAGAAGAAGCTGTCCATACCATCCTTAATGATGTAAATATGCATCGATCTTTAAATAGAGGAAATTAAATTATTAATACATTTTATAGTAGTTAACATTTCTAGCTTTATAAATATATACTAATCCAAGGGAACATGTTAGGAAAGTAAATATGAAAGAAACGGGATAGAAATCAGCTATACAGAGGATGGGAAACTTCATTGAGGACAAAAAACAACTCAGGCAATCGAGCTCAATTTCTCACATTTAAAATCAAACATGCAAAAACACACTTAAATCTATTCATTTAATTTTAATAATGAATATATTTTAATAATCTTTCAAAGAAAGTTCCCAGAATTAATCATTTTGTAAAGTGACTTTGTCTTACATTTTATGATCACAAGTCTTCTTGTTACTTTGGGGTGAATAAGGGATCACTTGCGATTTATCATGTCAACACAGGTCAATAAATTCACACTCTTTAGAATGTTGCTCTACAATATACTTTATCAAGTCCTCACCTGCAAAAATATAGATATGCAAACCCGACACACAGAGATGTAACTAGATTTGATGGCGCCAGGGGCAAATAAAAAAAAATGGCGTCCCTTGAAAACTGTTCTTTAAATTTTGGCTGGGTTCTTATATTGATACTCAAACTGGTTACTTGTTTTGTATAGGATACTGGTTACAAAATAATAAAAATAAAATACATTTTTATATTGTTAAAAAATTGAAACTTTTAATATTGCTAATAAATTTGGCACCCAGGGCACGTGCTCCACCTGTCACACCCTAGTTATGCGACACAGAAGGCTATGAGTAAAACATATCAGTAAAGTTTATCATTTTAAAAGCTATACTTTGGCAAACATGTTGTTCAATTAATACAATGGTATATAATTGAAACAAGAATATAATATTAAGGTTAAAATAAATGTGAAAATTGTCAGGTCAGATAATAATTTATTTTCCCACATTTTACAACATATATTACATGTGTTTTATATTAAATTTTCAACATTAATCTATCAATTCAGAATATTTAAAAATATTTCACACTTAATAAAAGTGCTAATTAGTTTTAATGACTCAGCCTTTTATCTGTCATTTAATAAATTATCATAATTTAAGGATAATTACATATAATTAAAGCCTATTTACTTTGGGTGGTTTGTGTGAATTTGAAATGATGAGTATATTTTGTTTACAGCTTGAAACAAGGCCAGTGGATGTAGAATTTGTAAAATTGCTTCAAGACCTCTATTCGAGTAATTTCCCTGGTCACATATATCGAGGCTATACACTGATCTCGCCAGGTCAGGACAAACCCATCAGAGATATTCAGGTGAGTGAATATTTGAATATTACTCACATTATGTTTTATACAATTTTTTTAGCACCATAAGGGTTATAAGCGTTATAAAAATGGTATTTTGTTGGAAATGTTTCCCCAGTTGAAGCATAAATAAAGTGTTCTTTATATTACCATCGAGGTTCTTCACATCACACACACAACACACACACACACACATATATATATATATATATTCAAATTTCAAGTAACCAACTGTTTAGTAGATCCCAGTTGTTCTAATAAAAATATATTATTATTTGTTGATAAGTTTTACAAGGCTATTACACATATAAATGGAGTATAATACCAAAACAGGTTTGTATCTAGATCACGCAATCAATTGGTTACCAATGAAGAAGTGTACCTCCATTTATGTTATTACTTGCATTTACAGATTTATAAAAAAATTCAAAATAAACTTTATCATAGATAATGGGGCATAAACAGTATAATAGAAAAAGTACCGCAATGCTAGATTACTCCACGTCTTGAATGAAAAATCAATAAACAAATTAACAACTTAAATAAATAATGTTCAATTGTAATCTTTAATTCCACTTAGGATAGCATCTTTAGTTCAAGCAAAATTGTTTTGAATGTTTATATACAAACAAACATAACAAACACATACTCTAATCCTAACACGTATTAAGTTAGACTATTTGAAAAATGTAAGATATGGTTTTGAATAAACTGTTAATTTTACCAAGTAAACATTTTAACTAAAATTCATTTAATGTTTTTATAAAGTTATAAAACATATATATAGAATGCCAAATTTTAGTGCCTTTCAATCAATGCTGGTCGGAAGTGATCTTCCTTTAAACATCGGGGTTTATGTTGTCCTCAGTACTACCCCAATGCTGCCCGGTCCAGTTGGTTTATCTTCTCTGGCTTGGGAAGCCAATGGCCTGCCATGGGAAAATCTCTACTGCGACTACCAACATTTACTTCAGCCATTGAAAAGTGTCATGAGGTACTCAAAAATAAGGGTATTGACATTTTCAAAATAATTCAAGACGGAAACAAGAGCGTCCAGGACAACTTATTGAATAGCTTAGTCGGAATTACAGCAGTTCAAGTGAGTTTAGTTATCTCTGAATGTCCTTTATGTTTCATTTACATGTTCCTATCTAAATGTCCTTTATGTTCCATTTACATGTTCCTATCTAAGTGTCTTTTTCTTTATCAATTTCTTTTTTCTCCCTTTTGTGTTTTTTGGTTCCCTCTTTTAGGAAGTTGTGTTTTACATTTCCCACTCCCTCCTGATGTATTCTGATAAAATGAAACCTAGGTCAGGGCATTGGGTGGTAACGATTGATTTTATTCAAGATGCAGCTTTGGCCTCTTTGTCCAATGGTAGCAATGTAAATTGTGAACTGTGTTCTTCTTTTCATTGTAAAAGCCAAATTGTGTTCGTCCCCTTTTATATGTTTCTATCCACCATTCCTGTACCTTATTCCAAACACATATCTTTAAAATATCTAGTAATAAAGGTGTTTGTAGGTTATTTTAACATCTCAACCATTGCTTATCACAAAATAGTTTATTTTTTATTTTTAGTATCTCAGACTACACTTATTACAACCACTCACTCTCTCCTGTATTTGATAGTCATATTAACAATTTTTAGTACACGCTGATAAAATAATTACATTAAATTAATGGCAGTAGAGTTAAAATAAAACAGTAGTTTTCCAATATTTGCATATGTGATTACATTGTGGTGGTTGGCCGGTTGAAGATTTTCTAATAATGGTCAAGAACCCAATCATGGCCAGTCAAAAAATGGTGGTATATTGGTGGTAAACCATTTACAGGCTATTGCTGGTTCATGACTGGGACATTAGTAGCTTGCTAATGATAACCTAATGATAGTTTGTACTAGTGTAGAATAATGGTTACTGGTGTTCTTGTTCAACATGAAGTGAAGCACTGGGGAGTTTAGAGCTCAATATAAATTGTGGTTATTGACACTAATAACTTGACCTGTGTTAAAATGCTGACAAAATAACAATAACAACAATATTGAATTACTCTTATTATTGTTTCAAATGTAGAGGACTTGAAAATATGTACTGGAACTCAAATTACAATGTGAGGAAATCTAAGTATTATCGCGTATCCAGTCTTTCATATTATAATGGGTCTTAAATATTTCTACACGCTCTTTTTCTTAAAATGTAAACTATTTTACAAATATCTTATCAGCCTCTATCTTTGAATGGATTTTTATTTAAATATTTAGACACTTTACATTCTTTTAATTCCTAGCTTGGACATGAATGGAAATGTATAGGCCTATGAATGCGCATGACATGAGAATTAGGGTATATTAATTAGTAAAGTAAATTGATAAAACTAAAGAAAAAGGAAAAATAAACTGCTAAGAGTAAATTTGATGAAGAAAGCCCACCTAGGGAAAGAGGAAAAATGTGGGAAGAATCCAATGCACAAAGGTGACATCTTCTTCCTTTCTTCTGTCTTCTATAGTAGAAGTAGTCACACACACATTTTAACACAAATAGAATAATATTTCAGCATTGTTGACTTTATCAAACACAAAGAAGAGAGAGTTGTAATAACACAAACACTGGATTACTCCATTCAAAATGGAGTAATCCAGTGTTTGTGTTATTTGTACTTTCTCTCTTCTTTGGAATGGAGTACAGTTGCACACGTAGCACACGCCTTAGACCGGCCTTGTGTCCTATTATATTATATTTTTGAATTTAATTTATACTTATTGCTGGATACAAATATTATTATTTATTTGATAAAATCTCACTGTATATCTCTCAGAATTGACTCTTCAAATGATACTGGTATGAAAAGCATGTGAAATACTTTTTTTTTGTATTGTTATTGTATTAATATGTGAATTCAAAACTGTCATTACTTTGACTAGATTGGCATAGTGGATGTGCTCAAAATTCTCAACCTCACACCTGATGGTATTATTGGCCATTCCATTGGAGAACTGGCCTCAGCATACGCTGATGGATGTTTATCAGCAGAACAGACTATCCTTGCTGCATACTCTTATGGTTTGGTATTGGTTGAAACCAAGTCAATCAAAGGTTCTTCAATTGAAATTGGTTAGTTAATGAATATGCATATTGTAAACTTGATGAAAATCAATGTAAAACACTCCATGTGTTTTTTCCATAACTTCTTTCAAGTACCGCGTTTAGTAGGTAACCTAGACAATACAAGAATATTATTAAAATATACTGCTTTGGTAACTGTGTGATCTCTGACATCACTCTCACTATAGGCTAGACTGGGAATGACAGGGAGATCAGGGTTTGATTCCTGTTCGGGTGTAATGTGGTTTATCTACTCTCTCTTCCCACAAAAATGCAAGTAAACTTCCATTAAATTCAACCTTCTTCATCCCTAACTCATTAGTATAATTAGTACAGCTGCTGAACAGGTAGTAAAACACGGTGCTAAAAAAATTTAAATATTTAAGTGTGATAATTTTGTATGTCTGGTATTGTGTTAATGTGTTGAAAAGTATCACTCATCAACAGATAATGGATAACCATTTAAATTGATTCTGTGACTCTCGTAACTGAACAAGGGTACATTTGGTTCATTTGTTGCTAGGAATATGTTGTCCCAATGCAAGGCTATAGAGAAATCATCATCAGCTGTTTCCAGCCTGTGGCCGGGTCAGTTTAGTAAAATGCCTCCATCTTCCTTTATCCACCCACTATTCTCCCTCCTTTAATCGCTTCCATTCTTCTCTTCTCACTTGAACACTTTCTGTTATCTGCTCCTACCATCTCTGTCTTGGTCCCCCTTATTTTTTTCCTACATTTCATCTCCATAATTCTCTTTGGTATTCCCTCATTTTCCATCTTCATTATATGCCCACACCATTTCAGTCTTGCTTCCTCTACTATCTCATGTACTCCCTGTACTCCCGCTCTTTACTGAATAACTTCATTCCTAATCTTGTTTCTCCTCTTGACAGCTAACATGCTCTTCACAAACTTCATTCCCATGTCCTCCACTTCCCTAGTCTCTCTTACATTCAATGTTTATGTTTCTGCTGAATATGTGACAATGGGTACAAAGTACACCCTATTCAACACTTCAAGGGCACTTTTCTTCTCAATGCCAGTTCTCTTACACACCTATAGACCAACTCCTGTTGCCCTTTACTTATTAAATCCTTTCTACTACCACCCTTGACCTCAATCACGCTTTGAAGATGTTTTACATTCTGCACTTTTCACTTACTTCATTCATCACGTCCCACTTTGCCATGCTAAATATAGTTCTACACCCTTTCACTTCCTCATTTTTATTCCTGTAGAGAACTATCGGTACTAAAACACTTGAAAGCTTCACAAAGATAATAAATGCAGATCCATCTTGTCCATTACTGGTTCCGGGCATAAAAATCATCCTTTTAATCACCAACATGTTAATAACGATGAAACTTTTCAATAAGATACAGCCCACACATCTAATACCTTAAAATATGTTTGAAACTCAGTTACACTGTCCGTGCGCCCATCATAAAGCATTCGGGGAAAGCATTTGACCCTAAACTTATTATCTCTAAGTTCATTGGGAGAGAGATTCCTAAGCACATTCATAATCAACGCTTATGATTATCCTATTTAACTTTGCAGAGAAAAGCCCTTGAGATGCTCAAGAACTAAACTCATTTAAAGTGTTGGTTCGATCCCACTTTATAAATAGAGTGTGTTATTAAAATAACCTAAAACTAATGATATAAATGTTTGTAACATTATAAACTGTCAATGCTTACTGATAAATTATAAATAGTCACCCGCCTCAGTGGTGTAGTTAACTAATGCGCTAGTTTCGTGTTGAGCTAGACTGCTGATGACGGGGAAATCAAGGTGTGAATCTCGCTTGGGTAGACTGGGGTGGTTTTCCCTAAATGGTTTTACACTCTTCCTCCACACAAATGCTGGTTCACTTCCTCTATATTCAACCTTCCCAAATCCTAACCTATTAGTGTAATTAGTACTTAAGCATATAACCCGAACGGGTAGTAAGATGCGGTGCAAAATATTATAAATAGCCCTTTGAAACACTCATTTCATCAACACACAACCTACACACTAACTTAATCGAGTGCAGTACATTTAATACTACACATTCATAGCTATATTTAACCGATTAAACCAGAATTTCCTACCCATATAGTCACTGCTCTAAAAACTTAAAAATTGGAAGGGATTTATTCCATATTAGCCATCTATAAAATATTAATCGAAATAAAGGTTAGATATGGTTTTTATGGATTTTGTTGTCTCTTGTGTTTTAGGCTTAGGACAAGAAGAAGTTAGGAAATTGCTTCCTAAAGAGATTGATGTGGTTTCCCATAATTCCCCAGACAGTTGCACTGTTGCTGGTCCTAGCAACGTTCTAGCACATCTAGAGACAGACCTGTCAAGAAATGGAGTCTCGATCAAACACTTGGAAAATTTTGACATCCCTTTCCACTCTCGCTATGTTGCCGCAGCGGCTCCAAGACTCCTCAAGTACTTGAAACAGGTACACTAGATAGCCTTACCACGTTCGACTCCTTCAGTCAATCTACAGCTTGTCTCTCTAATTAACTAAGGGTCTTGGATTTGATTCTCAGCATGATTGGATAATGTATCATTCGGGAAATTGGTATCATCCCATGGTGAGGAATCATTGTTCTGGGTGACTAAATATTCAAGGATTCAATAACATCGTCAAAACTAAATTAACAGAATAATTTTGCAGTATATGTTATTTTATAATTAACTTTGTTTCAAGATAATATCACATCCACGAGAAAGGTCATCTCGTTGGATCAGCACGTCCATTGCAGAAAGCTCTTGGGAGGCACCTCTGGCAAAATTGTGCTCAGCTGAATACTTCACCAACAACTTGCTGAGTCCAGTCCTCTTGGAGGAAGTTCTTGAGCTGATACCAAATGATTCTGTTACATTTGAGATTGCACCTCACGGAATACTACAACAAGCTCTGCAACAATCACTCCATAAAAATATTGTCAATCTGGCATTGACTGAGAAAAACCCGAACAATCTTTTGGAAAGCTTTCTTGCTTTGATTGGAAAGTATGTATAAGAATAGTTAACCATAGCTATGATTAAATTACGTTAAATAATATATATACATCTAGCCTGGACAGGTAATAAGATGCAGTGCACAGTAAAAATCAAATGTAAATGATTTTAGACTGTATGAAATGGGAGGTCAACCTCAACTAACAGAGCTCTACCCTGAGGTGAAGTACCCTGTCAGTAGAAGTACACCTATGATTGCCCCATTAATCCGCTGGGAACATTCGGAGGATTGGTATGTCACATCTTACAGAATGCAGGTTAGTAAATCACTTGTTTTCTTAAACCTCAAAAGTTTGTGATCGTTTTCATTGGAATAGTTCAAGTTTATTCACACTACAGCCAAAAAACAGCATATTGATAGTTTGCGATTTAGAAATTGAAATTATATTTGATATTTTTAATGTATTTTAATACCTTCATTGGTGGGCACACATTCTAAATGTAAAGCTCATTTAACCTCTTTCCCCGGGGGCGGGGAAATTGGGTTTTGAATCTAAGCCAGTTGTCATAAGTGTAGGCTTCCCTATATCTATTCTATTAGCTTAATTAATCTACATCCCGTTTTCACATTCACGCGTACCATAAAATTATTAAACCACACAGTTATTCCAGCTGGTTTAATTGTTTTGCTTAGGTCAATCTTTATTTAGTGTATTGGTGGAGCTAAACAAGTCTGATACATTTTTTAGATGGACGTTTTAAGACACAAAAGTATAAACTTTTTAGCCACATAAGAATTCCAGAATTGTTGAATGTGACTGCCACTAGCTTGTTTAATCTGTATATTTATTTACATAAAAATTCCAACTTTATTGTGTATGTCTAACCACACCATCGAGTGGGATGTTTGTGTTTTTACAGGAGAAAATTAAGTCTGGGGAGCGAACTGTAATGGTAAACATCGCTGATGAGGACTGGCAATTCCATGCTGGCCATGTTATCGACGGCAGAAATCTCTTCCCTGCTACAGGATACCTTGTGAGGAAACATTTTTATCTTTGCTAGAACATTATATTACACTTTACCATATACATTCCTTTAGGATAATTTGTATTGAATCAAATATGTACAGTGTACACGTTAAAATTTGTCAACTAAAGAAGTGGGTGCATATACTTTACTGGGCTGGATAATGGAAAAGCCGAATAATACAGAATCTGAGTGTAAATAATTTTAAGTACGGGTTTGCCTACATTTTTAAATTTTAACAGAACATTTAACTTTGTTTTAGTAAAATTTGTCTATTTTCTGATTGTGATATAAAATAGGAGTACAGTAATGGAAGGGGGACATTAAAAATTAAATGAGAGAGAAATCTTTAAAATCTTTACCATACAATACTTTATTTTAGAAATGGAGCATCAGCTACGAAGTAAGAACAAGTGAAAATAGAATGTCAAATGGATTACATTATAAATTGAGTAAATGTTTTATCATGGATATGTACCAGTTTATTTATTTTAAAACACACTTGTTAACCCCGAGAACCGGCCCAGATAGTACGGGGTGCTTGATAATACAGAGGATCAGATAGTCTAAGGCCGAATAATCGCGACTCTAGTGTTATTTTATTAGTAGTAAATGTTAATCATTGGTGAATATCATCAACATAAATTATATTTCCTAAGTAATGGTGAATTATGGGGAAATATATATATGCATTATACTGAATGTAGAATGGGAACCAAATTTTTAAAAACATGCCCCAGCACATCAAGGACATGACTCCCTGGACAGAATCCCTCATGACTGTGTCACTCTCCACTCTATTCCAGGCCCTGGTTTGGGAGTCCATCGGTTTGATGAATGGTCAGCAATACACTGATGTTCCTATCGTTTTTGAAAACATTCGTTTCCAACGTGCTACAAATATTCCAAAAGAAGGTAAACTCTTACTTCCATCAAGGTTTCTATGAAAGTTAGGTATAATGAATGCACTTTAAGGGTCCAAGACGTCGATTTGTGCTTTAGATCATGATCAACCCAAACCCTTATGAAAGACTTTGTTTCTAATACTAATAATATCAAAGGAAGCGTACAACCCTAATTGGTAGTAGGACGCGGTTCTAAAAAAAAAAAGTCAAAGCCTTATTCTTCTTGTTATGTGAGGTCAGGTCAGGTACAGATGATTATAAGTTCAAGATGAAGGAGAGCTCGGATGGTAAATCATATTGCACAACCCCTAGCAGAAAGAAAAATAATTATTTCAATATGGGGTGGACTTGAGGACTTGAAGACCAGAAGAAAACAATTTCAATTCCCCCTTGAAAAAAAAACAACTAAAATGATTATGACAAATTATATAAATTGAAGTTCAAATTGTTTTATATAAATTTCTCATAATTATTGGATACTTTGAAAGGAAGCCCCTTGAAAGTGTTATTTTTATCCAAAAAAGCAAAATACCCATTCTAAGAAAAATCATTTTCTTTAAAGAAAGGAAGATCAAACTATAAAGATTTTAACTCCTGTCGAGGCTACTGATTCTAAAACTTCAGACATGATGTACAATAACATATTCATGAGTAAAATTTTAAAATACATTACAACAAGCTTAGAAAACACTACACGTTATAAATAAAGCTAATGGGATTATGACTCGAGAAAATTTCCATAAGGAAAATACTTTAAATATTTTGTTTAACAAACTTAACAAAACTTGATACTAAAGAATGATAACATTCGGTTGCTCGGAATGGAATAATTCTTATGGTGAGATTAATTACCTAGAATAATTGATTTGTCAACATCAATATTGATTTAAATTTAATTGATTCAAATTTAATTGATTCAATAACTCAAATCAACCCATAGTAAAGAAAATTTTATGGGGTTTTAGGCCATTGCAAATCCCACAATGTCCCTAAAATATATTAAAATATCTTAAATAACATTTCTTGTGAGGTAAAGCACAGGCGAGCAGAAAATAAGCCGAACTTTTTTCCCAATAACAGTCTTCATTAAACCTTCATGTAACCTATAGTAAATAACAAATGTGTTAACTTTGAGGACTGAAGATATATATTGAGATACCGGTATTTTATAATCTCCACAACATATGGGGCTCTTTAATTCTTAACTTTGACAAGGTGAACTATTGTTGCATGAACATGTTGAAGAACTTAAACCTAAACATAATAATTAATAACTTATTATATAGGACTAGGGTCCAAAACTAATCTAATGTATTCTTATTAATGCAAACTCTTTTTATTTAACATAATAGTTTTAGCGTATTTAACTAGAATTTGATTTGATTTGATATTTATTCCAAATTTATGAATGATATTTGCTTGTATTCGAGATTCAAACTAAAAAACCTGCTTTGAAATATCTACCTGGAATGGTAGTCAAATAATACTTTTGTAGATTTGTAAGAATAGCTATATGTGGAACTTAACTTTTTTCTTCGTGGAAAGGTTAATATATTAGTTTGTGTTAGAATGAGTTTGGTGCATAGTTTGTAATCTGTTCAATATATATATACCAATCAAAATTTATCTCCTCAAGATACAAGACAATTTACTTAAACTTACACCTTTTTTAGGAAATATTGAATTCATCATAATGGTACAGAAAGGCAGTGGTAACTTTGAAGTTGTGGAAGGAGGAGCAGCCATTGTCACTGGTCGATGCTTCATTCCAAAGAACCCCTCTGATGAGATGGCGGACCTTGAACCGTTGGAACCAGTTGAAGGGCAAGATCTCATTGAGTTTTCTGGCAGAGACATTTACAAAGAACTTCGTCTTCGAGGCTACAACTACAGTGGGCTTTTCAGGGGCCTTGTATGTGCGGATAATTTGGGTAAGTTACAAAACTTCATTTTGGTTTTAGTAGGTTAATTAAATACATGGAGAATGAAAGGTCACCCACCTCCCCCCTCAGCCAACAATATTTGTGCTTTAGAATACAATCGCCTTCAATATTGATTCAATGAGTATAATCTCAACAGGTAGACATGGTGCTAAAACAATTGATTCAACTCACTCGAGACAAAAATTTATTTATAATATATTAATGAGCATAGATCAATATGTAAACATAATAAAAATTAGATGGGGCAAGGTCTCGGCAAGGTTTAAAGGTAAAGTGTATTTGATTAATAATGTTACACTTATCTCCCATTGTTTTAGGTACTACTGGAAAAGTTCAATGGTCTGACAACTGGGTAGCATTCATGGACAATATGCTTCAGATGCAAATTCTTCAAGAAGACACAAGAGGCCTTTTTGTACCCACCTCAATAGATAAATTAACAATTGATCCTAAGGCACATCAAAATATACTTCAAACGTTAGGAGAGGAAAAACGTAAGATGTTTCTATTCAACCATGGCTAGACTTAAACAATAAAATATTGATTTGATTGGTGTTAAATTCATAACAGATAAACACAGAATACTATATAAAATATTGTAACTATTTCAGATTATCCTGTTTATGCTTACAAAGATGTGTGCATTATCCGTTCTGGAGGTGTGGAGATAAGGGGTTTGAAAGCAAGTGGTATAACACGACGTAAACCACTTGGAGAGCCTGTACTCGAGAAATACCTATTTGTGCCCAACTCAGCTCCAATGGATCCTCCCCTGACATTTAAGGAAATCATTCGAGTTTGTGTCCATATTGCCCTGGAAAACCAACTTGGAATTAAAGTGAAATCAGTTGAGCTGATAGATTCGGAAACACCCAGTGATGCAGAAATACTTTCTCCAGAAATAGCATTCATTTTAGGAGATTTACCATTAATTCAGGTACTTGCAAAACCATCCATAAACACATTTATAAATTAAAATATGACACATTTATTGTGTTCAAGGCAATTTACATGCCAAAGTGAACCTCCTGGTTTATTAATATTATACTACCCCTTGAGATTTCTGAACCGGATTTCAACATTTCGACACTTTTTGACACTAATGTGAATGCATTTCCTTTAAGAAACTCTTTTCATCTAGTTCTACTCCTTAGGTTGAGTCATTTATGACCCATGTTTAGAACTTTAAAAAAATAAAAGTAGTTTCATCACACAGAGCAAACACTTTTTTTAATTATATTGTTGAAAATCAGTGTTCAAATTGATAAATTACAAAAATTATTTAAACAAATATGTATTCGTCCATACGATCTTCAATAGCAACCTAGTTACAGCTAAAAATTCTTCAAATCAACTCCTTGCCAATAATCATAAGATTCTTTTGAAATTCTTTCTAAGTCATTCTATTGCTCAAGTAAGCACATATTACTACAGATAGCTGTATGGATACTATTAATATTAAGATACTAATCTTAACTCGCATTCCCTTCCTTCTCACAGTATGCTATGGTCCAACTCTTCACTCACGCCAGTTTTATAGCCCATGGTAAAATAGATTGGTTTCCAGGTTACACTAAACACAAATTTATTTAGTATTGAGCAGAGGCTTTTATTTTGATCTGAATTTGAAATATTTCCAGGCGGAAATTAATGTTTTGGCACCACCTACCAATGAGAAGGCTGCTGAACTTGGGTCAGCGATTCAAGTGGCAGATCGTAAGTTATCCGGAGAACAAAACAGCCTTTTGATTGTGGCTTCCAATATTCTTGGACGAACTGAAGTTTTGCAGACTGCGTTGGGAGCACTGTCGGATAAAGGTTGTTTAATTGCAAGAGAAAAACCAGACAAGATTGATTATCAATTAGAATCTGGCCTTGAAATTATTTTTGACCAGGTGGTTGATAATGAAAGAATTCTTCTTTTACGCAAGGTGAGATTTACTGCATTGCTCAACCTTTTGACTTTTCTAATATAGTGTGTGGTATTGTTGTGGGACAGTGAATAAATATTGGCTGTTTCCTAAGGGAAAATTCATAAATTGGTCTACTTTCTTTATAGAGCTCTTATATCACAGCCAATTAGTCAAGAAATTTGTTACCATCCACACCCAATTTCAGGACAAACTAGATTGGACTGACTAGGACAAATTGATACATCCTGCCACTTGTAGAATAAACCGATATAGCCTGATGTTTTTAGGCAGTACTTGTTTTCATCCTTCTTAATCCATATGATGAATCGACCTTGGACATGTTTCATAATGCACAGTTCACGTGCAAATATTATTAGCTAAACTAACATAACCTAACCTAACCTAACCTAACCTAACCTAATTTTACATAAACCTGGTTTTACCTAATAAAATTGTATGCCATACTTGTTTATCCTATGCGTTTGACCAAAATTTCAGGAATAACTAATTTACACAAGGCTAAACTAGTACATCCTAAGGCTCTTAGGATGTATTAATTCGGCCTAAGCCAATCTAGTTTGGCCTGGAATCGGGTTTGGACGGTAATATATACATGGTTATGCACAAACCAAATATTTAATCATAGTGCAATTTTCTGAATATTTTTATTTAACAACAGTGAAATTGGAATCAGGGAAATAGATTTTCATCTTTAAGTAGCCCAATTATTTTAATATTTTTTTAACATGATAAAAATGTTTCACACTTCTAAATTCTCATGTTTTCTAATGAAGACTACAGAAAACCACACTTCAATTTGACAACTGGTTCTTGCTTAGTTATCTACCTAATTGGATACACATGGACTTCTTTTGACATCTCAATGGGAAAATGTTTAACAGTATTATTGGGCTTTACACAAGTGAAAATATGTGGGTAGAAAAATGATTTTCGACAGCCACTCTAGTTTTGGTTTCACTCTACTAGAATATAAAATTCTCCAAATGCTTCGGATTTACTCTCAACGGTTTATTTTTTCTTACATAGGCAGCTCAAGTGTTGAGCACTGTTGTGATTCCTATCACAGATACATCATACAGCTGGTTGCCAGCTGTTCAAACAGCTTTGAAGGAAATTAGTCCAACTAAACGCATTGTATTGGTGGCTGAGAACGAACCCTTCAATGGTATCATGGGTCTCTTCAACTGCATCAGGAGAGAACCTGGTGGAGAAATAGCGAGGTACAAACAATAAACCCTTTAAGGAGTTGGAACAGTTTATCTCTTAAACAGTTATTTTTAGTCTAGTGAAAATATTGGCAATCAGAGAGTTAAACCTGTCCAAACTAAATTGTTGAAACATATTTTGTGGGATCTCCAGTACAACTGGTAAGAATCTAAACCTTTTCTTATTGGCTAGATCCAGGCAAACCACCTAATGTAATTAACTCTTGTGTAGTAATTATAGCAATGTGGGGGAGTGGGGGAGATTTGCCAGAAAATACCACTTCAAATAGCTTCCAGAGGGATATAACTATAGAAAAAATATCTGTCGAGGAGCATTCTAAATTTAAAAAAAATAAAATTAGGGGAAGAACCCTTCATATAGTTTCTAGGAAATCTAAATTTTAAAAAAAATTGGGGGAGAACTATTTAAAATAGTTTCTTGAGGCATCCATATTTCAAAAATTTCTTAGGAAGAAGGACTACTCCAAATAGCCTCTAGGTACATTCATTATTTTTAATTCAAAGGGATGACTTCTCTAAATAAAGTTTAAATGAGTTTGATTTCCGAAAATTGAGAGAAGAACTACTCCAAATTAATGACAGTCTACAAATAATTTCTAAAGGCATTCAATTCTCAAAAATGTGCCATGTATAGACTAGTCCAAATAGTTTCTAGAGGCATATGACAGCTATAAACGATATTAAATATACTGTTAAATCCTATGATCTGTCACTTTTGAGATATATTATTAATAGAATCACACTTATAATGTAGTAACATTTTTATGAATGTTGGCTCTTACTATGAAAATTGGACTGTACTTGTGGAATGAAGTATAGTGGAGTTAGCCTGTCAAAATTCTACTCTTTTGATTTATTACACTTTTATTTTCTAATATAGAGAAACAATATTGTAACTGTGAAAATGTTTGACCTCAAGATTATGATAAATCTTTATGTTTTATGTGCCCCATAGCCTAAAAACACTTCTGTCTGTCCTCGGGATGTTGTTTTTTAAATAGATTGAAGCCCTCAAATAAAGAATAGTTTAATGATGGGTAATTTTCAAAAATTGACACAACGATTTCGTTTAAAATGGATTACTGGGAAGTCGTAAATTCTAGTATAGTAAAGATAAGAGGTTAGATTATTGCTTACTTATTCTTGAAAACTTAGTCTCAAACTATAATAGTTTATTTAAGCAACCAAATACAGTTGTGTCATACCATTCATTATGCTGTGGTCCCATAATTAGACCAACTAGCACACCATCCCAGACCACCAATAGTTTGTAATCTTGAGGTATTTTAACTGTCAGAAAAAATTAAGGTGACTATCATTCGAAATAGCTTCACGGGGCATCCAAATTTCAAAAAATTTCTGTAGAAGATCATGCAATGTAGTTTATAAAATTAATATAATTTTCATAATATAATTTTCAAAAATTGGGGAATAGGATTACTCCAAATAGCTTTTAGGGACATCCAATTTTCAAAAATTTATTGGTGGCGAGGGGGTTGCAGTCCTTAAAATAACGACTTTTTTTTTTTGTTTGTTCCCCTCCCTCTCTCTCTCTCTCTCTCACTCTCACACAACACACACACACACACACTTCCACTGCCGTCAGATCTACATATACAGCTATCACATGTAAACAATCCTTGCATGTTTGATTTCCTTTTACCACAATAATTATCCGCCTAAGTTCACCTATTACCACATATTGTTAATATTTCTTGTACAAAAGCAAATGAAAAAGTTTATTATCTTTCACTAACTAGAAAAATACTTTTTCACTATATTTCATTGTTACAGAGTTGTATTTATACTGGATCCTAAGGCCCCACCCTTCAGCCTAGAAGAGCCACTGTACAGTGATCAACTTAAGAAAGATGTAGTGGCAAATGTTTATAAGAATGGCGAATGGGGGAGCTTTCGTCACTTGGCATTCCAGGAAAATGCAGCAATTAAAGTCCCTCATAGTTATGTGAATGTGACCACGAGAGGTGATCTTTCAAGTTTAAGATGGTTTGAAGGAAATATAAAGATAACTGGGTAAGAATTTCATATCAAGTAGATATCACATCTTAGCACCTACAGTATTTTATAAAGCTTAACATATGCATTTATTAATGATTTTATCACTGGTTCCACCTCCTCATACTCACTATCACCATCATCTCATCTCATCAGGACATGTAAAGATCCTCCACGGAAAGGAAGTACTATTAGTACATTCGGGTGTCCCTTGGACAACAGTACATTAGCACTGGATAATATTTACACTACTGGGCCACAAATGATGTAGCACAGATGCGCAATATTATTATGATTTTATCTAGTAATCGGGACACATAAGAATTGGAGCCTTAAATATAATTAACTGTGATGGTTCAAAGCCAATAACTGTATATTTACTGTGCAACATTGTGTGTTAGTTCTCTAAGAACACTCTATAAACTAGACTCAAATGTTACATTAACCGTTTTTGTCAAAGATCCGTCCACACATAAATTATATCACTTACGATGCTTTATAAAAACATTTGTCTTACTTACCAGTATATTTATTATAAGTCCAGTCTTTCAAAGTAGAATTCATTAGATTAATAACACTGGCATTGGAAGTCTGAGCTAGAGCTATGAAAACCATCCAGATATTTTCACAATCTGAAAATCCATGTGTTGATGTGTACTTATCGGAAAGTCAAATAACATGATCCGTGAGAAACAAACTGATACTGTCACACTCTAAATATCTGAATATCTGACTGTGCATAGGGGTTACAGAAAAAATTATGATACAGTAAAGCCCCGTTAGACCAAACCCTGATAGTCCTAAATTCCAGATAATTCAAACACACTTTTTGGAAAGGAGGATTAAAAAAAAAAAATGAAATATACTTTATTGTTTAACAAGCTCAAAGTTAAAAGATAATGGTAAGAAACAGTGATACCTGATAATAAATGCTTAATATTTACATGTTGCAGTCAACACAATGTGTTTCCCTGTAACTAACAATAATTACAGTACACGTCATGTGTTATGCATCAGTTAAATAAATGAAAGGTTGATTAAACTCATTCAACCGTAATTTAAAATTCATGAAAATATTGTATCGCTGTATTCTCACCCTTAATCCGAATTTTCACTAATTCGAACAAGCTTCTGTTCCAATTAGTTCAGATTAATACGGTTCTAGTGTATTTAGATATCTGGATCCGCTATCCATTAAATCCTATATTTGGATACTGTGAGTCCTTTGACTGTATTTTGTTCCTCTAGAAATATGTTTTGACATTATTTTGAGTTGGTCATTTCATTTCCCTGCTATACCCGCACTGACATCTGCTGATGTCTACTACATGTCTAGGCCAGATATAAAGTGTAGAATTTTGGCACTTTAGTATCATTAGAGATTACCTGTTCATATAATTTCTCCCAGACCTTTGTACAAATGAACACAACAACAACAATAATAATAATTTTTTATTCTAAATTGTAGCCGTAAAGAGGCAGTATGTAGACAAATGTCTGATAAATGTTTAAATGCTTTATAATAATGTGTCAGACATCAGTCAAGAGATAACTTAAATGGAAAAAACTAGAACACTGCTCTATTTATGCTATCATTTAGGCACAGTATAGCTTAAAAGTTAATTTTACCTAGATTTATACATACATCTAATAGTTTTTCTTGTCTAACTAATCTTTTTGAAGCTTCATTTAATTGAAATAGAGCCAATACTTATTTGTGGATCTATTTATGGGCAAAATTGTGGGTTTAATTGATTTCCAGCATTTAACAGTGGATATCCTTGTAAATTCATATTACATTACTTTTCTGGTCATTTAACACGTACAAGGATTTAAGTCCCTTAAATATCAAGTGACCCTCGTTCTGTTTAAACTTGTTACCATTCCACCCCTTGCTCTAAGCTGATATGTTATTTAAAATATTTGTTAGAATGATCAGTTATTTTCTTGTTCTAGTATTCGATACTGTCAAACTTTTGAGTAAGTTTAGCGAAATTTTTCATAATAGAGCACTCTTCATTCTAGGAACAAAATGGAACCTGATATGAAGCTTGTTCACGTGTACTATTCAGCCCTTAATTTCCGGGATGTAATGACGGCTACTGGAAAAATCACAGCAGAGGTTGTGGCCAAGGGCAGAATCAATCAGGTATGACTGGTTAGATACCAACTAGATCTAGATCTTAAATCCTTGTATCATTTGGTTAAATGTTCTGGTATCTTTATAGACTCTCGCAACTTATTTCAGCTTTAATAAATAGGTAAGACATTTAAACTTTATACGACACTTGTATTATTATATAGTGAAATATTTTTTTTAAATGCTGGTGGTGGGGGTGGGGGGTAATGTTTATGATGAAACTATTTTAACTAGCTGGAGGAACTGCGGGTTTTGTTGGATCAAGTCTCTAAGCCTGTTTACAAGATATTCATTCCAAGAAAATAATTACAAGTAAACTAAATTTAAAACTTAATAATAAATTTACAGGCCATTGAAGATAAAATCTATTAATCATTGATATCCATGCATAAAGTTAAATATATTTGTTAAATGTGGTGTAGCAGGTTTAATTTATTGTTTAAATATTTATATTTTTGTTTAAGCGTCATTAAGTTTTTAAATTTGAAATATGTGTTTGCTTTAAAGGTGATGTATTGAATAGAACAAAATTTCATACTTACATAAAAGTAGTCTTTCTTCAATGTAAACAGATAATGGTGTTTTAATCTGTTCATTAAACACGTTATAGCTCATTTATCCTAGCTAAACACTATACATACTTTTCTGAGTCTTACAAGCACATTTGTCATATGCATTAATAGTGTCTGGGATCTCCTGATTCTATCGAGTTCGAACATGACCCTCTTGGAGATCTTCAGAAACAACAATCCAGCAGTCCTTAGAAGGACCTAGTTTTATTTTGTAGAATTGATTATCTTGTCTAAATAGAGTAAATGATGTTGAATTATAGGACTGCGTCCAAGGACTCGAATTCTCTGGTCGGACCGAGTCTGGAGAAAGGGTCATGGGGATGGTCGGTTCTCGCGCTATGAGCTCATTGGTTTTCGCTGATAAGAAGCTTATGTGGGAAATACCTCCAATGTGGTCTTTGGAAGATGCAGTAACAATCCCTGTAGTTTATGGAACTGTAAGTAAATATTTCAAAGGCAAAATTATTCTCATGGACTTAACGTTGATCTTGGTGCTCATGTTGAAATATTTTAAGACACAAATGAGCTCGCTATATGGGTGTAGTTGCGATTACCCTCATCAGTTACGAGATTACATCCAAGAAGACTTAAAAGGAAGCCTTTACATCATGAACAAAATGAGAACATAAAAACATTTTGATAAATATTTAGTTTATTAATAAATTTCAAAAATGTATTTGACTCTTGTTTACTTTTTTAAATCTCTTGAAAACCAAGGTAAAGATTATTAGCACTTGGGAATGAGCTTATGGCGAAATTTGAATCATGATGGAAATGCTTCGTTTTAAGTAGCAGTTATACTGATTGAGTGTTTGGTGAAAATTGACGATCCGTCCACAATTAATTAACTAAGTAGAAATAACTGCCAACCAATTAATACTGGTTCTTTGTACACTCTGTATACCCTAAAAGTTGTCAGTTTAACCTTGACTGATAACGCTATGGCCCTATCTTATAAACTGCACCATAGTGGAACAAAGCAAGGCAAGCTTGTTACCTTCAAGTGAAAACAGAGGGTAGATGGGGTATGCTGGCCAGGGCCCTGAAACACCCAAATGTCAAAAAAAAAAAGTGTTTTTGCGTTTAAATTTAATTGCATAATATGCTCTTTGAGTTTTAAAATACTATTTGAATGAATTACACACTTAACACAGATATAAGTAATATTGAATTTTCAGAATGTTGTAAAAATAAATGTTCAAAAACCCAAACTAAGAAATACAATGATCCAACAGCTCCTAGACTAATTCACGATTTTTTACATCAAACAATAACATGCTTTGTCAGTTAATTATGATTATATGATTTAGGAATGTATGTCAACAACACCTGCATGTTAGCACTGTCTCACTCTTTCGCTTTAGTCAATTCTGGTTATCTAATTATATATCTCATTTCTTAAGTTAGTATTTATTTAGTAAGCTCTAGTTGGGAATTAAAAGAAATATATATATATATATATAGGTTCAGTTAAGCTTTAATTTCTTTTGTATGATGAATTCAAATAATGTTCTTTATACCTACAAAGATTTACTCCCCACCCCTCTTTCACTAAGCCATAGGTATCTATGGCCTTGGAACCCTTTGTCTGGGGGGCATTCTGTACTATCCACACACCCAAATGAGCTGTGCCGCACATGCCAGCTAACACAACAATGAAAATATAAATTAGTCAATACACTGTTATGAAGGAATGCCATACTGAACATATTTTGTAACAAAAGCTAAGAATAATAATTAGAACATTCATGTATGTTGACAATTTTACTAAAAAATATGTTAAAGTCAAGAAGGAGAGGGGGAATATTAGCATCAGACATTCACATTCAAGGACGCTTTAAATTTGTGGCAATAAATCAGACTTCTTTTTTTTTTAGCACCACGTCTTGCTACCCTTTCGGGATGTCTAGATCTGACTGTTGGGAAAACATTTATTCTATTATGTTACAGACAGAGCTAAAAATCAAACTTTGGGAAAAATAAAATATTATTAAATGTTATTTATAATAAGCACACCTTCACGCGCTGTGGAATAAATACCACAATTTGCATAGGAATTTTGTTTCTCGAGATAAATTGATTTTCACCTTATATTTGGCTCCTCTTGCACATAAAGTTCCTGTCTCGAGGACTGGGTTGTTGACAGTGTTGGCTCGTGAGTAAACCTTAAGGGAGGGTGCGCTCTTAAAAATTGTTAAATTAGTTAGACAACAGCTTACCTTATATCAACCTTATACCATCCTATATTTAGCTGACAAACTACACTATAAAAAGGATAAAGTTAATTAAAGTAAATAAAAGCTATATATAAAAGTATAACAACTAAGTTGATTCTAAGTCTAAGATTGTCCATCATGAACTCCACAGACACACACACACACGCACACACACACACACACACACGCACACACACGCACACACACGCACACACATGCACACACATGCACACGCACACACATGCACACACACACACACATGCACACACCAGTAAACAAAAAATATATAAATAGGTTCTTGACACTATCTTGAACACTATACACACAATATACTTTAAGAATTAATGTATCAGTAAGTTTATCGTTTGAAAGAAAAATCTAATCTTCAGTTTTTGTCTGGTATCTCGTGAATCATTGACTGTTCTATAGACAACATGGTCAAAGCGTTTAATCTATCTTCACTCATGGTGTTTCTTAAGTAGGATTTGATTATTGACCTTCCATTGTTTTTAGTTAAAACTTTTCTTCTAATGATAAAGAAACAAAATTCAGTTTTTCAATACCGAAAACTTTTATTATTCACTAAAGTAATCAAAAACGCGTCACACTTTAAACATATCAACGACTTTTCTTATCTATGAGCCAGCCAGCCAGCCAACTGCAGGTCAAAAAAAGTGACATAAGGTTGTCATGGCAACCACTCTGTGACTTATGCAGAGATCGGGGGCGCTTCTTAACAAGCCCAGCCAGCATGAGCGCTTCATGTCACGTGCAGGCGCGAATATGGTTTAGCTAATTTCCTCAATAAAATGGGGGAAAAGATATAACGATTTTTTAAATTGATTGATGTTTTTCACTATGTAATGAAAAAATATGAGAAAATTATTTCAAAATATGTTTTGTTTCTTCTTTTGCTTTATTTTGTGGGGAGGGCGGCGTCCCAGAGCCCTCATTCACGATCCACCCCCGGTTGTTGACAAGATATATTTTTAAGAGAGCCAAGGGGATACTCAATGGGGCATAAACGTTTTAATAGTTGTGCATGGGCTCATCCTTTTTATCCTGATTTTAAAATTCATGGATTTAGAGTTGAGTGCTTAGTATTAAGTTTGCAGCAATAGGTTAAATTAGTTTATAAGTACCAATATTTTATAAATATATTACTACTCATAGAATATTTATCTAAATAATGTTAGTATCTCTTGAATAATTTATTTTACTGATTCTGATTTTGAAACATATATAATAATGTAATAAAGATGTATTTGGTAACTAGCACTATCCTTGTTTGTGATCCCAACAGGCATATTTCGCTCTGTTCATGAGTGGCCGCATGCAGAAGGGTGAGACTGTGCTAATTCACGCAGGTAGTGGTGGAGTGGGCCAAGCAGCCATCAATATTGCTCTCCATCATGGATGCACGGTCTTCACTACAGTAGGGACTGAAGAGAAGAGAGAATTCATCAAAACACGTTTCCCACAGGTTAGAAACTCGCTCTTTACTCAGGTATTCAGTGTACTAGTTTCCCAATTCATTATTTCTTGAAGAAAGATTGCTTATAGATAAATGATTATAAAGAAATGTATGAAATAATGTTGCTTCTAAATTAATTAAACTATAACCACTTGTTTTGAATTGAATTAAAAATAACTTGCATTTATTCTCTCTGGTTTTGATATTTTAATGTATTTAATCAGGCTTATAAAGTGTAAATTAAACATACTTGAATTTTAAAATTTGTCTAGAAGATGATATCATATAATTGACAGTTAATATTTAAATATAATTTATAATTCATTTAAAATTGAAACATTTCAAGAATTTTAGTCACATCCCTTTTATATTTAAAATATAGTAAATAATATTTTAATAAAATATATAAATTTTGAACTACTATATTTTTTAAATCATTAAATAAATTTTAATTTTTTTTAAGAAGAACGATTCTCTAAGTAAAATTCATAATTATTTAAAACTTAAGCAAATTAAATAAAACCGCATTTGACAGCTGATGTGTTTAGTTTGTTTCTATATGATTTCTATATTTTATCAGTCATTATTAAGAAATAACTAAACTAAATCATTGATGAATTGCATTATCTTACCAGTCCTATTTTGATTCCAGGTTGATGACTCTCATATTGGAAACTCAAGAGACACATCATTTGAGCAACTTATTATGCTTGAAACAAATGGCAGGGGAGTTGATCTAGTTTTGAATTCTTTAGCGGAAGAGAAGCTTCAAGCCTCTGTCCGGTGTCTAGCTATTGGTGGACGCTTCCTGGAGATTGGGAAATTTGATCTTGCTAATAACAACCCATTAGGTATGTCTAATGTCACAGCTTATAAATTTATATGACCCTACCATTGGAATGGCTAATGGAATGAATTAAATTTCATAAACTTTCTTATGATTCACTATCACATTCTTTTCACAACATTAAAGTGTATGAAATAAATTGCATAAAGCAAAATGTAATATAATATAAAACAAATATTATGATAGAATTGTAGAAAAAATAAAGCAGAAATAAAAATAAAAACACTAACACATATTTACACACACTTCAATATTTTAATGCTCTAATTGCATCCTCCTCAAGAAGTGGTAGTAGGACTGAACAGGAATCTATCTTCAGTAATGCCAACTTAGTTGTGTAAGATGAAAACTTCTCTGGTGAATTTGAAATTCTCTGAACGTTCATCATTGCAATATGTTCCAGTTAAGAAGATGACACAGCATTGGATCATTAAATCTATAAACCCACCCAACCTAAATATTCATTAACTAGGACTGATTTAAACCCTGTTGCAACACTAACACTACCTACCATCCACACAACAACAACTGAATCTTCAGAGAATTCCAAATCCACCAGAGAAGTTCTCTTTTGGCACAACCAAGATGGCATCGTGTTCAGTCTTACTACCACTTCTAGAGGAAGATGCAATCAGATCATTAAAATATTGAAGTGTGTGTTAACGATGTGTTAGTTATTTTAGTTTTGCTTTGTTATTCTACAATTATATCATAATATGTATTAAATGTTATATTAAAACAATAAAAAGTAATAAATTTCTTGTATGTTTAGGAATGAGGACTTTCCTGAAAGGCACAAGTTTCCATGGTATTACACTGGAGAAAGTATTCTACGGTGTAAATGAATGGAAGGATACATTGCACCAGTATTTAACTGAAGGAATTAAAAATGGAGCTGTTCGGCCACTTACAAGGACTTCATTTCCTTCAAATGAGGTGGAACAAGCATTCAGGTAGCTATTCCTGTTTGGTTTGTTTATAAGATTAATACCGTTTCCACAGGAAAATATGAAAGAAAACTAAGGGAGATTTCCTCATATTATATATAAGACATGAATTTACATTAAAATAGGTAGTGACTTAATATCTTTACTGGAATATAATAACCATTCTTACTTCAGATATGTGATCATAATCATCATTGTATTCTTCTATAGTTAACCTTGATATTAATTTACTTAGATGCTATGAGCGTTCCATGTACAGGAAAATAATAATTTACCTTTTATTAAAATCCACATTTTCCCTAGGCCAACTTTACTAAGGTAAATGAGATATCATGACATGACAATGCGTTATCAACACCCTGTTTGTATTGACATATAAATATCTAAATTTGTTGAGAAATATTTTTCTAGTAATCATCATTCTTGCTTTAAAATTAACAATGGTGTTTCACTGATTTGCTGCAACATTTATGTTGATATATTATAATTTGGATAGTATTCATACTGATTTTACCGCCCTCCTAAATACTTGTTTACAATTTGTCTTAATCTCTTTTGAGAATATTATAATTGTGCTTATGTCTCACATTGACTCTTGCACAATGTCATCCTTTGAATTTGTGAGAAAGTATAACTTTATCTTCTTAATATATATATAATTCTTCTGTACGTGTGTATGTCACTGAACTCCTCCTAAACGGCTGGACTGATTTTGATGAATTTTTGTGTGTGTGTTTGAGTGGGTCGGTGGATGGTTTAGATTCACAATTGGACCCGGTAGGTGGCGCTGCAATCGGGTTCAAGGAATTTTTTTTAATTTTTAGGGAATTTTTTGGGGGGGGATTTTTTTTTAGATTTTTTGCATATCAGAACATGTAACCTCAAAATTTCACCCACCTCCAACCCCCTACCACCCCCAATATTTATAATAATGAATATAATATTAATAATTGACCATTAAAACTTTCTGAAAAGTTCATGAATAATTGAACTTCAGAGAATAATTCATAGTTATGTTTGTTTTTCGATACAGCTGATATTTGTGGAGCTGTGGGCGAAATTCCAAAAATGAAAAGATGTTTTATTTTGTATGTTGTCTTGACAAACACTGAATTTGTAATAATTGTGTAACTGACTAATTGGAGTTAATTGTGAATTTGTAATTGTGATGATCACATAGTATTTGTTTTATTATCGAAATCAATTATGCCACCACAAACGAAAAGCCAACGTTCGGGCAGGACAACGTCTGTCGGGTCTGCTAGTATTAAGATATATTTGAAGCTCCTAATCATTCTGCCTGATCTTCAACTTTGGTTTCATATGTCTTTGATAGGTATATGGCAGCTGGAAAACATATAGGGAAAGTTCTTATCAACATACGTCCAGAGGAAGAAAAATCAAACACAATACCAAAACCAATTTACATGGACGCAGTTCCTCGTTACTTCTGTGATCCGGACAAAAGCTACATCATTACAGGTAAGGTTATGGTAGTTTAAATATAACTTAAGAGAAGAACAATATTAATATTATTCTGTGTTGTACAGTGGCCGATTACACCAAAACGCTAGTATTATGCACTGAATTCTCATCACAGGATATCTTCAGATAATTTATGTTAATATCTCTGTTAGGGACTTATAATAAAATGAATTATTGCCTAATGGCTTGCAAATATATAATAAGACAGGGTAGGAACACTGTACAGTAATGTAAAGTAAGTGATAGTGTAGGTAGCCTAGGATGTAGGATGTAGGATGTAGGATGTCTTATGTGTACACAATTTTTAACACATAACATTTATTTTGCAATGTTAAAGATGTTTAGCTAATAAAGTAAAACAAATATTTTTATTGGAGTCTTTAAGATAAATTCATAACAACACGAGAAATTATTTTATTTTACTTAAATTTAACAATGGCGTGTTTCATTCCTATTGGCTCATCTCTAAATATAGTTATTTTAAAACAATTAGGCATCCATAGTGAAGGTTAAGTAGTTAGGTTAGATATGTGACACACAAAATCATTTTAAAATTCTTTATATTATAAAAAATAGTTAATACCTTTTAAAAATAAGCATCCATGTACAAAATTTCACAAAGTATATAAACAGCTGTTAATTAGCTTGTATCGACCTATTTGGAAAACAATATTAGGATAGTGAAAACTATATAGGTATCCGACACCTAAGCTCAGTCGGTAGCGTGTATGTCTACTGAGTTAAGGGTCCCGGGTTCGATTCCTGGCATGGCTGAAAAATGTATCATTGGTGAAATGTGGGTTTACCCTTTCACAGTGATTAATTAAAAGCTGGGGACTGGATTTTGTGACTGTCCTAGTCTTAAGTTAGAGTATAAGGCATATGAAGCTACGACAGGCCTAGCCAGCCGGTAATAGAAAATATATGGCTTGAGTAAAAAACTGACCCAGACCATAGGAGGGAAATAGTAATGGATGGGGAAAAAACCTATATAGTTCTACCTAACATATATTATGTTCAATAAAATTCAAAATAAAACAGTTCTATATTAATACATTCTGAACTGACAAGTTATTTTAGAATGCATTAACTAAAGGAATCTGTATTTTGTCTTTTCATATGTGTATGCATTTGATGATATGTTCTATTATTACAACTCTTTAAAATTCCAACAAGTTTGAATAGCTGGTCTTTGAATAAGTTAAGCCCAAATATGTTTTTTGTTCATATTGAAGTAACAATATGAATAGCCACAATCGGTCGGTGCTTAGTTTTTACAGGCTTTTGCATATTCTGTAGTGGTGCAGGAACGTTTTTTATCTGTT
>CABFWB010000855.1:116609-129693 GCA_902151455.1 Timema bartmani
TCTGTACTGTCTTAAGGGATAACAATTTTGGTATTAAAAAAAGACCAGGAAAATATAATATTTTACGGTCCCATTGTACGTTTTTCTCATTTATTTTAGGCATGCCAAACATTAAAATAAATACAGACAAAACAAATTAATAAACAATATATCTGATGCAGCTCAACAAAAAATTATGAAATGCTAAAAATTAAAGTATGTTTCCATAAACCTTCGCCCTATATTCATTACTAGGTATAAAAACACTAACTAGTGTTGCAATTTCAAATTTGTTGAGCCTCCCAGGGTATGCATTAATCAGACACAGGTGATTTAGTCTATGTTGCCTCATCGTGGAGCGAAGATAGTTTTTTATTTGTACAAGCATTGCAAACTTCTTTCTGCAGTAGCTGATGTAGCTAGTATCACTCATCAAAATCTTTTCATTGTGTGCTTCAAGCACATTTTATTTTTACTATGTTAACTTGGTGTGAACTTTGTATCTTGCTTTAACAAGATATTTACATTATCTAAAAGTTTTATTATATTATTTTGGGGTGGTAAAAATGATACTTTTTACCACCCTCAATTTTGGGGGGGAGGGGGGGCCTACAACCCCACTCCCTCCCCCCTCGCCAATTCCTGCGTCACTGATGATCTGAAGATTTTCTCACAGAGATCTCGACTAATATACTAAAATAAATGAGAAACTGTTTTTTGACTCTTCATTAGTGTTAGATAATGTATCTATATGCAACTACTTTACAAGCCCTTTTTTCTAATTCTAGGAGGCCTTGGAGGTTTTGGTTTGGAACTTGCTGATTGGCTTGTTATTCGGGGAGCTCGTAAGCTTGTGCTTACCTCTCGTAAAGGTCTCAAGACAGGCTACCAATGCTCTCGAGTGCGAACTTGGCGCAGCTATGATACCACAATTAAGATCTCAACAGTTGACATAGCAACAGAAGAAGGAGTTGCTACTCTATTGAAGGAATCAAATGAGCTAGGACCTGTATCAGCTATATTTAATCTCGCTGTGGTAAGAACAATGGTTAACTCATTTTCAACTAAAGGCTTTGATTTTCAAAAATATATTTAGTCACACTACACTTCTTTAAGATCATTTTAAGATACCAATGCGTTATCCAAAATGTTAAAATTTTTAATATATAGACAAATAAATTTTTACTTTTAAAATATTTGAACTAATACAGTATCAAATCAAACAAACCTTGCAAAAGGTAACAAGTATTTCCATTATTTCAGGAACTTCATGATGCTTTCATTGAAAATCAAACTGAGGAATCTTTCGTTAAATCTGCTGGGCCTAAATCCATAAGTACACAATTCTTTGATCGGCTATCCCGTTCCCTTTGCCCCGAGTTGGAACATTTTGTTATCTTCTCAAGTGTATCCTGCGGTCGTGGGAATGCAGGGCAAACAAACTATGGCATGTCCAATTCAGTTATGGAAAGAATTTGTGAGGCTCGAAGGAATGAAGGTCTTCCTGGCTTGGCAGTGCAGTGGGGAGCTATCGGTGAAGTTGGTCTTGTTGCAGAAATGCAAGAAGAACAACACGAGCTTGTCATTGGTAGGTCTTTGGTTACCTTTGACTCTTATTTATTTAGAGAATTTCTAGTTTATGTAAATTTATGTATATGAATTAAATTTTATCCTTAGAATCTTTATATTACCGCGTCTTACTACCTATTAAGGTTACACAAATGATAATTATTCTAATGGGGTAGGTTTTTTATAGTAAAGGAAATTGTTAGAACTAAAGAAAAAGGAACAAAAGTAAACTACTAAGGGTAAATTTGATGAAGAAAGCCCACCTAGGGAAAGAGGAAAAATGTGTGAATAATCCAATGCACAAAGGTGACATCTTCTTCCTTTCTTCTGTCTTCTATAGTAGAAATAGTCACACACATTTTAAAACAAATAGAATAATATTTCAACATTGTTGACTTTATCAAACACAAAGAAGAGAGAGTACAAATAACACAAACACTGGATTACTCCATTTTTAATTGAACAAAAAAACCTGTTAGAAACACTTTGTGCCAACATTTTTTGGGAGTAAAGCTAAATTCCTTGGCTATGAGGAAGGAATCATTTTTAGAGGTGATCTACCGCACTTGCGTTTAAGGAAAGTAGGAAACCATGTAGGGAAAACCACCCTCAGTAGACCTTATTAGTTTTTGAACCCCCAATCTCCCTGTCTTAAGCAGGCCAGTATAACACAAGAGTAATTCCCTGGACCATATGGTCACTGAAGTGAGTCTTAGAAATTATTAGTTTATCTCATTAAAAAGTTTAATTGATAATAATACATAGTATTATGTGTTTTTTTTTAAACTATAGGAATTAACTATTTAACAGTAAAAATATGTTTACTCTAATCATCACTTACACTGGAAATAAAGATGTATAATATTTTCGAGCATTATCTGAGCTTTTTGGAAATTTGGTGATATAACTCATCCTAAAAATGTCCAAACTTGTAAGGTTTATTATAAATTTAATGAATGAAAGATTAATTAAAATTTTTAGAACTATAATTTAATGAAAACTGCAGAATCTATTATTATATTTACTTTTCAAAAAAACAATTATTTAAATCTTGAAAATATAATATTTAAAATCATGAGATATTTATGTAGGTTGAGTTAATAATACATCATGTAAGTTAAATTTTAAGTTTATATTTTACCCAAATGTACCTAAGACTTTGGTCAAATTTTGCAATATTGGGTGTGTGTGTGTTTCATTTGAATTCATTGATATTGACTTTCATTGCTATAATATCATAATGTACCCGTTGTGAAAGTTGGTGCTAAAAGTGTTGAAACTACTTTTAAAAAATTACAAGATTGATGTCACTAATATGAATTTAGTATCTCTATAGGCATATAACCCGAATGGGTAGTAAGACGTGGTGCTAAAAACAAAAAAGTAACTCTTTAACTTCATCAAAACTAGTTTAAAAATTCATATTTGATAACCGCAAGTAAACCCTGATGACTATTCCTTGTGATTCAGGCGGCACACTTCAGCAAAGAATTTCTTCCTGCCTGTTTGTTTTGGATGGTTTCTTGAGGCAACCTCATCCAGTTGTTTCAAGCATGGTAGTTGCTGAGAAGAGGGCTGGCAGTGGAAGCTCAGCAAGTATTGTGGAATGTGTCACCAACATTTTAGGTTAGTGAAATGACTGGGTTAATTAGATATCCTAACTTTGATTTTAAAAACAAGGATTTGATCTCAACCAGCTGAATTTAACGTGTTTTTTTCTTCAGAATTTGATGGATCATTGTTTTTCAAGGCAGATTTTTGTGCTCTTACGTAGTATTCATTTTCATCTCTCTTTTATAGATGAGATGGTTTCATTTTCGTCGATAGTACTCATAATTGGTAGATTTGTGCACTAGAATTAAACAGAAAGTATTTTGTGATATTATTTAAAGAAATAAGAACATTGGTGAACCCATTCATGAATTATAGCATTGTGGCAGTTAACAAATTAAAAATAATAAATGTGCCATCTTGTTGTATTTGAGTAGGTTTGATAATATGTTTATTTATAAATAAATTAAATACATTCAAATCAAAATTATAACCCATAATAAATGGAGGGTATTCATGATCTGAACTACTTTAGTAAAGGTAGAGTTGCTAGCGTTTAACGAGCTCAATGGAGATTTTCCAGCTGTTCATTTCTTCTTTCAGACACATTCCTTTATGCCATCATTCATAATCAGTGGCGGATTTACACATTTGCCGCCAGTAGGCTATTCAAATTTTGCCGCCCCTACCGACCTCTACAATGTCTCAGTTCCTAGATTATTTTTACAATCCAACGATTTAGTTAAGATTGCACAAGAAATAGTTTTTGGGTATATTTATGAGCTAATAAAAGCTCATTCATGTACTACTAATAAAGCGGTGTAAGGTATGCCTTAATACTACTTACACAATAATGTACATTCGGTAAACGTAATTAAATAATTTTTGAAGTAAATACGGGACGGGACTTCCCCGTTTGTATTGTTGCTCTATATCTATCTCTCTCGAACTCAATGTCACCAACACAGTGTTGCCAACTGTACGATCTGGATACTACTTTTGATATAATTTCACCACCTGTACAATCCAATTTTAGGATATTTTCTAAAAGTAATATCCTGTGACCCTGCTATAAAGTAACAAATTTTACATCAATTCTTATTTTTTATGGAAATCAATGGGTTTATCAATTTAATGTCAGAAAGTAGTATCCTACCGGTAAAAATACAATCCATTTCAGGTAGATGTACTATTGCTAGAGCCTATAGAGTTGGCAACACTGCACCAACACCACGCGGCGTATGCCTACAGCACCGACCCCGCTTTGGCTCCGGCGCACCACGCCGCGCTCGCGCAGTCAGGTTCGACCAGACACACTTAGTGAACGGTCATGTCACTCGTTCCCGCGCCGCAACCAAACGCGACTACGCAAATTGTAGACAAATTTATCTAAGTGGTGAAATATATTACATGTTGAATTGTTTGTGTGGACCTAGTAACATTTAGGTATATAAATATGAATCTTTTTAATTTCTGTAAGACAAAAAAAAAAATATTTTTTTTGCCCCAAATTTTCCGCCCCTAAAATCTGCCGCCCTAGGCTCCAGCCTACTCATCCTGTCGGTAAATCCGCCACTGTTCATAATACAGGCTATTTTCACAACAAACACTTTTTGTTTTCGTATATTTCATTATTTCCCCTAGTACCTCTTTCCTTCACATTACTATTCCTCATCGTAGACACTTTCTCAGCAAATACCTTTGATCATCATGGATTTCATAGATATATTTTTGGATGTGCCACGTTTCTGGTTGCAACAATTGTCATTACACAGTTCAAATATTTAACATAATCATAAATCGAATATATCACTCGAGTAACTTATTTGTAAGTGAATAACCTGAATGGCTAATAAGAAGCGGTGCTAAAAAAAAACCTGATTTGTTACAGGAATTCGTGACTTGAAGACTGTATCACTTCATTCGACGCTAGCCGAGTTAGGGATGGACTCTATGATGGCAGTGGAGATTAAGCAGTCCCTAGAGCGAGAGTTTGAGGTTTTCCTCACTCCTCAAGATATACGCAGTATGACCTTCGCTCGCCTTGCTGAAATAGCAGCTACAGCCGCTACTGAAACTGAAAAAAGTGGAGATGCCGTCCCTGCTACAGCCGCTGACGCTAATGAAGAATCAGCAGGTAAGCAATAAAATTGATATTTGCATCAAACAAGAATTAACTAATACATTGGATTATAGTAGAACAAAAATATTAAATGAAAGCCAGTGTGAAATTTTTTAGAACAGCAAAATGAACAGTACTATAGCCTAATCTTTATAACTTATTGGTTTATTTGGCTAGTTTGCTCAAATTTATAGATATACAAAAACCTGTAATATTTTAGTGACACTAATGTTATCAAACGCGAAGATATATATTTCCACAATCCTTTTGTGTCTATTTTAGTCACAATATTTAATGCTTAAAACTTAGTTATTTTCTAATATTAATATTTATTGTATTAAAGAAATCATTTATCAAAAAACTTATTAGACATCATCTAATAAACATCACATGGTATGTCTAGATCAATGGCATGGATTAGGTATTTTTCAATAATATTTTATGATTTATAAAGAGGAAACAAAACACTATAGGTAGAATTATTTTAGCTTCAACTTCTTCAGTATGCTTGTGTAAAATGAGTGATCTTTCCTTCTTTCAACAGGCTTGGCTTTGGATAACATGCCTGATAACTACGCTTTACTGGTCCGTGTGATTGGAGATGAGGTGACAGCCTCTCTTCCCATTATTCGTCAGCCTTCTCTTAACGATCCCAGCACTGATGTCAACTCGATAAACATTACTCAGCCGATTCTCTTTATGGTCCCAGGAATTGAAGGATTAGGAATTATATTCGAGACGTTGGCCAAAAACATTATCTATCAGAATTTGTGCCTTCAGATGAGCTACACTGATATTCACACAACCGTTGTTGAAATGGCTAGCTCTCTTTTGCCTGTAAGTAAATCATTTGGTAAAGTCTAACCTTGACTATGTACCTTTGTAAAATATTATAGATTTATTATTATGCATTAATACGTTCGATGATAGGGCTCTTAATAGGTAGATTTAGGGCGTGCTAAAAGATAAGTTCAGTAAGTACAAGAAGTTTGTGATGGCTTAAATAAAAGTTGCTATTATGTATCGACAAAAGAGTATTGGTTCATTAAGGTCAAGAAGTATTTGATTAAATATATCACAGTTTCTAGTGAGTTCTTGAACTATAGTAGCTCTTATGAAGAAAATGGTTCAGGAAGGTCTTGTTTTTTTATGGATGGTGAATATTACAGTTATTAACCAGTAGTATTAGCACTATAAAGTGTGAGACCTTTGTTCAGGAAAGACCCGTGAGTAGCAGGGCCACCCTTAGCAGACGTGGGGCTCTGGGTGAACTTGTTTTGTGGGGCCTCCAGTCATCTTCCCCCACTCCCCACCCCCAATTTTTTTTTTGTTTAGTGCTATCACAGTTGTTTGCACCTTATACTAATTTTCAGCTTTATAAGGTATCAAGTAAATCTCCTAAAAGGTAAGTAAATGTTATAATTAATTATAGAAGCCATGTTTTTATATATATAGGGATTGATTTCTCCCTAACCCTTGTTAAATTTTCTACCCTCACGAAATTTATTTGTATCAAAGTACAAAGGACAACTGTGCTAAGTTTGAATTAAATCAGTTAATGTGTTCAAACGTTAACGTGAGACATATCCACCACAGACAAACAAATGCAAATCATTAGTGTTAAAATCAGAACTCGCTAACACACACACACACACACTTTGACAATATTAATTGCTAGATGTCCTACACAGAAAGACTACTTTACGAGCACGCAAGCAAAATTTTCCCATCACAAATTTTGTTTTTTCACCTCTGTCACCTAAGCGAATCGCAGGGTCCTGTGTGACCGCACCGTTTGCACACCCCTAAGGGTGACCCTGGGGAGAAGTGGATGTAGTAAGCTGTAAGCACTATAGAGAGTGAGAACATTGTTAAGATAGGGGCTAAATTTAAACATATCCAGCCAAATACACAAAATTTGTTTTACTTTATCGAGTTGGAAACGCTAAATTAACTTGAACAAATGTATTTTTTGATTTCAGCAAATTCGCAACAGATTGCCCAAAGAAGTCCCGTTCAACCTCCTAGGATACTCTTTCGGTGGCTTGATCGCCCTTGAGATTACCCAAATGCTTGAAGCAGAGGGCAGGAAAGGACGACTTGTACTAATAGACAGCTCCCCCGAATTTTTACAAGAATTGGGTAGAAAAAACCTTCAAGAAGGTAGTGAAGACCTAATTCAGGTCAACTTGCTCATCAACATTTTGGACAATATTGCTCCACAAAATAAAAATATTACTCTCAAGGTGAGGGAATTCACAAAGTATGTTCACTCCTTTGTATTTTGATTTCTATAATTCATTTCTTTTGTTACTATTTTTATATTTTTATTTTCATATTTTGAAAGACAAGATTTAATTGAATCTTTTAATTTTTGACAACATATACTACAATAGTAGTGTTTTGGAAATATTTTATTCATAACCACTAGCCCTAATTTGGACAATCAAATTGTACTGTTTGGTGTTTCACAAAACTTTTGTTCGATTATATAACCCAATATAATGATGAAACATTATTAGTTTTTGGGGGGGAGGGGGGGTTTGCATAAGTTTGCAACAATTCTTGGATGGGATTGATTAGATTGTCATAGTATTGAATTCTTGGATGGGATTGATTAGATTGTCATAGTATTGAATCTCATTTGCATAAATTTTATCCTTTAGAGCTTACAACCCAGGGAGAAGTACACCGTTAGAGTGATGTTGATTTAGGTGTTACTTCATAACACCTCCCAAATCTACAAAAAATAGTATTAAAAATACATAACATGTTTATTGACTGTCCTTGTTTAATGTAAGGTGGGTTTGGTGTACAATTACTACATTGTCACTAAATGAAATAAGCTATAACTACTCCTGTTCAAATTGGTACAGTATATATTTTTGGTTTGTTGTACAAGCAGCCACTTGATGAAACTAGCTATGTAAGGTCCGATTCAAAGTAAGGTACATTTGTTTTCAGCTGCATGGTGAGCTGATGAAGCTAAAGTCATGGGAGGAGAGATTAGAGTTTTTTATTTCTCTGGATATGGAAAATAAAATCACCTACAGTAAGGCTCATAAAATGGGTCTGGCTAGTGCCACATACAACCGCATCATGTCAGTGTTGAACTATGAATCCCAATGGAATTCGACTAGATTGCTTGAGTCACCGACGATCCTACTCAGGCCAGAGTCGTCAGAACTTAATACAGCAGATGACTATGGGCTATCAAAGGTATTCTACTTATTCAGCCATTTAACAGTTAACTAGTCCACCAAACATCATTACACTTAACTGAATTCATCTGAAGAGGTAATTATTAAGCTGTAAACTTTTATTTAACTGAAGATGTAGGAAAATAAAAAACTTCTTGAAAAAAAAATCTCTTGAATCCAGTCAGAGTGTATGAAATTCCATCCTCAAGGGTAAAAGTCAAGCACGCTGATCATGTAAATGACCTTCCTTGTGTGACAAACCTAAATCATAATATGTGTTAGAACGACTGGATCTTCCACCATATGAATAAAGTTTCCATATAATTTGAAATGTACAGTTTTTACAGCTACCCGACAACTATCCTAGTTTTTTTGGGGAACACTTATTGGATATAGCCTAGACCAGTGTGGTCCAAAGTTTTTAAACTCAAGGGCCAAATCTGGCTATCAGTTTTCACCGCGGGCCGAAGATATATTTAGTAATCCCATCAACTTAATATAGGCCTACAAACATCGATTAATAAACAATTATTTTAAATATTTATAGTAAATTGTCTTTTTGGTTGGTAGAATCTTTCATATTTTACTGCCAAAAAAGTTAATTAATCTCCTAAAAATGTAATATGAAATATGACTGCACACAAACTTCCACAAAACAACTTTGCATTATAAATAAATATTTATACATATTTTCCTTAATCAAATAAATGTATGTTAAAAAGCAATTATGACCTTTTTAAACACACATTTATTTGAATCATTAGCTACTACTTCACGTCCTTCACCTTAGGTTTCCCTTTAATTATCCTCCAGGAAACTATAAGGGCCGCATTTTCAGTGAGCGCAGACCACCAGTTGAGCCACACTGGTCTAGATCATAAATAAGGGCATGCACTTTAGTCTGTATCTCCTAGAAATCCACATGTTAGCATTTCATGTGTAGCTTTCTTGCGGGAGAAAGTGCATCTAGGATATTCACTCTTTCCCATAGATTTTTCAAATCCTAGAATACACAACATTAAAAATATATATATATTAAAATATAGTATAGGGTAGTATATTTATTTGCACCACAATTACCCCAAACTCCAAAATATTTAGAGAAAACTTTTTACCCATGAATTACTTCATAGTTCACCTGTTTATACAAAATGGCATAATTGTTTTAATAAACTCATTTTAATCTCAGAACAGTGATTTAATCTTCACGAAAGCGTGTATTGCACATAAACACAGATATTCTATTTGTCTTTAAATATATAAATCGCAATATAATTCAGCAGTTATTTATTGAGTTGTACATTTTATTTTTTCAGTACTGCAAGAATCTGAGTGTATATTTTGTGGAAGGAAACCATGCCACAATTTTGGAAAACAAGGAATCTGCTGCTCTAATCAATAATCATTTTGATCTTGACCCAACGATTCCAAGCAACGTGAACACATCTAGTCTTGGAGACAAAAGAACCGCTACCCATCACATCACATCCCTCCATACTGTTGAGAAGGCACAGTGAAGACCAAACCACTCGATGGTTTTCAGCAGTTTACTTAAAAATAATATTGTTATCTTGTATTCCTAAGAATTTAAAATGGATTATGTTGAAATATAAATCTATAAGTATGCCTTCTTAACCATGGTAACATTTTACATTAAGTCCTGTCTCCGTTATTCCCATCCTGATTAGTTATCTCCATGGGCGTCATTGGCGGTAGGGCAAGGGAGGGTACTCCTATCCCCTCAATCAATAATTAATCTTTGTTGTATTATAAATATTTAAAATACTCGTTTAAACCTTAAAGCAATGGATAAATGATAAAGGTAACATTTATATATGACTTAAAGAATTAATTCCATTATCATATTATTTTTGTTATTCATTTGTTATAATGTAATTTTTATTTTTTATTTAAAACGAAAATAGATTTGATCAGTCCCTTCCAATAATTAAGAGCTAGGGACGCATATGGTAAGCACTAAGACATCTTCAACAATATTGCCAAACAATATTATTAATTGTATTGTATACTAAAACAATGAACGTTGTGTTCTTAAAAATAAAATAATCACAGAGAAAATTAACCTTTTCAGTTATGACCAAAAAGCGTGTTTACTGTTAGAATAAACAATGAAAACAAAATTTAGCTGAGACCACTATTATGTAGCCCTCATTGCTTTCCAAATAAACTTGATATATCACACTGGAACATTGATTTCATTCATAACTTAAATCTCTTGCATAGTGTGCACAAATTTACTAGTACTGATTAGTAGATAAACCTCAACTCATAAAATGCAAATAATAATTATTCTCTCTTTAAACCAAATACTTAATTTATGGTCAATCACATTTTGATATGTTGTATACATTACAAATTCATATTAATATGAAAAAAAAATTATGTAATTGACTAGCAAGTTGTGATAATAACTTAATTTATCATATTAAAAATGAAATATTACAAATAATTGTACAATAAAACAATGCCAAATAAGTTTAGTGCATAAAGTAATACATAAATAAACACTATATATATATTTCAATCATAAAACAACTAACAAAAACAATTCAAACTCAATTTAACTTCCAGAATATTTCAAATATTTGATTCGAGTTCGCTTTGAATTGAAAAAGTGGACTTGGCACACTCCTAGTTTTAACTGTACGATTTCACTTAAGGCCAAACTTCTATTGTATGGGGCCCTTAGAGAAACTGTTGCTTTGATTGACTGGATTGTGTTGGAGAATAAGATGAAGGGTATGAGTTTCTTGTACTTTGATAGCTTGAGGCTTGGTGACGTGGCTAAAGTCGTTACTCGCTTTGAGCGAAACATCTCCTTTTTCTCTCGGTCTTATTTCTCAATTAACCTTACTCTGAAAACCAGGAATAAGAGTCATAGAATATCTTGGGGGATTTCTACCCCAAGGTACAGGCACTTGCACTGTCTCACTGGGGACAAGGGTTGGCCAAGAGATCTCTAGGACAACTGGAGGGTAGACAAGAAGAGATGAGGGAAATGGTGGCTAAGAGGTCTTTAGGGCATCAAGGAAGAAAGGTACAATAACTCACTAAAACTAACCACTAAAAATAACACTGCCATTTAATTCTTTAAAACTCTTACAAGGTTTGTCTGACTAATGTAAAAATATATTCTTGTGTCTCAAAAACAAACATTGCAACCCCCCTCAGCAGACATGCTATCAACTATCAACCAAGCAAAGGTGTTGGACTATCAAACAAACTCCACGGCATTAGCCTGCAAGTGAGATATACCGAGTGAGCGGTCGCTGTCTTTTGGTGAGGATAGTGACACCTTTTGTGGCTAGAGGGTGAAATGTGGTCAGTACAACAAACCCTCCAGGCGTTAATCTCCCTTTTCTAGACTGGAGCCACTACTCTTTCATTCAAGTGGCTCCTCATTTGTCATCACGAGGTTGAGTTAACCTCGTTCCAGGCCCACTGTTTCACAGATAGATCTGGAAGTGCCGAGGATTAAACCCGGGACCTCTAGATCCGTAGCAAGAAACTCTGACCTCTAGATTAGCGGTTCCCAACGTGGGGTTGGTGCCAGGAAGTATGGGGGGGGGAGTAGGGGTAGGCAAAAATATTTGAGTAATGGTGGAAAGAGCTACATTTGCCAGCAGTGTAAGACGAAAGCTCAGTCAAAAGTTATGAAATTAACTCAACAATATGGTGAGGAGCGGTTCGGGTTTTCTTCTATATTTGACTCTGAAAAAATTGATTTCACTTTCAAACATAGAATGGTTTTATAATTATTAATAAATTAATAAATAAATTAAATGTGTTAGATTTTATTGTAACTTTTGCTTTCTTAATGTAAAAATATATTTCACCTTATTATTACATTGTTTTTTAATCCCATTATTAGACCATTTATTTTCAGTTGCAACAAATAAATTAGAAATAATGACTATTATAGTAATTAAACATTCTGCTAAAATTAAGGGCACAATTTATGGAAATGGGCTGTCAATGGGTACGCAAGCAAAAAAAGTTTGGGAACCGCTGCAGTCTAGATCACAGAGGTGGTAAGGTGTTGGACTATTCCCTGATTTATATTAATTCCGATAGACAACAGACAGAATGGGCGAGGATGCAAACCAGAGGTAATGTCTATATCAGCTGGTTCCACCATGGTGTAGCTTATAGGATAGGATATTCTGAAAATTGAAAAATGACACCTGGACACGGGAATCGAACCCGGGACCTTTGGCTTAGTACGCCAATGCTCTAACCACTGAGCTATCCAGGATTCGTCCCGTGCCCAGGGTCATTCTTCACTCATATTTTAAGGCAGAGTCTATGATGGACTAGCAGAAATCGTCAGCTACATTATGTGATTTTTGTTAATATCACAAGCTATCAGATAACGCGGCCATCGGCGACTCGGTAGTGGCTTATTGCCAAGATGTACAATTATTATAATTGTCAGGGAGTACATCATAGACTCTGCCTTAAAATATGAGTGAAGAATGACCCTGGGCACGGGACGAATCCTGGATAGCTCAGTGGTTAGAGCATTGGCGTACTAAGCCAAAGGTCCCGGGTTCGATTCCCGTGTCCAGGTGTCATTTTTCAATTTTCAGAATATGATATCTAGTGGAGTAATTCCCTATTAATAAGCATAAATAATAGCTCT
>CABFWB010000855.1:147996-180352 GCA_902151455.1 Timema bartmani
CCCCCCGCAACACCCCTTCCCAATATTTATAATAATTAATATAATATTGATAATTGATTATAATTAATATTTGTGTTACTCACTAATTGGACTTCATTGTGAATTTGTAATTGTGATGATCACATAGTATTTGTTTTATTATCGAAATCAATTATGCCACCCAAACGAAAAGCCAAAGTTCGGGCAGGACAACGTCTGTCTGGTCCGCCCTGTATATATATATATATAAGCGAAAGCCCTGACTGGCTGATTGTCTGTCTCACTAATCAGTCTCACACTTCCCACGAAGCTAGAGGGCTGAAATTTGGCACAGGTGTTCCTTATCAGCTAATTAGGAAAAGTAAAGAGGTTTCATTCAGATGTTTTGTTATTAAGGGGGTGAAATCAGGGTAGCTACCCTAATCAACAATATTGCTTTGTAAACTCTTTTTAAGCGTTTAGAGGGTAATAATCCGATAAGTTGGTTCTATTAATGCCTTTAAAAGATATATCAATTCTTTTTTTAACCTGTATTTTATTCTAAGGGGTGTAAAAAAAGAAATACAGACAATTAATTAAAATATGTAATTACGTTTTAATATGCGGCTCCAAGAAAGGGTAGAAGTCTGTAGTTTATATTTTGCAGAATTTTGTGGTGTTTGTAATGTCTGTGTGAGTGAGAGGACCTGGCCCGGGGAGGTGTATGGTGGTGGGGAATGGTGGGAGGGGGGAAGACCTGTCCAGCCGCGCTCAACTGATAACGCCCCAGGCAGTAGGCCTGCCGAAAATTTTATTTATTTAGCACCGCGTCTTACTACCCGTTCGGGTTATACGCTTAAATATTAATTACGCTGATGGATTAGGAATTGGTAAGGTTGAATTAGAGGAAGTGAACCCGCATTTGCGTGGAGGGAGAGTGAAAAATCACCCCCAGTTCACCCGATCGAGATTCGAACCTCAAAAATTCCTCATTTTAATCCAAAAATAAATAATAACACAATATCCCGTGCGGAGAACGGGCATTCAGCTATTATTATATAACGTACATTCGGTGTCTGTTTATCTTTCTAAGGCTCTTTCTCTCTCTTTCTCTCACTTCTTGATATCTAAAAGAGCTGAAATTTGATATTGGACCCTATGAAACATCCATCTTTATGACGCAGCCATTAAAGTGAAGGTATTACAAATTAACTGTCAAGTTGTTCTTGTAAAAGTAGAGCTTTAAGGTGGGATGAAAGAGCTGAAATTTGATATTGGACCCTATGAAACATCCATCTTTATGACGCAGCCATTAAAGTGAAGGTAGTACAAATTAACTGTCAAGTTGTTCTTGTAAAAGTAGAGCTTTAAGGTGGGATGAAAGAGAGACCCGAGGAAAAACCAATGGTTTTTGCAGTTTTGATGACAAAACATTATTTGGGCAAAACAAATAAAATATTACTCCACTACAAATAAAGATCTTGATTTTCTTCACATGATGACCTTAAAACTTATTGAATATCTATCAAGGGTGTCTTGGAATTTAATGACAATTTTTTCTCTTCATTTAAAAATTTGGTCATTTAATGTCGCTATGCTCATAATGGATATTCAGGAACTGTTGTTATCACCATGTGAAGAAAATTATATTATATGTTTGTACTTTAGCAATATTTTATTTATTTTAGCCATAAAAATGTTTTTCTATAAAAACTGCAAAAATACTGGCCTTTTCTCGCGTCCCTTTTCATCCCACCTTAAATTAAACCGTTAAAAACTATTGTGTTAAACGTAATCATTCATGATATCATATTCTGAAAATTGAAAAATGACACCTGGACACAATAATCGAACCCGGGACCTTTGACTTAGTACGCCAATGCTCTAACCAATCCTGGATAGCTCAGTGGATAGAGCATTGGCGTACTAAGCCAAAGGTCCCGGGTTCGATTCCCGTGTCCAGGTGTCATTTTTCAATTTTCAGAATATGATATCTAGATGGAGTAATCCTCACTAAAAGCATAAATAATAGCTTTGGCTATTTAATTCGTAATAATTCTTGAAAAAATCAAAACAAAAATAGTTGTATCAGGACCAGAGGTCTTCTAGATATGCGGTGAGTCACCGAGCCATGAGGATGGGCATGTTTATTGTTTTAAATGTAGTGTTATTGTTGGTTGTTTAATGTTCTTCTGTCTCCTCGCCCACCTACACACGCAGGCTCGCACATATATCTCGTAAATATGTTCCCTCGTGTGGAGGTTTCCATGAAAAGAAAATGTCCGTTCACAAAAAAAAAGAGGAAAAGAGGAAAAGATTTATTAGAAAAACTTTAATATAAAAACTTCCAACTCCAAAGGAAAAATAGTTTAAGTTGACATTCGATGTAACATTTGCTCGAGACAACTTCGTAAAAACAACAACAAAAGGACTTTACATGGCAGTCAACGATCGACGACGCGATATTTACAGAGCGAATAACGGGGGGGTATTTCCCGTCGCTTGAAAGGTGAACCAGTTTAGACACTCATCTTTCCGGAGAACTGGGTTTGGATCCGGGATAGCAGCGTGGGTAGGACAGTGAACGATCGTCTATGAAAATATTCCTTTATGAGCTTACGAGTGTCATCCTTTTCCCCACACGAGAATTATATTATTAAATTATAGTTCTGTAATAATTTATGTAACTTAAATATAAATTGGCAAAAGCTCTTATAGCAATAAAAAAAAGGGTGGGGACAGCTATAGACGTGAATTATTGTTACGGCTTTGAATTTACAGCAGGTTAATAAGTTTATAAATAAACTAAACAGGATGTAGGCCTATAAAATTAACATAATGTCGTAATCATTTACTACATTTACGAAAAAGCGAATTTAATATTGCTAAAATTACAATTTCTTAAAGTTGTTTCCACTGAAAAAAAATTTAGAACCAGATATTTAAATCACTTTTTTTTTAAGAGAAATATTCCTTCAATAAATAAAATCACGTGTTAATGAACTCATTTTCAGTTTGGTGTCAATGTTTTTAAAATAATTTTAAGCACTAACATAAACTGGTTCAGTTTGTATTGAAATGACAAACATAATTTGTGTGCTTGTTTTTAATCTTATTATGTAATTTTTTTTAATAATCTATGTATATGTTGTTTTTTTTGTATACGTTTTTGTAGCTTCTTTATTTTAGATGACTACCTTTTGGGTAAGTCACATAATAACTTTTTAGATCTGCAAGACAAACATTATTATTATTTTTATTATTATTTAAACCTCAATAAATATGTTAAAATGATTTCTATAACCATGAAAATACCATGGATTGTCCCCAAAATAATTGTTCGTTTGATAAATATGGACTGTCCCTTCAGAGAATATGCATTAATTTCACACACAAAAAAATATTCGTAATTTATTTTAGAGGGTGGTAAATTCAGTAGCAATCGGAATTTATTTATTAGCTATGCGTATTACTTATCCACACACACATATTTATATATATTTATATATCTCCTATATATTTACACACACTGATGACTGATGATTTAGGGATAAGTTAGATCTCTCTTATTTAGAGAAAGTGGACAAGCATTCGCCCGAAAAGAGAGTTGGAAACCATTTAATAAGAAATATCTCAGTATAGTTCAATTTTTATAAGAAGAGTATTATCTGACCAATAAAAAAACTACTATATCTACTTTCACACATTCATACGTCGACTCATGTGATCTGTGGCTGTTACTGTCGTTATATATCAATACCAATAAATGAACACTAATAAAATAGTAAAATGCGGTGCACACGAATTGCAGAGAAACTGATACATGCAATGTAATTCTCTAAATACCCGAATTGTGGGATAAAAATTTTAGGTCAATTCTTTGTTTCTAGCCTTACAGTACACTAAACTGCATAGTGAATGAAAAAGCTAATACATTGTGTGTATTTTACATTTTTATTATTATAGCTATCACTTTTTTCTATTAAACATTATATTTTGTTAGGTTAGGCTAGGTTAGAAAACTTACAGATCTAGTTAAATCTGAAATGCTATAGTCTTCTATAGTGCTTATTCATTTTAGTTATAAAAAAAGTAAATATATGTATGAACAAAAACTTACCAAACCACTTGAACTGCACCTCTGTACAAGATGAACACTTTTAAAACCGTCACGAAACAACTCTGAACGATTACTGTACTAAAGATGTTGTCGTATCCAAGCTAGACGTATAACTGAAGTAAAGTTGAAGTTAAATTCCCTAAGTCTGGCCTTGGCCCGACTAAGGAGACTCTAGGATTTACTTGATGATTCTCTGCAGTTCAGGAGTAGAGAGAGATTGGTGAACCCTACTTAAACACCTGCAATTCGAATGCACCCGTAAAATATTATCATTTCTGACCACACACAAAAAAAAAGTATGTTTGTATTATACAAAAGCCCATTCTTATGAAAATTTAACTATAAACGCCATCGGGACCGGCAAAACAGGCAAGACGAGAGTAATGCCTTTGTCCCCGTGCAACTTACCGGCTAAAAAGAGCATTAAGGTGGGAATTTAGGGTACGCGAGATAAAGGCAGTATTTTGCAGTTTTTCTAGCAAAACTTTTTTGGCCAAAATAAATAAAATATTATTCCAGTAGAAACATAGATATTAATTTTATTCACGTGGTGACATCAACATTTGTTAAATATCTAACAAGGGTGTCCTGGAATTTATTGACAACTTTTTATCTTCAATTAAAAAGTTTCTCATCTAATGCCGCTATGTTCATGGCAGATATTCAACAACTGTTGATATCACCATGTGAAGAAAATTAAATTTTATGTTACTACTGGAGCAATATTTGATTTATTTTCACCAAAAAATATGTTTTACTATAAAAACTGCAGAAACACTGGTCTTTCCTCTCGTTCCCAACACACCCCACCTTAAGATTTTTTTTTTTTTTTGTGAAACGTGTCTTACGAAATGGATCATAGCTCCTAGCGTTTAAAAACAATTTGCAGGTGGAGTGCGGTGAAGGTTAAACCGCAATCTCCCTCATGATGAGCAGTTGGTAGCCTATACTTGAGCGAAAGTGAGGTACACGACTCGAGCGACTCCAACGCTAGGGTAGACGAGTAACTTGTTTTCTTTCTCCTGTGTCGTGCGGTGAACCAAGCCAAACAATGGGAGGGAGGCAAGGAGACCGCAACATCCAGGATGGACATTATCTTCTGTTGTCTCACAGATTAACACTTCTTGTAAAACATAAACTTTGTAAGCCACTGAGTTATATTTTAGGTACGCTTTGTTTGTAATAAAATATACACTCCACAAATATTTTACAGAGGTACCCGCAAAGATGGATACGTGGACAAAAAGTATGTTTTTCCGAGACTGGGAATGTGGACTTTGAATACTAACTGAGTGTGCTGGAATTATTTATTTCCCCCTGAATGGTTGCCCATACTCCCTCTTCATGAATACTGACACATTTCCTTAAAATTATAACTTTCTCCTCTCTACCTCATTAGCGCAAATATGTGGATAGCCTAAATGAGTAGTAATACGTGGAACTTAAGATGTACAGTCTGTTTATCACGAGAGGTACAGTAGCCCCATGGCTTATTTGGTGCTGACTGACAGCTCACAGCTGACAGCTGACGGCTTTGAAAAGCTACCAGACCAAATTATGTATCCCTACGCCGAACCATATGATCTGCAAAAAACATGTGTTTAGCAGGTGTCACTTCTGACAGTCAAAATTTAGGTATATACCTAAATGTTGACTGTCAGAAGTCAGCTGTGAACTGTCAGTCAGCACCAAAGAAGCCATGGGGCTACTGTAGCAGTCTTACCCTGACAGATTACACTATGGCCCCACCCAATAAGCTGCGCCATAGTGGAACCATGTAAAGTAAGATTGCTACCTTTCAGGATAAGTGAAGGGTATATATACTGGCTTTTTAATCATAATCCTGATGGGATTTTAAACCATTGTGTAGACATAAATCTCTACTAATATAGTTAGTTAGGTGTGCACTGGAATGATTTTCATTCTTATCTTAAAAAGTATCCCAGTCTATTTTTCAAGTTCACCCTCATCAACCTGTTCTCTTTGATGGCATCATTTAAGTCTTCAGAAAACAGACACCTAAGCTTACTGAACCCCCAAAATATCTGCTTCTATTGAAAGCTTCTTCTGTATTATTTTTATAATATGTTCTTCTATTATTCGTGCCTTTAGTTATTTCATAAAATCCAGTTCTACATTTTAAAAAAAAAAACCATGTCATGGACCCACAAGCGAGCTATATTGACCAAGCGGCCGCCACCGTTAGCAATGATAGTGCCAATATTTACGGATAGCTGGTGTCGTGGGATCGGCACAACGAACCCTCCAGCCATTAATCTCAGTTTTTTTTAGAAAGGAACTTCTAATTTTTCATTCAAGTAGCTCCTCATTTGACCTCATGAGGCTGAGTTGACCGCATTCCAGACAAATTGCTTTACAGAAAAATTCTGGAAGCACCAGGGATCGAACCCAGTACTTCTAGATTTGTAGCCAGGAACTTTGACCACTAGTCCACATAGTCAGAGCCCCGTTAAAATGGTTAGACGCGATAAAGCGAAAAGTGCCATACAAAGATGGAATCAAGTACTTTTCCCTTTGATAGTTTTTAGATATAATTTACAATGTTTTTGAAAAGAGAAATAAAACAAAATCGTCTTGTTATATAAAATCCTCCTATAAAACGAGATAACACCGCTTTTACAAAAAAAAAAAACATTAAACAAACATGAAATTAAGCAGAAATTTTGACCATGCTGATTTGATTAGTATTTTGCTGTAGTGTAAGCTAACTTTAGGCTACAAAATTGTGAAATATGCAGACAAACTTGACAAAGAATTTTAAAGCAAATATATATAAGGTTTCAATAATAAATTGTAATTTTGCATACATTGTCTCGATATGTAAATAATACTTAAACACCTCAGATAACATGTAAACTTGAATAAACACGAAATAAAACTGAAAAGTGAGATTTAAAAAAACTAAATTTAACTAAAAGTAAAACAATTTTTACGGGGATCTACACATAGGTGATCAGTTTATTATGATATTAAATTATTTAAAAGATTAAACTTAGACGCTTCTTCTCCCAACACGCCGTAGAGTGTACCCCGCGGCTGGACCGAGTACCTTACTATTATTATTATCATCTAAGCGCCAGGGCCAGTGGTGAACAAAGATTGGTGCAGTCTATGATCATATATCAAGGTGAGGTCAGCGGCAACTTACCATATCAGGTCATGCGCGCACACACACACACACACACACACACACATTATTTAACACACTCGCGGCTTGTGGAGAGTTACCTCACAGTTACGAGTCATGACATTCGTAACATTCCATTGGTTGAACTTTCACACCGAAAATATAACAGGTCTAGGAATTGTTACGTTTCGGATAACTTGGCTCAGGTGGTGCATTGATCTTCAGGGTTTGCTGGTCTAATTAAAACATGCTGCAACATTTATTATTATTATTATTATTTATTGATTGCTCAACAAAAGGGTTATCTGTTTCGGTGGTCGAACGGTCTAAATCATTACTCTCACAATAGACTAGACCACCGATGACGGGGAGATCGAGGTTCCAGTCTCGGTCGGGTGTATTGAGGGTAACTTTTTCCAAAGTTGTTTTCTACTCTACTTTCATGCAAATGCGGGGGCACTTTCTATAAATATAACCTTCGTAATCCATAAAATCATTAGCGTAATTAATACATAATAATATGACCCGAACGGGTGGTAAGAAGCGGTGCTAAAAAAAACAAGCACATGTAAGCGCAGTCACAGGTCGGAACTGTCGGAAGGATATGAATACTACCCGTCTCTTGCTTTTATGTAGTGAATTTGTCTTGCGTTCAGCCAATCAGGAATAAATACAGGCGTACTACTGTATTCAACTAATATAATTAGTTGTTTGGTTAAGTATAAAGTTCATGAAAATATATAGTAAAATGTATTGCATTTTTAATTATTTAATAAGAGTACTAATTTAATAACATATATTTATTTAGCACCGCGTCTTACTACTCGTTTGGGCTATAACCTTATGTACTAATTATGCTAATGAGTTTAGGGATTAAGAATGTTATATTAAGAGGGATTATACCCGCATTTGCGTGGAAGGAGAATGGATAGCCATTTTGGAAGAACCACCTTCAGTACACCCAAACGAGATTCGAAACTCGATCTCCCTGTCATCGGCAGTCTAGTCTACTGCGAGAGTAGAGAGTTAGACCATGTGACCATCGAAGCAGGTTTTCATTATATCAATTTGATAAGATATTTAGCTTGTGTTTGTAAATTTTAAAATGACTTTAATGACAGATCCATATTGGTTGAAATTACGTTTACCGACATTTTTTACTGTAGACATTCTTTGTTTAAACAGAAAACAAATACAGCACGTCCTGCGAGCTCCCTTTACAAATGTGCGTCCGACAAATGGGTGCGACAGATTGGATGGTGCCTAGAAAATATCGTAAAGTAAGGATAGTTTCTTGCAAGTGGGTGGAACCCTTAAAAAAATTTGCAAATTTGTGTACGAATTCGTCCTTCTATCCGATTAGCAGATACATAGTTTCTAGGGCCAAATATCTAGTTGTTGACTTAGTGTGAAATGTTAAGTTAGTTTGTAGTTTGTGAGATGATAAAATATTTGGACATAAGTGCTTGTAAAGCTGATAACCTCAACCAACTAAATAAATAAAAGCTATCTATCATTCTATCTATCTATCTATCTATCTATCTATCTACCTATCTATCTATCTATCACTATACACAAATCGGAAGTATTTTATTTTATGACAATAATAATTAGAGTTGAGTAAACTATCATTTTACCGCTCCAAATCTAGATTGAAATATTTAATATATAATTTATGTGAATGAGCTCAAACAAATACTACTATAATGAATTATGTTGCTGTCCTTTAATTCTCAATTACGATGAGAATATTTTTAGGTCTCTTTTAAAAGATGTGTAGTGACTATAAAATGTCACGGTTTGTAGGTGGTTTCATGAGATATAATTAAGTAACTTCCTCATTATTGGTTATAAAGTTGAGCCGTTTCAGTGGTTGAATAGTCTAAGGCATAACTACTTGACTGCCGATGATGGAGATCGGGGTTTAGATTCCAATCGGGTGTAATGAGGGTTTTTTTTTTCCTAAACAATATTCCACTCTCCCTCCACGCAAATGCGTGTACACTTCCTCTAAATTCTACCTTTTCAACCCTAACACATTAGTATAATTAGTGCATATGCGTTTAGCTCAAACGGGCAGTAAGACGCGGTGTTTAAAAAAAATTGATAAAGTTTTATTTGAAACGTTTTTATTAATTTTTTATTTAACTATTTCTTCTTTAAGGATTGAACCTGCATTGGTGGCTACTTGGGTAATGGTGTCAAGCTCACAATGAACTGTATCACCTTTGACGGAAGGTCAAGTCTCGAATCTCATCCGGGTGTACTGAAAAAAAATTGTTTTTCAAAAGTGATATACTCTTATCAATGTGGTTTTCCTCGTCCTCTTTCCACGTGAGTGCGGGTGCACTTACTCTAAATAACCCTCCTCATTCCTACCTCTTGGATATTGGCGTTAAACCACTTTTGTTTAAAACGTATGAGTCATAATATTTTGGTCATAAAATAAACAAATACAGATATAATATCAAAGTCACAGAGAATGGGAAATGTGGAAAAGTTTACCCTATTGCGAGTCTCATAAACGTTGAAATTTGGTCAACCCGATTATTCATGTGTCTAAAATATGTTTTACTGAAAACGTTGACCCACATTGGTGGGCACATGATGGGCTAAGGCATTCAACTCATCTAGTCTGGTGTTTCTGGATACGGGAAGGTTTGGGTTCAAATACCAGCTGGGTATATTGAGTTTTTTCTTGAGTGGTTTCTCGCGTTCCTTCAACGCGAATTTTTTCTAAACTTTTTACCACCCTTATCTCAATAATGTAAGCATGCAGATATATACCAGATGGGTAATAAAACGAGGAGAGCGAAAAAAAACTCCTGTAAATGTAAATATATCTAACGTGCTACTCTTGCAGTAGACTAGACTGCTGATGACGGGGATAGCGAGGTTCGAATCTCTGACGGGTGTACTGAGGGTGGTTTTTCCAAAACTGTTTACCACTCTCCCTCCACACAAATACTAGTTCACTTCCCATAGAGAATATAGCCTTCCTAATTCCTAAAACCATTAGCGTAATTAGTAAATAAGCGTGTAACCTGAACGGGTAGTAAGACGCGGTTCTAAAAATCAAATTCAACAGAAAAAAACCTAATTGCCACGGATTGTTTTTAGTTTGAGCTATAAAAGGAAAAACAATTTTCTTAATGATGTGTCCCTCGGTGGACAAGTGGTCAAAGAGACTAACTACCTACCTCTCTTGGAAACCTTAATTTAATTTTAAGGGTCTGGCATCTATGGTATACCCTGATTAGGTTAGGAAGAACAGACTGACAGTTATAAGCATTAGCAAAACTTATTTAATATATTCATACTTCAAGTAATGGGATTTATACATATCTAACTTTTGATATATATTATCTAAATGTATAGCATAACATTAATAATTAAATAAAATACTACCAATGTAAATCCCAAAAAAACTATGTTTGTATTTTCTAAAATGGTACTTCCTACCAGAATCGGGGTATAGCTTACTACTATCTGTGTAGACCAGTACTTCTCAGCCCTCTTAGAACCACGATCTAATTTTTAGAACGATGACCTTTCATGTCCCACCTAGCTTTAACGGACACGAAGAATAGGAGGAGCGGGGTATATATTTTTTTCCAATATTTATTTCACCCTTTCCAATTTTTTCATAGATTTTATTTTCAAATAACTACACAAACACTTTTGCGACCCACCAAAAATCAGTTCTTGACCTACGGTTTAGGAACCACTGGTGTTAGACCATTATGTATTACGTTATATTATTGCCCATGTATTATTGGCGCTGAATATGAATCTTTTCTTTCACAGATTACGTCGGCTTGTAAGACTTGGGCTATAAATCCTTCTTGAAACTATAATACGCGTTGACCATATAAACTGTATAAAATATAGTTGGATGTCCATTTGTGTGTGTATTCTACATCTTAATAGCTCATCCAGGCTTCCCGAATTTTTACACTAGCTAAGTATAAATGAGGAAGGCAAAATTTAAAGGAAATACAACATTTGGGCGGAATAATAATGTGAAACAATTTAGATAAAGTTATACATCCCAGCAAAGTGGGTAGCGTGTCTGCCTACTGAACTTGAGGTCCTAGGTTCGATTTCCGGCAAGGCTAAAAAATGTTTCGTTGGTGAAATTGAAATTTTTCCCTTTCGCAGCGATGAATTAATCGCCTGGGGGCTGGATGTTGTGTCTGTTCTATATTTAAGCTAGTTTATAAGTCACGTGCTGATATTATAATCAGTCTGTTCTGAAAGTGCACGTTAAATACCTCAATTAAATAAATGTAGATAAAAGTCACCTCAACATACACATCCGGGACTCAAACCCCGACTTCTTTATCAATGTAAATTCAGATAAGATGAGACTGATGCCTTGATCTGTCTGCTCATTTGTATGTCTCTTTGTGTGTTTAGTCTAATATTAATTACTTTATTTATTCTACTTTTTGTTTGGTTTACTACATAGCCCGTTCCGTTATAGTATTTATCCTAGTTCTTTTTATTAACAGGGCGTCTTAACTACCGTGTAGGCTATTGATTGACGTCGATGTTTTTTTTAATAAAAAAATAGTAGACACTCTTAGATTTACCCAACATATCCAATAAAAAAACACAAATAAATACAAATTTAGCTGAGAGCGAATGGCCCCAAGGAACTTAAAATATCAACCGGTGTGTCGTAATTGCTGAACATTTAGCTGTGACATCACCAGCCTCGGATAATTAAGGGGGATTATTCTGCGGACGTAGCTCTGTACCTCCACTCAAAATACACTTTTCACTTAGAGAGAGAGATAGTAATTCAAAATTAAAACTAACAACCAGGATAACTATGGTAATAACACGGTAGAAAGAGCATTTTGTAACAATCGTAAAACCCACTTCAGTGGCTGCATGGTCTAAGGTGCTACTCCTTAAAGTAGACTACACTGCTGATGACGGGGAGCTATCGAGGTTCGAGTCTCGGTCGGTTGTACTAAATTGTTTTACACTCTCCCTTAACACAAATGTGGGTACACTTCATATATATATCCTTCATAGTAGCTAAACCCATTAGCGTAATTAGTATATAAGCGTGTGGTCCGAACGGGGCACTAAAAAAATCAACCGTAACTTTTGATTTATTTAATCAAGTCCTATAAAATAATATTAATAGTACGAGTATATTAAGACGTCATCTTTGTTAGCCACTATTTATTTTTTTCTAAAAGGTTACTCTACCGTGTTTTTACTGTAGGTGTGCTTTTGAGCACTTGATTCTGACCCAGGGAGGCTAGGGTTCGATTTCAGATTAGGTGAGATAATTTAATTAGCTATTAGCAAGTTCTGGAGCCAGAGGATATTGAATAGAAATAGAATTTTATTATGATTAAATAAAAAATTTAAGATAAAAAAGTTCATATTTGATTTTATGACACATAATAAATCCATCTCTATTAAGGTTACATTTACCAATTTTGAATAAATTTGAACCTTTTTTTTTCCTTTTGTTGGAAAACCGCTGTGCTCCTTAGATTAAAACTTGAAAGTTTTAAATTAATATTTCTAGGCATTTTCCACAATATTTTATTAATCTGATGATAATCGGATGGATATATCATGAGCACCAGACATTTTAGCTTAGTCAGTAACACGTCTGCCTACTAAGATACGGGTCCCTGGTTCAATTCCCTGTATGGTCAGTTATATTTCATTGATATAAACTGCTATTAATCATTTAGACTTGCTGCTAGGTACGTTTTACTATATTATGTTAGTTTGTAAGTCATACAATCAGTTGGATCATGCTTGTTAGCTATACAACTTAGCTCTTTTGATAGCGTGTCTACTTTTCTGAACAAATGTCCAGGGTTTGATTCTCGGTATGGCTGAATAATTTACTATTGGTGAAATTAGGGCTTAATCTTTCCCAGTGACTGAGTTTTGTGTCAGTTATAGCCAGTTTGTAAGTCGTGTAAATATGCTTTTATCCCCTCAGAAAGTATATGTTAAATACCTCTAACTAAAAACAAATCACCAGCTTCGGTGGCCACGTGGTCTAAGGCGCTACTCTTTCAATATTCTAAATTGCATTTGATTGAGATATCATGGTTCGATCCTGGTCGGGTGTACTGAGGTTTCTAAAAAATCCTAAATAGTTTCCCACTCTCTCTTCGCCAAATCGGGTGCACTTCTTTTAAATTCTACCTTCTTTATCCCTAGTCCATTAGGTATCTAGTACATAAGCGTATAGCCCGAATGGGTAGTAAGACACGGTGATAAAATAAAAATTATATTAAAAAAACTATTTTATATTAAAAAAAATAGTGATTTGAATGCGGGTATTTATTTACCTTGTCGAAATGACTTCTCTCGTGTGTGTGGTGGTGTTTCCACGCTCGTGTCGGCGAAGACTGCCGAACGGTCTCGAAGTAGTAGCCGAAGGAGTATTGCGCGCACAGTTGAAACAAATGAAAAGAAAAGAAATAACAAGTAAACCTCCTCCTGCTAGTAAAGTGTAAGGCACGAGGGTTGAGCTACAGACTGACCGAGCGGCGTCAATGTTAAGAGTTGATAATCGCGAGGTGCAGATGTGTGTCCCGCGCTTAAGGCCGTTTCGAGAGGGAAAGTGACCAATGGCAGCGGTGGAACCCTTTTGTGGTTTGNGGGAGGGGGGTATAAGTGTCCCACGTGTGAGCACGCATGGATTCACCTGCAAAGAGCCCATTTTAAAGAGATTGTTAAACTTTAGTTAAACGAAGAGGCTCGGCGACGTTTTATGACTAGAGAGCCCGGAACCAGCACTACATCAATAGAGGACAATTACTCACATCGGTGGTCACGCGGACTAAACGGTAGTCTCATCTGGTGTTCTGATTTGCGAATTACGGGAAGGGAGATGTTAAAATCCCGGCTGCGTGTCTGTTGAGGTTTTTATTTTTTTCCTAACTGACTTTACCAATCAAATTTGGATACAATTCATCTAAATGGCTACCTTTCTCTGATCTAGAACATTAGTATCATTAAGAGGGCTATATTATTGCAGTGAGACGTGTTGCAGATGTTTATAAATCCCACATTATTTAAGTAGTTATTTGATAATTTTTAATATTGTTTTCTATAAAATATAAGCGAAACTTATCAGCAATTTCTGACAAGTTAAAAAGAAAAAAATTGTTTAAACTTTAAAAATAATCAAAACGATTCACGCGAAAATGTGTACTTAGAAACTAAATGAAAATGTTATCAACCTAGATCTAACATTTCTCCATTAAATAGTCATGTTTTTATAGGGTTACAACAGAATATTTTAAGATAGTGTGGGATTGTTCTATAAGGTTTTATGTAAGTTATCACATTAAAAAAAACTTTAAGCTTCAAATTTAAACTTTTTAACTGGTCAGAAATTTCACCTACATTTTGGCGAAAATAATAATAAAAAAAAAATCAAGCAACTTCACCAATAATCTGATATTTCTAAACGTCTGCAGCGCTTCTCGGGCTCTAACCACTTCTGTGGCCACATGGTTTAAGGCGTTACTCTCACAGAAGACTAGACTGACGATGACAGGAAGATCAAGCTTCGAATCTCGGCCGGGTGTACTAAAGGTGGTTTTTTCAAAATGGTTTTCCTATTATCCTTCTACATAAATTTGAGTACACTTCCTATAAATATAACCTTCATAATCACTCAAACCATTGGCGTAGTTAATACATAAGCGTATAACCTGAACGGGTAGTAAGACATGGTACTAGAAAAAAGTATGGGTAGCCAGAAGACACGGAGCACTGATGAAGAAAAAACATGTTTACTAAACGGCTTTCCAATAATAGTAGCTCAGTTTTAAAACAATGATAAATTAAGAATACAAAATATTATACTACTACAAAGCCACATGGCTGACGCACTCACTGACATTAATGTTTACCCACTTCTAGATGAGATAGAAACTTGAAATTGGGCAAACTTATAGCTTCTAGCCTGTAACCGACGGGAAAATTCTAAAAAGTTAAACATTTAAATTTTTAACCCCCGAAAAAAAATTCAAAATGGAGAATCAACTTTAAAGTTGGTGCGGACCTTTCTTTGGAGGTCTCTTGTGGCTAAACGGTAAGACCTATCAAAAAACGGATTGGATTTAGCGAGATCTGAATTTAGGTAAATTTTGCACTTTTTCCACATATTTTTAATTTTTCTGACACACTTATGGGAGAGCTATAATCATAAAATTTGGCAAGCATATTGACACATCCAATTGCCATAAGTGTGTCAAATTTGATGATTCTAGCTGATCTATAAATATGTAGAAACTAAAATCATGTGTGAAAAATACAATACAATAACGGTAACTTTAAGTTATTACGTTCAAAACAACGCTGGAATTACATTAGTTTACATCCACTTGCAAAGAAAATCTACCGGGGGTTTGGGGGCTCCGCCCCCAACGAGCAAAGCGAGTATTTTCCTAATAAAACTCAAGACCTCACATTTTCTTTCTATTGAACAGAATAACTTTTTTGCTATTGAGAAAAGTTTGTTTGATAATTATTGATTAGCTTTATATTTATTAATGTGTTGCAAAGCGACCGCCCAGCCCCCTTTAAGTTCAATCTATTGAACTATTTTGTGTTAGTAAAGATTAAGCTAGAATAGGTTTTAATTTTATTTGAAGGAATTATAAGAGCTAATGGCTTAAAAGCTATTACAACGGTTCACTAGATTAATTAAAGTATTAATTAACATATTAGTTATGAGCGTGCATCACATGTCAATCAATTCTGTGATACTGTTGGATAGAAACAGTGAATCAATGATTAAACATTAATGGAGGTGAAGAGCTAATAGAATTTTCTAATACTGAACATTGTTGATATATTAAATGATAATTGGATAAAAACTGCATTGAAAAGGCCGTTTTTGACCATTTTATAATGGCTTCACAGATAGGCCTCAATCTTCCGATTGGTTTGCTGCAGCTAACCCCTCCTGCCTGTCGTGAGCCCAATAATATTTTTACATCATCATCATCATCATCATCATAATCAATAGTTTCCAGACTATGGCCGGGTCAGTTTAGTAAAATGCCACCATATTCCTCTCTATGTGTACTTCAAAGGTGGCAAAATTTTGTTATTTGATGTAACCCTACTTCATCTGGTTCTATCGTAATCTTCCTCGTATCTCGTCTACTGCGCATCATGACGCTTGTCTTAATTTGGTTGATCTTCTTATTAAATTCACTTTACAGTATTTTTATCCATTCTTCTATAAAAAAAAAATCTTCACTATTTGCACATACAGCAGTATCATCTGCAGATTGGAGCTTGTTAATTACATTATATATAATCTCAGAGGTAACTGCAAGACAAATATTGGGAAACAGCGTTTGTCATTCTCTTGTTTTCCTGTGGTCAATATCTTCCTTTAAATATAGGACAAGTTTTGCAACGCTGGTTAGTCGATTTTGCCAGTAGCTCCTTCTTACTACAGCACACCATCTCCCGACATAACTGAAAGCGAGGAAATTTGGTAACAATTAACCGCGAGAGAACGAAAACAAAGCTTTCCCCCATAAGACCTACAGTTCTCTAAGAGGTGATACTAGGTTTAGCTATCCCACTATTTCAAACTTAATTTCTTCACTTTTTTAAAAAAAACTCCGATAGCACTTGCTCTATATAAGCGTTTGAAGGTCGTAGAAGATATGTTGCATCCCAGTCAACACCTTTTCTTATTTAAGCTTCTACCATAGAGAAAGGACACCTACTTTGCATAAGCTTCTACTTCTTGATCATTAAATGTATTTACGGACGTCTGATATTCGCATCGTTTGTAAAATAGATTCTTCGCTTACTGCACTTGATTCCTAGTTTCTACAAAATCCTAAACATTTTATTCCATTCAACATTATCACATGTCCTTTTTATATTCACAATTTCAATGTCTGTATTCTTGTCCCTTCTTATTTGTTTTTCTAATATAATCCTAAGTAGAATGACTCCTCTTGATCCTCCGGGTTTTTTTTTCTGAATCCTTAATGGATGTTTTCAATTATTGTTTCTATCTTATGATTCATTAAAAAGTGAAAAATCCCTTGAATAAATACATCTTTTTTTTTACCAAAAACCAATTTAAGAAAGCTAACGTTCTTATAATAATTTTAAATGTGAAATTAATGGAAAGAAATAAGCAAATCATGTGTTAAAATTTTTTTTAAATTAGCCAACATAGCTAGTTCAAAAGAGTTATTGGCAAACATTGCCACTTAAAAGAGTTAGTGGGATAATTAATGCTCCTAAAGAAATTATAAAACTAAAAGGTATACAATATTTTGTTAAGGAAAAAAAAAAATTAATTGTTGTTAATTGTAGATTAGAAATATTTTAGAAAGATTAGGTCAGCAATAATTATTATTATTATTAAACCGTGAATCTATTTATCTCAAAATGGTGGGTTTTTTTTAGTTTATGTATCTATAATTTAATTATAATTATGTAATAGAATTTTCATCCAATAATTAGCTTGATGTATAAAATAATTTCATGTAGAGTTGAGGGAATAGGACAATAATAAAACAGTTAAAAAATATTATTTGCGAAATAAATTTCAATCTATTATATATATTTTGTTTCTAATAAACTTTAACCATTGTAAAATACTTTTTTTTTTGTTACTAGATAAAAATGCACGCGTTTGTAGATAGTACCTTTAGTAAAATAGTCAAGAAAACTAAGAGATCTAGCTTTTATAATAACTATAGAAAGTGTACCTAAGAATATTCAATGAAATTCATTGAAATAGCCCTACAACCAGGCCTTAAGCTTTTGGCATACGCCTATTTACTGGCAGAATAACATACACCATTAAATCCGTGATTCTAAACACACACAAAAATGCTTCTCTTTTTACTAGACCCAATGTCATTGCTGAGGAAACTGAAAATCTTATTGAGAAAAGCTTTATCTTCGCTCTCTCTCTCTCTCTCTCTCTGTTAACTGTTGCCAAATCTCCTCGCTTTCAGCTATGTCGGTAGGGGTAAGAAGGAGCTACTGGCAACATTTACGAACCAACGTTGCGAAATTCTCTCATATTTGAAGGGAGTTTGACCAAACAAAAAACAAGAGAATGACAACATTGTTTCCCAATAGTAACCTTGCCGTTCCCTCGGAGATGATATCTAGCGTATAAATCCGGACTATCTACATATTTACACTGATAGGGTAGGTATGAGGAAGGTTTAATTCGGAAGTAGTGTACCCGCACTAGCGTGGAAAGAAACCAGAAAACAATTTAGGAAAAGCTAGTTCGTCTTTCTCGTGCTAAACGATTAAAGAGAGATTGGGGTGCAAATTCCGGTTGGGTGTACTAAGAGTAGTTTTTACAGTAATTTTTCAATTTCCTCCCGTGCAAATGTGAGTACACCTCCACTAAATTCCGCTTTCCTAATCCCTGATACATTAGCGTAATTAGTATTAATGTGTATACACCCGAACTAGACGCTGTGCTAAAAACAACAAAAATGTGAAAGTAGATTTAATAACTTTCATAGCTGTCGGATAAAGGCCCATCCTATTTAAATAATTAATAATTATCAGACTGTATAAAATAATCAACTTCTATAACACCAATGCATGTTTCAGAAAACCCAAAGCCTCCATGAGAATTCCACGTTCTTTTCCATAGCCTACTTTACTGAAGTGGGCCTTGACTCGTTCTTACGTAATAATTTACGAGATTGTTTTCCTAGCATTCCATTTCAAAACGATGCATTTAATTAAACATTGGAATAGGATTACGGTTTTGTTTTTTATCGAAAAAAGTTGTCTTGTAAAGTTTGTTGAATCTACCGTATGTGTTAATTAGGTGAAACTTGTATTTATCTATTGTAAAAAAATGGACTTTGAAAAAAAAAACTATCTCAAACAAACATGTTTAAATTATGAAGATGGTTAGAAATGAAAAGGTGTATTTTTTTTTAGTACCACGTATTACTATCCGCTCGGGCTGTAAGCTTATGTATCAACTACACTAATGGTTTGAGGAATTATGAAGGCTATATTTAGAGGAAGCGTAACCGCATTTGCGTGTAGAGTGGAAAATCATTTTGAAAAAACACTCTCGTACACCCAACCGAGATTCGAGCCTCTATCTTCCCGTCATCGGCAGTGTAGTCTAATGTGAGAATAGCGCGTTAGACCACGCACCCAGTGGAGATGGTGGGGGAAGATACATTCTTGGAGAAAATATTCCATTATGTTATTGGAAAATAAAGTTGGAAAGCATTTAGAGAAAACTTCTCCAAGTGTACCCGACCCCAAATTCTTGGTCACCTGTAAATAAAACCAGACGAGTCCAACGCTGCAGTAAGTGTGCATGTACGGGTGATATTGAGAGAAATGTCTACTATTTGTATAAGAGTTCATCTTGTTATTCAATCATTAAATATCCAGGAGATAGGGCTGAGTGTGTAGGACTAGGCGTATTATCTTAGATTAAGTTAGTGTGTGAGTCGTGTGCTGATATAATATGTATGTTTAGAAAGCGGACGTGACCCCTTGTAGAGAAATAAAGTATGATAGTAGTCAAAAAAATAAAATTCGAGATTTTGATGGATGTTGACCGACGTTTCATGACCCGTGGTTTTCGAGATACCCTATCAATCATTATCAGGACATAAGGCTTAAAATTCAATGATCTGTGTAGTTTTATAGAGTTAATTCTCTATTGGTGACCTGGCGGTCTAGGGGGTAAGGTGTCAGACTTCTGTGCTGAGGGTCCGAGGTTCAATCCTCGGTCCAGGCACAGATTTATCTGATTGCCAAACCCTTCCTTCACCTTTGACAAGACATGTATTAATCACAGCTTGTGACTGTGTGGAATGCCAGGCCTCCACCGTGGTTCGGATTCCACGTTAAACTGTAGGTTCTCCATTTCATCTCACAATCACCCTACCATTACACATTAGCGTAAGTGCGTATAACCCGAACGGGTAGTAAGACGCGGTGCTAATAACAATAATTCTTTATTATATCATAGATTGTACCCCCTTTCACCTACATCTATCCTTTGTCATGCCAATAAGAAAGAGGTGAAAGAAAACTAAAGAACTCAAGGTAAAGAGGAAAGCTCGTTGCTAGTTATCAAATATTTTAACATTTTCTGTTGTGAGCCTACCAACAAATTATACTGTATTTGTTAAAGGAAGGCTGAATCTAGAGCCATATTTCATCAAGCCATGCTCCCAGAGTTCCACAAATATGCTTAAAAAGTCGTTTAAAATGAACTAATGTCATATTTTAGCACATTTGTTTATATTAATATAACTGAAACCATTTTGTTGTTAAGGAGAAAAAGCCCTGTTGGAATCTTTCGACTTTATTTTGGCATGCACCATATTTTTAAATAACGTAACGTAGAATTAAATATTGTGTTAGAGCTGAACGTCTGCGCGGCAATTTCTCTCCTAACTGAGGTGGCCCCCTTAAGATCAAGCAAGTAGTGCCAGTGATGTATGTTGTAGTGCCACTAACATGTGTTTTATGGGGACATTAAGATTAAACTAGTAATGCCAGAAATGTGTGTCATATGGGGACATTCCTACATCTCAGTTCGGTCAAGGAGAATCGTGTACGTGTGTGATGTTGATACATATCAGATCAATGCTATGACACACACACACACACACACACACATGAAAAACGTAGTTGAATAAACAGCCAAGTCACATTTTTTTCTTTCATCCACCGCGTCTTACTACACGTTCGGATTATACGCATCTACTAACTATGCTAATGGGCTATGTATGAGGAAAGTTGAATTAACTGAAGTGTACGAATGGAAAAACACTTAGGAAAATCCACCCTCATTACACCCAACTGGGGTTCGAGTCCGTCATCAGAAGTCCAGTCTATTGCGAGAGTGACACTGCCTTAAACCATGCAGTCACCAAAGTGGGTAATACAATTAATTAATATAGACTCGTATTATGTGGTCATGTGATATAAGACGTCAGGAACACACTTAGTTTCGGTGACTTGGGAGATCGAGGTTTGAAACATAATCAAGCCAATTTTTCATAAGTTAACTACAATTAAATTAATTTATTTTAGAAAAATAAACACATTTAGTAATTGGATGATGAAAAATAGTTTCCCGATACTAATTTTGAACAAAAACGTTGTTTTCAAAACCAATCTTACAAAAGTCAGTCATCAGTAAACTATGCTTATACGAAGTTTACCCCTCAAAAAGGTATCTAGGGTTATTTTGTAGGTCAAACACTCCATTTTCGAAAAATTTGTAAAAAAATATCCCTCATCAGTAAACTACCGTTAATTTGAGAGTTGCGGTCAAAATAAATATGTTAACCAATTTTTTATGTATTGATCTATAACATTTAGATATCAAATTTGAACAATATCCATCAAACCGTTTCAGATATGTGACCAAGGATAGACAGACAGACATACATGAACAAACACATAAGTGTAAATTCCTTTTTGTTTTGTTTAGGACACACATAAAACGTAAAGATTCATTATAATCACGAGGTCAAAAATTGTCACGATTACAATACTTTCTCGTGATATGAGAAGGTAAAAATTAGCAAGGTCAATCTTAAAGTGACTTGTCCGGTTTATGATCCAAACTCTTTTGCGTATGTTTCACCCACATCGTGGCTTGACTGGGCTAAAGTCGCAAGTACCTGGGCCAGACGTCAAGGTTCATCTGGGTCCCCCCACCCTCCATCAACCACCTACAGCCACCCAACTCGTTTAGTTGGACAAGTGAGAACACAGGATGATTTCGTTGGGTTTTTTTTAAATATATTTTTTGCAATAGAAAGCACCAGCGGTCAGAAAAATTAATTGTAAACGGTAAGTTTTAGTAATCTACGTTCAAGTTTCGGTATTTAATTATTTATTTTTATGTATTCTGTCTTACAACAGGACCATTCCTTCTGTCAGTGAACTTAGACCGCCAACGCGCCAAGTCATCTAATATTTGAATCCTCATTCTTCCTAAACTCCTCTTTCCTTTAACCTTTCCTCCTATGGCGTCATGCAGAAGACAGTTCCTCCTAAGGATGTGTCCAATCCAGCTTGCTCTGTACCTAATAGTCACATCCAAAATGACTCTTTTCTCACCCACTCTTCTTAGGACTTGTTCATTTGTCATCCTGTCTGTCCACCTGATTTTATCAAGTCTTCTCCAACACCACATTTCAAAGCTCTCCAAGTTTGTTTGTTTTTTCCATCTTACTGAGAGTTCAAGTTTCTGCTCCATACAGCGCGATGCTCCAAATGTATCATTTCATCAATTTCTTCCTCAGTTCCAAGCTCAACTTGCTGGTCAGCAGTAACCTCTTCTTGTTGAAAGCTTCCTTGACTATGGCGATCCTCGACATAATTTCGTTTGCGCAGTAGGCATACTTTGTCAGAAGACTTACCATGAATGATATTTAATTAATATTCGCAAAGTACGTGAAATAAAATAATACATTGTTGCAGAAACATAATATAGAAAAAGAGCATCACATTCTATCGGATACCTAATAATATACATATATATATACACAGTTACAGAAACTTATTGAGAAAAGAGGAACATCTCGGATCACCAGAAATAAACTCTTAAATTTTCCTGGACTCTATTTAAAAGTTAAAATATTTGCTTATAGCTTTGAAACTATTGGTTTAAAATATATATATTTCAAATAAAAGTTTTATATTTTTAATAGTACTACAACTTTTCTATGATCAGTTATTTCTTATCTCAAAGAGTTACGGATATATTATGGATATTTAACCTTATGTTAAGTACCTTTAAAGACGTTTTCACGGGTAAATGAGGCGCCATTTTGTTCTTAACGTTAAAACAGTGCCGAGATAAAAAAAAATAAAAAAAATTGTTAAGAGCAGATGTTGAGAAACTCGATTTTTTTAAATCTTTTTGCCCATAATTAGACTATCCTTAATTTTAGAGTTAGATAGATAATTCCAAATGAGCTTAGATACCAAGTCTTAGACTGATTGGTAAAACAGTTTCGGTTCTAGCCCGAGAAACAGATCTTACCCCTAGACCACCAGGTCACCAATAGAGAATTAATTCCAGAAAACTACACAGATCATTGAATTTTAAGCCTTATGTCCTGACAATGATTGATATTTTCTCGCTGACCAAGGTGGCTGCCTTAATGTCTCCAGCACGTAAAAATATGTATATGGAAAGGGATAAGATACTAAACGTGAGTATTTTTTAAATACATAAACATAATTTTCAAAGCCTCTTAATTAGAACTGGTTATTGTGTGCACTTCATATCCTTTCAAAGCTATCCGTTTATTTACACTATTGGGATAGGTAAGAGGAAGGTATATACTTAAAGGAAGTGCACCCACATTTGTTTTGAGGTAAAGGGGTGAACCATTTAAGAAATAACACCAAGGTGGTTGTTTAGGAGAAGAGGGAAAAGGTAACTGTATTTTGCAGTTTTAATATCAACATTTTTTGGTCCAAATAAATCAAATATTCTCTCCAGTAGAAGCATAGAGTTTAATTTTCTTCACATGGTGACCCTAATAGTTTTTAAATATTTGTCAAGGGTGTCCTGGAATGTGATGACAACTTTTTCTCTTCATTTAAAAATTTTCTCATCCAATGCCACTATGTTCATGACATATATTCAACAACTTATAATATAAGGAACGTACTTGGATAGAACAACTAATTATATTAATTGGTACAACTTCTTTGGTCAAATTGAACAATACAAATTAAGAACCATAACATGAAGATAATTTATTCAAAGAGAAACTGTTATATCAAGAAACTAAGTTAATTAAAACAGGCATAATAACATTTTTTTTAAAATCATCATATAGATTGTTAAGTAATAAAGTTCAAAAATTAATTTGCATAAAACAAGTAAAAATATAATTCTGTGCGAAACACTATTAAGCAGTAGCAAAATTATATTATATCTAGAAGGCCTTATTTCTTATCGGAATTCTACTGGATTTTTGTAGGATAAAAAGCCTTCCAGAACGAAGTAGGAAGTACGTTTTGGAAGGTTTTTGACCCCACTAAAATATATTAGGATTCTGGTATGAAATAAGGCCTGACATAATGGGGCTACTACCAAAATTAGAGTATAGCTGTTATATAAGGCCCTTTTCTACTGAAATTGTACTAACGAATGATATAACAAGTCAATGTCGGCGTAGTAAGACAGGTAGAGAGAGTCGTGTTTGCTTCTCTCTCACTCTAAAGTGGTAATGTAACGTCGTTGCGTGAGTGGGAACAACGCGTGGAGGAAGTTCCAGTCCACTAGTCTAGATCACGCCTAGGATAGGAGCGGTTCCTCGGACACACCATCTCCGGGGTCGGTCGTAACAGAGAGGAGCTCTGGTGGTTCAACGTACCATTACACACGGACAATGTTTCCGTACTGTATTCATTAGAGAAACTTGTACTGAAATAATGATGGAAACTTTCACGATATGACCAGCGAGATGGCTAATACAAAATATAAGTTTTTGGGCTATCCCATTTTCCATACACACGATCGATGTTTTCCTACTTAATTCAGTATCATAACTTGTGCTGAAATAATTATGGTATATATGGTATTATGTAGTAATTATAGTAGCTCTCCCTACACATGACCGATGTTTTCCTGCTTAATTTAGTGTGAGAACTTATACTTAAATAATGACGGAAACTGTAATGAAATCTCAGCGATATAATTAATTCAAAATATAGAGCTATGGCAACCCAATGATCCAAACATACGGGCAATGCTGTCCTACTTAATTCCATATAATAACTTATAGTTAACTAATGACGGAAACTCTAATGAAATAACCAGTGATATAATTACTTCGAAATATACGTGTTCTGGCGACCCTATACCCCAAACACACCGGGCAAAGTTTTCTTAATTAATTCAGTTCAAGAGCTTGTACTGAAATAATGATGGCTCTGGTGGAACAACGCTTCACACACATGGCCGATGTTTTCCTACTTAATTCAGTGTAAGAACTTGTGTCCTAAGTTACTATGAAAGCTATCACGAAATAACTAATACGATATGTACGACACGCATTCACAGGGTAGTTGTGTTCATCCTTGTTTAGACTTTTAGAGGATAATTCAATGTTATCAACAAAAATATAATTATTTTCAGAAAATTATTTAAGAATGTATAAATTAAAAGTATAGCACATATATATTTTTAATCCGCACTTTTATTTATACATCAAATACATTTAACTTAAATCACTTGTCTCAAACTTTATTTAGAAACAAAGATATTTCACTCTTCTTTTGTTTGAAAGACCAAGAAAATCACTGTTCGATTTTTTAAATAATCTCTTCTGAGCAAGCGTTTGTTCTTAAACATCGCTGTGAACTATGAGCTGCGCTACTACCAAATTACTCACAAGTTTGTATAAAAGCTATGTACTTGCTTATCTTAAAGTGGCTGTGATATTTAGCCTTTCTTACGGGAATAATAATAATTATTATTAATATTTTGATAAATTAAAATTAAAGTTAAGATAGTTCAAGCTTGTTACATTACAAAATATTGGATCTACACCAACCAGTCAAAAATAATACAATTTAAGATAATAAAGGTTGGCAAATATATTAATATGAAACTTGTAATAATATGTACAAGTATAATAAATAAATTGAAAGCATCATTTTGTTTAGCGTATGCCACCAGGCTTTACCAGCAAGATAAGCCTGGTTTTCTACTGACAGTGGCGGATATGTAGCCGTATTCTGAGGTTGGAACTCCATGTAGGTTCGGTTACTTCGGCCCGATAAGATTATGTGATCATAATTATGTTAATTATATGGTGCCAGTGACCATGACAACCATAGGAACAATTCCTCTTTAGGAAAAACTTCTATGGTAGCACCGAGAATTGAACCTGGGATTTCTATATCAGTAATGCTGCCCATTAGACTAAGAGGCTGATGAGTAAATGTGAATAAACAAATTAAAACTTGACATAAAAATTAAGACATTACATTAATGTGTCCTTGAACTTGCTACAGAAGTATTCGTAAATTGGAAAATAACACCTTGGCACAAGAATATAGCCAAGGCCCAAGTTCGATTCCCGTGTCCAGGTGTCATTTTCCAATTTACGAATATGATACCTTATGCGACTATGTTCATAACTTATAGAACAGCGATTTTCAACCTTTTTAAACTCACGGCACACTCAACAAGGCCCTAAAATAGTCAAGGCCTACCATCAGTTGTTTTTTTTTAAGGAGAGATTTTATCATTAAAGAAACTAGTATTAAGATTGTGTTTAAAATTTCAATAGCTTAAATTCCAATATTTGCGTTAATTTTAAAAATAATGTTGATCATGATTTTAAAAATCTCTATTTGTGTTCCTAAAATTTTTTCCGCGCTTATTTTCTATATTCCCCTAAATTCTCACGGCACACCTGATGGCACTTCACGGCACTCCTGTTGAAAAACGCTGCTATAGATAATTTTCATCTCACAAGCTTCGCTACTATTCATGTACGGTACAATTAATAGTACAGGCGTTAGCTTTATTCCATATTCCATAGTGTTAATAGTGCAGTAATTTAACTTAGTGTATTTAAGTTGAAATAAATTGTTTGAAAAAACTGATGTTAAGTGTTTATTTCTTATCTTTAAATTTGAATCCCTTTCACTTCATTGGGATGGCAAGCTAACGTTAAATTTAAATTAAACTCTCCTTATCAAATACATTTTGAAAAACGTCTTTAACCCCAAGACGTTTTTTTTTTCACAGCGTATTTACTACCTGTTTAGGTTATACGCATATATGATAATTACTCTAATGGGGTAGAGATGAGGAAGGAAGCATTTTAAAGGTAATCTAACTGCATTTGCGTGGAAGGAGGGGGGGGGAACCATTTAGTAAAAACCACCTTCGGTAGACCTGACTTGCATTCGAACCCCTGATCTCCTCGTTATCAGCAAGCCAGTCTAACATGAGAGTTACAACTTAGACCGCTCGGCCACTGAAGAGGATAAGGTTATTGTTGACTTGTACTGAATTAAGTACGGAAACATCGCTGGTTCGCACTAGGTATAATTGGGCAGGGTGGTGTGTCTGATTGTGAGCCACGCCCGTATTACAGAGCGCGCGTCTGTCTGGTTCTCGACTGAGTCCAACGTTTCGAGTTCCGGCTTGTCTATTTTCTCTTAGTTCACCGCGGGCGGCTCGTTTTCTACGAGCGTCTGCGTGTTCCATTGCGCATGCGCGAGTTTTGAATTTGGAACAAAATTGTGTTCAGACGAGCATTTAAATGGAAGTGCACGCTGTATACATGCGTGAACACCAAATGAGAAACTAAATGAAACAGATATACTCAGATATTCTTCAGGCACATATGTATTTATTTAAAAAGTGAAGCACTTCTCTTCACAAAGTAATTCCTATAGTCTTACAGCGACAGATTTTTATTTTATTTTTATGTTAAATACTTTTAAATACCTATATACCTGGGATGTACTTAAAAGATTTTAATTCTTAGCAAATTTAAAAGGGGGAAGTTTTAATATATAAATATATATAGCTTGAAACAATTATTTTAGACCAATTACTCTCGAAATATTACCTAAGCCATTTTCATATTAAAAAAAAAAATCTTAAACATCAAAGATGAACCAAAAGATTTTGAATTTTAAAAACACTAAAAGGGTTGAAATCTTAATATTTTCTTACATGAATTTAATCTATGTAGTGATAGCGTGAAGTTATTCCTTTCGAAAGTAATTTCCGTAGTTTCATCCAAACCATTTTCATTTAAATAAATGGTACGGCGCATCACACAGACTTACTTTTATCTTAAAATAGACATGTACTAAAAACTTGTAAAAATTTTAAACGAAATAACAGGTCTATATATTGTTGTATGGATAATACGCCAAAGATCATATATGCAATAATATACACTGTTACTTACCTACTCTATTGCATCTAGGAACACTGTTACAAAAACATTGAGAAAAGAGAAACATCTTTGTCCACCAAAGAACATAAGAATCAAATTCAGTTTCAAAGACCTGAATCGAAAAGTGTGTACTCGTATATGCTTATATCTCAGAAATTATTGGCATATATACATAGATGCATGCTTATATCTCAGAAATTATTGGCATATATATACAAAGATGCATGCTTATATCTCAGAAATTATTGGCATATATATACATAGATGCATGCTTATATCTCAGAAATTATTGGTATATATACATAGATGCATGCTTATATCTCAGAAATTATTGGCATATATACATAGATGCATGCTTATATCTCAGAAATTATTGGCATATATATACATAGATGCATGCTTATATCTCAGAAATTATTGGCATATATACATAGATGCATGCTTATATCTCAGAAATTATTGGCATATATATACATAGATGTATGCTTATATCTAAGTAATTATTGGTTTTATAAAAATATATTTCAAATAAAGGATTTTTATCTTTAATAGTACTACAATTTTACAATGATAATTTATTTCGTATCTCAAATAGTTGCGGAGAAATAATCAAAATTAGAAAATTTTCCTCATGTAAAATACCCTCAAATTTAATTTCATGAGAAAATAAGAATTTCCATCTTGTTTATTATAATAAACAGTGTTTAGACATAAAATTTAATCAAAATCGTTTGAGCAAATTTTGAGAAAATCAATTTTTTTTATGTTTGCCCTTCAGTAAACTACCCTTAAATTTAGGGTTAGATATCTAAATCAAAAAAACCCTTGGGGGTAGCTTATGAGAAACCCAGACATCAAGTTTTAACCCGATCGGTAAAACACTTTCAGCTCTTGCCCGAGTTACAGACAGACGGCATTACGAAAACAACTTTTTTTGTTTCAGGGGGGTCATGAAACGTCAATATTTATCAAAATCTTGAGTTCGATTTTTTTTACGATCACAATACTTTATCTCCGAGATGTTGAGAGAAAGTAAAAAAAGAAAAAATATCTACCATAGAATGTGACCAGCAATTTTAAATTTTAAAAATATTCAAAAGGAAGAAATTTTAATTCTTGATTTAAATTTGAATGTGTATTATACACTTGATCTAGATTAGTTGAATTTACAATTTACATTTTTCTTTAAATCTAAAGGCTACAGCTGAGCTGTCACAACAAAATTAACGCTATAGCTGAGAGCTGTCATAATAAAATAAACGCTACAGTTGAGCTGTCAATGCAAAATTAACTCTATATTTGAGAGCTGTCATTGCAAAACTAACACTAGAGCTGAGAGCTGTTCAATAAATTAACGCCCAGTGCTTTAACTGTCCGGATAGTATTTATTTAATATGTGCATCGCGTAATACTATCCATCCTGGTTATCCACATATTTACATTAAGGAGGTAGGAACGAGGACAATACAATTTAGAGAAAAATTACTGTGCATCTCTTTGTATGGATTGGAAGTGAAAAAACCTCAGTGAACCCAGTTGGGATTCGAACTCTCAACTAACCGCTACCAACACATCATACAATACAAGAGATTGGTGCCTTAATCCATGTGCCCACCAATGTGGCTCATCCTTTTATTAATTAGTAAATAAATATATATCAAGGCCTGATGTGTACTGTTCTAAGTTAAGCTAGTTTTAAGTCGAGCTCTGATATAAACCGTTTATTTAGTTTTAAAGATGGACGTTCAATACCTTCATGTAAAAAGAACAAACATAATACTAATGCGTTTCCTTAAAATCCACCTTTTTTCAAGCTGTTTCTTTAGACCAGTTCTTGTAAATTGTAAGTAGACTGAGCAGATAGTAGGCTTAAGACGTGCAGCCAATTGGGTTGGCTTGGCTTCATCCTACCAATGTTATTTAAAACATATGTGTAAGAGATTTATAGCAATGCAAATTATTTATCACTGCAGTATTTAAAGAAAAAATAGATATAGCTTATTTAAAAGGGCAAAAAATAGCTTTATAAAGCCAAGCGTTTCTCCCTTCCTCCTTTATGTGCTTAGTTCCCACATCAACTTGATTTTAAGCTACACCTAATATCACTTATAAGGGAACTGCAGGTGTCGTGGAGAAAAACTTTATCTTCACTCCCTCTCGGTTAACTGTTTCCAAATCTCCTCACTCTCACACAGGAAAAAAAGTTGGTGGCCTGAGGTAAGAATCTACTGGCAATACCGACGAACCAGCGTTGCGAAACTTGTCTTATTTTTAAGGGAAGAATGACGACACTAAAACAAGAGAATGACGAACAACGCTGTTTCCCAATAATAGACATACAGTTTGCCTCAGAGATGATACACAGTGTAGTGTGTCGTCACAGCGTTGTATGCAGATTATGACACTAAAACATACTCGCAATTTAGGGGGAGTCAAAGGCGTTAGAAGTTGTATAGAATGAAATCTGTCTTGACTTTACTCGTGAAAATCCTTAAACTTTCAAGCCTTTGAGCTTTTGATGCTGAGCTCTAAGAAAAATGTATATCATCTCCTGCCACAAAACCTTGATAAATTTAAAATGATGCCTATCCAGGCTCTTTATTCCAAATATAAACCATCTGGTGGAGACGGGTCTGTTTAGTTTACTAGAACTTTTGCAACTGTCATATAAGGTTATTCATTTGAAAATTAGACTGTAGTGTGGTGAATGAACATATCTGACAGCTAAAAAAAATCTAGAGCTACATTCACGTATTCATACGTCAAGTCATATGATCAGCAGCTGTCATTTTTGATAGATATTATCAATACCCACACCTTTATATGACTGTATCGTAAGACTGATATTAAAGATGAAAGTCCCCTTGTACATCTAAGGGCTAGCTCTTGCCAAACACAACTGCACGGCTGGTTGCCAAGACTCTATGTCACGGCGCCTAGGAATCTTGCCTGTCTTCATCGCTTACCTCTTGTAACAGGACGGAATATCATTTGATCAATTCTCAACACAAATTTGGGTTCAAACGTTGCCATGACTGTCGATTAGTCGAACTACGAAATATTTTAGACCTCCTCTGAAATAAATTGGTTCAAATCTTGGCTGGTCACAATATTTGATCTCAGCAGGTGAAGTACGGATGAATCGGGGTTTACCAAACGTATGGTCGCAGGTTCTTAAGACCCCTATCTTGATTTAGCGTTTTAATATACATATCTTTGTAGTTTTTAAATGTATAGTTTCAGCAGGTTTTTAAATAGAATATATATATATACTCTTTTGTAAAATGTTATGTTAAAATAAAAAATACGTTAATATTTCCAGTCGGTAGCGTGTCCGCTTATTAAGATAAGAGTTTCTGGTTTGATTGCTAACACAGCTGAAAAATGAATCATCGGTGAAATTGCGGACTCCCCGTTCCCCTATATCGCAAACGTGGTTATTTTACTCTAAATTCCACCTTTAACGTTCTAATCCAATAAGTGTAAAGCAAACAGAATAAATATTAACTAAAAAAAAAAAGAGGCACAAGTTAACTTTGTGCTGACGTGACCTTTAACACCCATTCAACCCATTTCGATGGTCGCATGGTCTGACGTGATACTTTCGTGGTTGACTAGACTGCCGATGACAGGGAGATCAGGGTCTCGAATCCCGGTTGGAGTTTACTGAGAGTGAGTCCTTCTAAATGGTTTGGTCCACTATCCCTCCAAGCAAATGCGACTACACTTCCTCTTAATTCAACCTTACTAATCCCTAACACATTCGTTTAATTAGTGCGTACGCGTCATATAACCCGAATAGGTGGTAAGACGTGATGCTAAAAAGTACTTAAGATATAAATATTAATCAATATTAAATTCTCTTCGTGGCGGTCACTGACGGAGTGGGTGAAAGTGTCTCTGAGGATATTGCACACGTCGTGTCCAGACAGAGATACAAGAGGGAGATAATGTGATCTCAGGACTGGTCGTGTCACGGTCCAGCGAGCATCTGACCGCTATGCGCCAGATCCGTCAATCACGCGCAGGATGGAGCTGTCATCGAACGCCGCCTGGACCACCTTTATCGTGGTATCATTCGCAAGAGAGAGAGAGAGAGAGATATATAGAATGGATAGCAACCATCCCATCAAAGTATTCTGACCGAGAAGGACTTTTTTTTTTTTT
>CABFWB010000855.1:180495-196322 GCA_902151455.1 Timema bartmani
AATATATAAAATTGATAGCAACCATCCCAACAAAATATAAGGACGGAAAAGGAATTTTTTTTTTTTTTTTTAACTTGATCCATTAGGAATTTAGTCTATCCATCCGTTCCGCGATAACTGACAAATCGTCACCCGAGAATGCAAGTGTTCTATCTCCAAAATTATTAAATTTGAGACAATTGGTGTTTACGTTTATTTAGAATGCATATGATTCATCTGCGGTGAAATTGAGACTACTATATAATTACTTAAGAAGATACAAACTCGAGTTGCCATCTAGTAACATTGGTTTTATACACAAGTTCAAACTTCAATGTTCTTTTACACAAAAGTGAAAAATTGGACATAGAACATTTATTTTATCGGGTGACGAAATGCGTGGACCAATTTTAACGAAACTCGACATGGACGTTCTTTGAACCTAGAGTTAGACATTATATTACATCCATCCTCGACATTGTAAGGCTACAAGCTTACTTTGCATTATTTCACTATCTTGATCCAATATGGAAATGTGAAAGAAGTGTCTTACGTTAGTTTAGGCGAGTTGAGAGGATGAGTGTGGCTCGAGGGACGAAGAAAATACGTGAAGGTAGAGTGTGTGGATCAAAAGGAAGGGGTGGTCCGTGTAAGACGTGGCTAAATGTTGTAGATGAATGTGTGAAAATGAGAAAAATTAAGAGTTTTATGAATAAAGGAGAATGTAAAGTATGTCTCGATGTATGTATGTTGTTGAAGAGAAGGGAGTTTGCAAGAATATGGAAGTGTGGAGGAAGTTAGTGAGGATGGATTAAGTACGGAGATATTTTTTGAGCTAAAATTGTTCAAAGCATTTGACAGTTAACGTGGGACAAATATGCGGAGAGACAGACACACGAAATGCCAAATGGTAAAACTAGAACAAGACCTCTCTACGCTTGGTTTACAATATGAATAAAATCTGCTCTAAGATCTTAGAGATATATTTTTAAAACAAAGTATTTCAGAAGAATAAAAAAGCATTTGCTAAAAGTTGCCCTGAAAAAAAAAATGCCATGACAAGCTTCTCTACTCTGTGGTCTAGTGGTCAGAGCTCCTGGCTACAGACTCAGAGGTCCTGGGTTCGATCCCTAGTGCTTCCAGATTTTATGTGATGTAATGGATCTGGAATGGGGTCAATTCAGCCTCGGAAGGACAAATGAGAAGCTACTTGAATGAAAAAGTAGCGGCTCCGGTCTATAAAACTGAGATTAATGGCCATAGGACTCATTGCGTTGACCATATGACATCCTATATCCACATAAGATGGCACTATATTACACCAACAGAAGACGGCTGATAGGTCGGTATGTCTCAATTGGTGTCTGACGCCATGGAGGTTTTTTTTTAGGAAAAGGGGATTGAGTTGGATAGCTAAAACTGCTACTGCGCACATTGTTGAAATGAGTGATGACTGAATAATTGTAGGTGTAATTGCCAACGTTAACATGTGTTGGGCAAGAGGAAACAGTAGTATCCGGGGCCGAAAAGATTAGGTTGGCAACACCTCGCGTCTCCACGAGCTAGAAAGTTGGTGGCCTTGCCTTCCCTCACGATGAATTGAGTTTTTTAATTTAAAGTGCAACTTATTGCGCGATCGAGATTTAAAAAAAAAAAAGTTAAAACATATAAAAGTGAATATCGTTCTACTTGTTGACAAGACTACTTCTTTTTTCCAATACTCTCCGACCTTTTATTCAATATCGACCGCTCTCCGTTTCAAGGAGGCGTCATTTCCAGTTTGTAAACAACTTGCGAAATATCCCACGAATTTCTGTTAGATCTCTGTGCGAGAGTGTTTTCAAGTATGTTAATGATTGGGATCAATTATTGGATCGTTAATTTAATGGAGTATTATCAGATGTTCTATCCAGCCGTTTCTTTGGAACAAGTTTTATTGTAGGTCCAAGAGGGGGGAGGGGGGGCCATAGATATACCTAATGATCTGAGAATATGGGTTAATTCTAATTTTAATTGCTTTAATGTTGGTACGCTTGAATGATTAGTAGGTAAACCTGTTTTTGGTCGTGGAAAAGATTCACCATTTGAGTTCTCCACTAATGTTAAAGTAATTTTCTAATGAACACAAAACTATTTTTTTAGACTTGTAAGCATAATTTAAATTTCTACATTTTCCATTCTTAGCCATTAAAAGTACAAAAATCCAAATGTTTTGGTGGATCATGAAGTCCTCTATGCTCTGGAAACGAAATAAAACTGGTATAGGAGTGTAGGACGATATAATCTAATAGATGGCGTCACAAAACAAATGGTTTGGGTATTTTTGTGTTTCCTCCCCTGTTTGTTCTCCTACTGCTTTACAGCTCCGACCAGAAAACGTTAAAACACCACTTGGTTTCTATAGCTTAGGAATTTCTGCTCCACCATTGGTTGAAACTCACTAATGTCAACCCATTCTGAAATAAGTATCTATAATATTAATAAAACGAAAAGTTTATTTGTCTGTCTGTCTGTCTGTCATAAGCATTCCACGATATCCCCCGCATGCAGAGGTCTAGAATTTTAAAAATTAATAACTCCTGTGCACAAACATATGCACCTCGAAGCTGGAATTTTAAAATTTTTATTAGATTTTAAAATTAATTTAAAATTGGGTTGGAACATATAAAATGAAGATATTTTTTTATCTTTCTGTTCGGAGCAAAGAAAATCATGCATGGTAATCCAGGCTATCACCAAGTACTTCTACTTGATAATATAATATCACTAAGAAAGTAATAATTATTTCCGAATAGGTTGACGTTACTGACTTTCACCCAATGTTTTTAATAAATAACCTTCTTTTAGATATCACCTACCACCTTTCCTACCATAGCTGGAGTATATTATGTTGTCCCATTATACTTTGCAACACCATTTAAAGACGCTTACGGTTGGTTATCAATATATTTAATTTTCTATTTAATAAACGGATCTTTTATGTATTTTAGTCACGAAGGACGTTTTCTAATTACTGTCTTGTGAAGTTATTGCGTTCATCATAGTAGGCCCAACTTAGCTTCCGGTTCGCGTGAGGTATTATGGGAGTAAAAGGGAAAAGAAAACACCTACGATATTTCAGAAATGTGTGCAGTGCATTCGTATTTGAGTGATTACTCGAAATTTTCCGCGGTGACGATGAGGGACAAAGTGACAACATTTCTTGAGAATAGCTACACTATTCTCTATTGTAACAGAATGAAGATATGTACACAGTGTTTATCTGCGAAGTCATTCTAAAATGGTCCAAAACGGCCTTTTCAATACAGTTTTTTTAAATACAAATATAATTTAATATTTCAACATTGTTCAGTATTAGGAACATCTATTAACTCTTTATCTCCACTAATGTTCAATCAGAAACTATACACGTGTAATAGTGTTTGTGTAAATTTACGATTTCTAGCCGACTGTATCACAGAGTTGATTGGCATGTGATGCACGCTCTTAAGCAAATCAACTCAAAACAAGAAAGATACACAAATAATTTTTGTCTTACAAGTTGTTTTAAATAATTTCCCCAGCAGTAGACTCAGTTGTCTGCCTGTATTTGCCTTTGTAAGCGCATGCGCGTATTGAGTTGTTTGGTTATGGCATCTGATTTGTTCTTCCACGCACATTTTATGGGGCAGCGCGGTCAAAGCTAAGATTGTTTTTAATATTGCAGAATTGACCCTCTTCGGTAGCCGAATGGTCTAAGGCGCTACTCTAGCAAGGACTAGACTGTCGTTTACGGAGAGATGGAGGTTCGAATCTCAGTCGGATGTACTGAGGTTTTTGTTTACCAAAATAGCTTTCCACTCTCCCTCCACGCAAATGTGGGTACACCTCCTATAAATATAACTTTCCTAATGCCTAGAATCATTAGCGTAATTAGTACACAAGCGTATAGCCCGAATGGGTAGTAAGACGTAGTGGTAAAAAAATGTAGAACGACCTACTCTGCGTTGTTTATTTGTGATTGGTCTATAACTGTCACGTGACCCCATTTCAGTTCCGATTTTGTTTCTCGGTGGAAGTTCGGATCCAATGTTACTCCCCTTCCGGGCTGTGTGCATATTTACGCCAATAGGGTAGGAAAGTAAAATTTGGATGAAATGTACACGAATTTGCGGAGGGGGAGACCAAATAGGGAAAGGTACCTCAGTAATCCCACACAGAATTTTAACCTCAATCTCACAATTACGGGCAAACCAAATAAAAACGATAGTGACGTATTTTTCAGTACGTGTCGAAACAATTTATTGAATAAAGTGGAAGCCTATAATTTCACGTTTTAAACGTACAGTAATTATGGCTCTCTATGTTCCTCTGATGTATTATACGTCTAACAAGTAAAGAATAAATACACACAAGCACATATTTTAATTGCTCACATTGATTATTTTTAACAACTGTTTGAAATATGATATTGGCTCTGGATGTAAACATCTTTCCTGTGGATCCAAACACAAGCTAATATCAAGCAACTAAATACATCAGAGTTTCTAAATATAATACGAAGCGTTTGATTAATATTAGAGATAAATAACTTTCACTGGCCCTGATAGAAGTGGCTGCAAGGATGTTATGCCAGACTCTGATCATGAAGGACATTTTTGGATGTGTGGGTTCGTTTGCATGATTCTTACCATGATGGCATTCTATTGGCTGGCCTCTTGGTCTAGAGGTAAGCATTCCTGGCTACTAATATAGAGGTAGGTTTGATTTACGGGGTTAACATAGGTATTATTCCCGAAGGAAAGTTGTGCTTATGTTTGCCACGGTCTGGTTGGTTAAGCTTAAGACTTCTACTGGCACCAAATAGTAATAATAATAATAATAATCTCATCGGGACGAAATAACCGCTCCTACATGGTGACCCAACACCAGAAGACGGTTCCACATCCGCCACTGCCATTATAAGAACAGGATCGTTTTGATTTCTGATCCCGATGGCATGTTTGGATGCACTTTTAGTGTGCCTTTTTCTGATCATGATTACAATTTTTTATCTACGTTTAGTATTTTTGACTCTGACCAGAATCACTGCCACAGTAGGGAAATATTTGAAAAAATAAATACCTCAGTGCACTATGACGAGATTCGAATACCAACCTCCCCGTCAACGGCAAACCGAACTAGACGTGACTGATCCCTTTGCCCATTTGGCCTTCGGTGCGAGTTTCATTTATTTATACGTCAAATCAAATGATCCACAATTATCACGTTATTATTGATGGTGATAAAATAATTCAATAATACAAATACTATAGTTTGTTTTAGTTTATTTTTGCACCGCGTCTTAATAACCGTTTGGGCTACACGCAAATACTAACTATACTGATGTGTTAGGGATAGATAAGGTTGAATTTAGATGAAGTGTTCCCGTAATTTGGTGGAAGTAGAGAGGAAAACCATTTATGAAAAACCACCCTCAGTACACCCAACCGGGTTTCGAACATTGACTTTTTCACCATTGTCAGTCCAGTTAGTTGATATAGTGACGCCTTAGCGACGGTAAGACCGGTATTCGAATCCCGGTTGGTTGTATTAGGGCTGGTTTTTTCATTACTAGTTTACTACTTTCCTACTCCACGCAAATGGGGATACACATTGTTTACATTTCTACCTTATCTATCAGAGTGATTAAATGTGAATATCCTTGAGGATAGTAAGGTGAGATTAAAAAACCACCTCCTTGCTAGCATATGAAAAACATATAGAAATGATACGACAAAAACGTACATACTTTCCCAGATATAAATTTACAAATTTTCAAAAATTGGTTATCAATAAGCTATTAAGGTTTTTCTGAAAATCAAGTATGCATTTTTTTTTAGTACAATGTCTTACTACCTGTTCAGTCTATAAGCATATATAATCATTTATCTAATGGGGCAAAGACAAGAAAGAAACTAAATATTTTAGTACTAATCTAACTGCATTTGCGTGGAATGAGAGTAGGAAAACCACTTAGAAAAACAACCCTGGGTAGACCCGACCGGGATTTAAACCCCGATCTCCACGTCATCAGTAGGTCAGTCTAGATACTTCAGTCACTGAAGCGGGTATATATATAATGTATATTTATATATACCGTAACACACATAGAAATGATTGTAAACATCAACATATATGGGTGGACCTACATAAACAATCAAAATCCATAATAATTTTGAGGTCGAAAATGTTGATGTTTACAATAATTTTTATTGCCAAACCCTTCCTTCACCTCTGACAAGACGTGTATTAATCACAACTTGTGAATATGTGGAATGCCAGGCCTCCAATTCGGATCCCACGTTAAACTGTAGGTCCTCCATTTCATCTCACAATCACCCTACCCATTACACATTAGCGTAAGTGCGTGTAAGCCGAACGGGTAGTAGGACACGGTGCTAATAGTAGTAATAATAATAATAATACAATAGTTTCTATGTATGTTACAGTAAATAATAAATCAATTAAACACGTCCCGGTTTTATCAGGTAAAATCTAACATAGGTTTTAACAAACTACAATAAAATCCCGTTACACAATTTAAAATATACAGCAATTGCAGAAAGTCTATTATATCACTGTTTAAGCTGTCGGAGAGATTCTGTTATGTATCGCGTGCATATAGATAGTAAATTATAGGCGGGCCCCTCGCTTAAATTTATCCCTCGCCAACCTTCATCGCGAACCTATCATTAAAAACGATCCCGACAGCAATAATTCGATATTACCATGTACAACACTTTCACCAAAGTCATTCGTTCTACTTTTACAAGATGACTGATGCGCCTTGACTCACACCACTGATCTATATAATGGCTGCGGTCAAACACCGGCCACACAAATATTATATACCTCGATTGGTTCCAAGAAATGAGTCGTGATGTTGCGTGGAATAAAATAGATATTTAAATACTCAGTTACTTGGTAAAGAAAATGTTAGCTTAGAACTAGATAATTTTGCGACAACGCCTTTCCATACATATATAATTATTGGGATTTAAAAATGCGTTGACGTAACGGTTGGTCGAGGGATTGCACGCTACGGAAATACCGAACTTTCCCGAATGCCAAACTAGGGAGAAATGACTAAGATTTAGGAAGCCCACTTTTAACCACCAACGTTGTTTTATAATCACTCAAATTTGGCATTCTATAAATATGACGTATTGATTTATTAATTAATTATAAAGGTCGTATAAAAAGTTACGAAAAGCTTGTAATCTTTATGGATCACTGTATAATTTCTCATTACATTATTGAAAAAATGGTCTAAGAATGTAAATACAACTAACTTTGGTGACCATGTGGTCTAACGCGCTACTCTTGCAGTAGACTAGGCCACAGATGACGGGGTGATCGAGGTTCGATTCTTGGTCGGGTGTATTGAGGTTTTTCCCAATATGGTTTTTCCACTCTCTCTCCGCGCAAATGGGGATATACTTCCTATAAATATAATCTTTCTAATCCCTAAAACCATTAACTTAATTGATATATTAGCGTATAACCCAAACGGGTAGTAAAACACTGTGGTAAAAAAAAGTATGTACAATATTGTAATAATTTTTTCCCTCAGCCATTATGGCAACGTGAATTTCAAGTTTTCAAATGGCCTACTTTTTATGAAAATCTGAATGTTGAGGAGCTTATTTTGAAGAGATATTGTTAAAAGTAATGTAGAGATGTAGATAGTTAGCTGGGTTTATATTCTTGAATAATGCACAATGCCTAATAAATAATAAAAATACAGTAGTTCACAATAAAACTAATAAAAATGCTTCTTTCCTCATTCCTAACCCATTAGAGTAATTATCATATATGTGTACAGCCTGAACAGGTAGTAAGGCACGGTGATAAAAAAAACTCGATTGTTCTTGTATTTCTTTAAGTTGACGTAACCTCTTTGCTGAAGTATACGTTCTCTAAATATACGTCTTTTAAGGATTCACTTGAAAAACAACGTTCATTAAATGGTATATTTTAAAACACAAAGCTACATAATCTTAATTTAAATAGTGATTGTATAACTAAATCAAATTTGATTTGGTTTTTACTTTGATTTTGTTTTTGTCATGAATATTAGGATAGACCCTATTTTTCATAACACAGTCAAAAAATCAATATTAATGTTCCTCTTTACTTTCAACCATATCTATAAATATTGTTACAACAAAGAAAATTGTTGTTAGTATCAAACAAGTACTACAGGACATTTCAAAAATGTAAAGAACTTGTTCTCCGTCTGCTGTGTATACTGGCGTTTTAATTGGTTAGGGTTGCAGGCAGGGACGTCGTGCTGGATTGGAGAGTAGCAGGCTATCAACCCTCTCAATTTTGAGAAAAGCTTGAAATTTGGGACTTTTGTAAAGAGTCGAGGTCTTGAGTTGGGAAATTCTAGAATTATTCTGTATCACAGTGATTTCAACTATGAACGATCTTTACCGCTGACATGTACAGACAAATTTTAAATTTCCCAACTGCCAATCCCTACTTAAGATGGGGTGCTAGTGAGCGTGAGTTTAGGGAAGTATTTCTGAAGTTTTTACTGCATAAACATTTTTGGCCAAAATAAATCAAATATTTCTTCTATAGAATCATAGAGTTTAGTTTTCTGCACATGCTAATCTCAACATTCCTTGAATATCTGTCAAGGGGGTCCTAGAATTTAATGATAACTTTTTCTCTTAATTTAAAAAGTTTGTCACCAAATGCCACCATGCTCATGGCAGATATTAAAAAACTGTTGAGATTAGCACGTGCATAAAACTAAACTATATGTTTCTATAGAAGAAAAATTTTATTTATTTGGTTCAACAAATGTTTATGCTATAAAAACTGCAAAATTAGCGCACTAAATTCGCGCTCACTAGCACCCAACCTTAAGTTCCCAGCTTAATAACTCATCATTATCAAACGTTGAACGGAGATACCTTCTGTAGTAGATTGTATAGAAAGTTTAGTTAATAAAGTTGGCTAGTAGCACCTTTGTCATTGCCTACTAGTTTTAAAGCTACTACTACTACTAGCCTAGTAGCCTTAAGAAGGTTAAGTAATGTTTTAAGCTGATCCTTTGATAAAGCCTGGAGTTTTTACAAGCCTAAACTTGTTAGTTCCCCTGCACACAATGATGGTGGATACCTAAATAAATATTACTTGTAACTTGAGAAATTCATCACTATCAAACAAATTAAAAGTACAGTTGCCTAAAACCTCGAATCAAGGCCCAATTACTGCCTTAAGTTTTACACGTCTCTTGGGGGAGAGATCTTGACCCACCTTATTAACTTGTGGGTATTACATATCCCCAGGCCCCCCGGTGTTCTCAACTTTGCTCTCGCTATTTAATAATTTGGGAATTTTTTAGATTTCAGAATGCCTAGATTTGGGAAATTCACGGTCTCACCCTTCCCCTGTTCCCCCAAATAGATTTCGTAAGATTCCCTTGGTCGCAGGGGTTCTTGTCCTTTTTATGATTACAGGCCCCTCACCGGATGGCCCAATATGTATCCATACCCCCCTTCGCCAAACTGTCAAAATGATCACCGATTCACTGATTATCAGAGGTCGGTGTTCCTCAATGCTCGCTGCATTTGGTTGCACACGCTCAGAGGGTACAGCCACGGAGGTTATAGGACACCTCTAACGGCACGCTGTCGTATCCGTCCCGGGGTCCTTGGTTCGTATCCTGACCGGGTTAGTATACAGCCTAATCGCCCTAGATTCACGTGAGTCAGTTTTTATCTCAGCGCTATATTTAAATATATTGTGTTCGGGCTCCAGGTAGTTTCACGTTTCCTAACAACGATTAGACTGGGCTTGATTTAAATTGAAGGATAACTTGAATTAAAGATCACAAATCAATATTTAGGATTAATGTATTGCACACTTTAGTTAACTATGGGATAATGAATATAAATAGTGGAAGTTTAGCTGGATTGACTAGTCTATCTTCAACTCTTTGATTGAACGAGTGTTTAACACAAGTCCACTATGTTTGCTGGTGTTATCGCGAGTGTTTTTCCTATGGCTGCCGTGAGGGCGTCTTTCAACCCTCGCCGAGTCCCCCTTGGACGATTTCCCTTCTCAGAAAGAATTGGGCAATGTTTCACCTTTCACTGTCATTTTAAAAAATTACAGCTTGGTTTGGGGAGATCTTTTTAAAAATGTTCCTGTTCTTTACTGCTAGTTTTTAAGGATTGTAGATACTGAAATACATTATATGTATTGTGCCCATATTTTAGAAAGTGGGACCAACTGTCACTTCAGTATGTCCTTCACTAAACTCATAAATCCTGCTAAAGATAACATGAAATATATGTTATGCTCCACACCTTGTGACGGCCCAACTCAACCTTGTGAGGACAAAATGAGGAGCTACTTGAAATAAATGGTAGCGGCTACGGTCTAGAAAACTGACATTAACGGACAGAGGGTTCGTTGTGCCGACCACATGACATCTACTCACAGAAGTTGGCACTATCTTATCCAAAAAGATTTCGGCTGCTAGGTCACTATGGATCGATTGCGAGCTGACGCTATGGAGTTTTTTTTATTCTTGCGAAATATTCAATGAACTATTTAGATAACTTTATTCGTTTTAGATTACAGTAAAGACCAGACTCGTGTACTGTTAAAGGTTTTGTCAATATCTAACCAAGGTGCAGCATCTGATTGGCAACATCTCGGCTACCTAGACAGGCCCCTTAAGGTACGGCACTACACGAAAGGTATTGAGTATTAGAGTGTATTTGCGTATCCTTCAGGCATAGATGTATCGATAAGTTACCGTATTTCAGGCCACATCCTGTCTTAACCTCGTCTATTACCGATATGCCCTAGTTACGTCACAGGGGACACGCCCCCTCCTAGGAAGTACAGCTTTGTCCCCACCTACACACGATATAAAAACATGCATCCCCGGTAAAGTCCCCCTTTTCCCCACTACTTTCGATCCCTAGCAGACATGGTAGACTTTGTGTAGGATTACAGAATATTTCCTCGGGCCTCGAACCGAGTGCCCCCACCAAATGGAGCACAAGAGAACTTATATTTCCTGTACGCCTGGTTGACATCGATAGATTTATTATCCACTGTTGTTATTGTTAAAACCCCTGTCAGATGGTTTCGAAGGTAGGTTGGGTTCGGGTGAATGACTCGAGTTTGCGTGAATTATGGAGCTGGGTATAAAACGAATCGTAAATCGAGAATGTATCGAGCATACGATAACATAGACTTTCACTTGTTTCAGCACCAAAGTTATCAACAGTTTAATTTAAGGTGGGAGTGTAAAGAACGCGGGAAAAGGCCAGTGTTTTTGCAATTTTTGTAGTAAAACTTTTTTTTTGGCAAAAATAAATAGAATATTGCTCTTGTACAAACATATAATTTAATTTTCTTCACATTGTAATATCAACAGTTGTTGAATATCTGTCATGAGCATAACGCCATTAGATGACTTTTTAAAACGAAGAGATGCCAGGCCTCTACCGTGGTTCGGATTCCACGTTAAACTGTAGGTCCTCCATTTCATCTCACAATCACCCTACCATTGCACATTAGCGTAAGTGCGTATAACCCGAACGGGTAGTAAGACGCGGTGCTAATAATAATAATAATAATAAAACGAAGAGAAAAAATTGTCATTAAATTTCAGGACACCCTTGACAGATATTCAACAACTGTTGATGTCACCACTTGAAGAAAATTAAACCCCATGTTTGTATTGGAGCCATATTTTATTTATTTAGACCAAAATAGTTTTGATTAAAAAAACTGCAAAAACGCTTACCTTTTCTCGCCATCCCTACATATCCACCTTAAAGAGTAAGGTAATGAGTAAGGTAATGAGTAAGGTAACTGTCTCGATGATCTTTGAATAAAGTTCTCGCATCTGGATAGTATTAGCGGGTTCAAACCTGGCCGAGGTCAACGGATTTTTACCGGGCGATGTGAATCAGTAGCTTAACTTCCTCCGTAAGAGTAGTAAAGCCATCAGTCCCATGTCTTTTATTGGTAAAACATCTCTGGAAGGTAGGCCATATAGGAGGTACATTTCCGGTTAAAATGTTTAGTCTCTTTCTAACTCGCTCATAGAAATTATATGTGGAAAGCGACGGTAAAATACCGCACTTTCGGAACTTCTATAGTAAATGTGCTTTATCCCAGATGGTGCGAGAGGGTGACAATAACCAACCGAAGGCCTGAGTTAACGCATTGTTCCTGATGGAAGGGTTATAATCATATTAAGGTAGTTTGAAAGGATTGCACCCACAATAGCGTGTAAAGGGGAATCGCACGTGTAAAAATATTATTCCCTGATGTTCTCGGTTAGAATTTAAACCCCGACTTTCCTTTCAACGGCAACTAAATGCAACAGGCATTTCACTACTTACACCCCACGCTCGACGCAAGCGCTGTTCAGGCTGTTTTTTTATAGACCTCCATACTTGAGTCGAAAAATAAATGAATCCAGATTCTTGAAAACCTTTTTTTATTGAGGGTCTATTTATGTTTTCAAAAGTTTTTATGACCATTAAATGCTGAAAAATTAATACCTTAACTCTAAAAGACATTTTCAGCAGTGGTTACGCAGTTCAAGGCGTCAGTTATGTGCTAGATGCATTTCCCATACCTTCTCTACGCTAATGCGGTGAACTTACTTAGAAACTTCCCTAATAATTCCTAAATCCTTAGAATGAGCGCACATGGATTAAGGCGTCAGTTTCGTGTTGTTTAGCTTACCGTTAACGAGAAGGTAGGGGTTTGAGTCTTAGTTGGATGTACTGAGGTTATAGTTTTTGGTACATTGGTTTTAGATTTGTTCATTCGTTTCAACATGGAGGCTGACGTCTTAAACCACGGTAACAACGGCTATTGAATATAGTATTGATTTGTTTTCTGTATAACTTGATCACCAAGGAGAAATCTTAGACTGTAGTAACGATAATAACATGGAGAGAGGTCTACTGTTCACAGAACTACTAGTAAGACTGTACTAACGATAATAACATGGAGGGAGGTCTACTGTTCACAGAACTACTAGTAAGACTGTAGTAACGATAATAACATGGAGGGAGGGAGGTCTACTGTTCACAGAACTACTAGTAAGACTGTACTAACGATATTATAATAACGATTTAAATCGTTTACAACGTGGGCTATTTAGTCTATTCGCGAAAATTCCCGGTAAGAATCTTCCTGATGGGATGAAGATTAAAAATTCAGTGAATCATACCGTTATGCAAATCTAGAATATGAAACAAGGAAAGGGTAACTTTGAAATGCAAATAAATGTTTTCCAGGTGCAAATAGTAAAGTGAGTGTGTATACTCGTCAATGTAAAAGGGGAAGTGTTATCGGCAGGTAAACAAGTGGCCTCGCTGGATGAACGGCTCATTTCCACCCCTCTCTTTATATTTTGCACTTAAGTGTCTAGGGCTTGGAGAGTTCAGCTGCGTAAAGTTAAGATGCGACCCGTTTGGCAATATAGCGTTGAATTCACCAATCAGACAACGTCATTAACTCACGTTGCTTTGCATCACACATTGATGGACCCGAGGGGGGGAGGCTGTCTGGGCGTTGAACGTATTGAGAGGTGCAGGCGGATTCTCTAAGCGCACGACGTGTGGCGTTATATATATATATATATATATAACTTAATCTACATTAATCTGCGAAAATATGTATACGTGTTTATCACAGGTTTCCTGATGTCATAAAATAGTTATTTAAGTATCTAAAAAATAAAGTATGGAATAAATAGCTTAGCTATTATATTTGTTAATTACGGTTATAGCCGTATCTAAATATCAAATTATTTAAATTTAAAAAAAAGATACATAGACACGGGAATCAAACCCAGGACCTTTGAATATCTACTCCAATGCTCTAAGCACTAAGCTACCCAGGAATTGTCCCGTGCCCAAGCTCATTCTCCACTCATATTTAAAGGCCAAATGTCCCGGGTTCTATAAAATAAATTTTACAGTGCACCGTGCGGACATTTTCTTTAATCTTGAAATAGACATTTACTAAGAAAAAAAAAGCTCATTAAATTTGTTAAACAAAATAAAAAAAATGTAAAAATGAGGAAACACTACACAAAGGAGAATAAATTAAATGATATACACTGTTACGGAAACATTGATAAAAGAGGAATATATCTGTCCACTAAACGACATAACAGTCAATTCCATTATTTCAAAGTGCTTTATAAAAATATATATATTTGCTTGTAGCTCAGAAACTATTGGTTTTATAAAAAAAATCCAATTTTTTTAATTACCGGAATTTTACATCTATAAGTTATTTATTATCTCTAATAGTTGCGTAGATATGATCAAAATTGGAAATTTCATATTTTCTTAACTATATATAAAGTCATTTTAAAGGGAAAAACTAGAATTTCTCTTTTGTGTTTAGTACTAAACAATGCCTAGATAATATTTTTGATCAAAATTTTTAGAAAAGATTTTTAGAAAAGATTTTTAGAAAATTAATTTTTATCGCTTTTTACTCTTCACTAAACCACTCTTAATTTTAGGGTTGGAAGAAGTCCTCAGAAGAGTGGGTGAGAAGAAAATCATTTTGAATATGATTCTTTGGTAGAAAAACAAACGGGATCGGACACATCCTTAGGAGAAACTATCTTTTGCATGACGTCATAGAAGGAAAGGTCGAGGGAAAGAGGAGCTTAGTAATAAGGAGTATTCAAATATTGGGTGACTTGAAGAAAAGAAGAAAATTCTAGGAGCTGAAGGAGGAGGCAGAGGACATGGCCGCATTGGGGGTCTAGGTTCACTGACAAAAGGAATGGAACTGTCGTGAGACAGAACACCCAATAATAATAATAATATCTAATGCCAAAAACTCTTCTGGGGAACCTTATGAAAGCCCTAGATTCCAAGTTTTAGCCCAATCGGTGGACTTGTTTCGACTCTAGTCGGGGATACATACAGACGGATGGCATAACAAAAATAACTTTTTCTATTTCAGGGGGTCATGAAACGTCAACATTTATCAAAATATCGAGTTGGATTTTTTTTAACGATCAAAATATCTTCTCCTTCTGTGGGCTCGAGAGAAAGTAAAAAAGTGTTTCCTTAGTTGTAGATTTGCACAGAGATCATAACTGACGCTGGGCTTCACTACAAAACCCTGTGACTTGAACAAATAACAAAGTTGACTCAGGTGGTTTTAATCCTGAGTACGACTAGAAAAAAAAATTGACGCCCAAATAAATGAGAAACCGTTACTTACAATTTCTAAAATAAATGAGAGGAGGGGTACTTTTCGAAGGTGATCCATGGGCGAAACCACACCTACGGATCAAAATCCTACCAATTATGGATTAAATTTTCATTTGATATGTTTATGTATATATTTAATCTGTACTTTCAAAACACAGATTTATGTCTGTAAAAGAGTTATAAACCAAGTTAACCTAGGACAACACACGGAATACTAACCTATATCCTAGCAATGAGATCTTGAATATTTAGATACGAGGACGATATTTTTTAATCCATATTTTCAATACAAATATTATCAACGACTTAGCCATGTTCGGAAGGGTTAGTTAAGATGAAATGCACCCGCATTCGAGTGGAGATAATATGGTAAAATCATTCCCAACGCACCCAGCTGAGATTCTAACATCGATCTCGATATAATCAGCAATCCATACAAAACGAGACGCCTTTGCTCACACGCCCACCAGTGCGGGTGGGTAACAGGACGAGTACATACTGTCCAATTTCCACATGAATAAACTTTTAGAAAATACAGTCATATTTTTGTGTAGCACAAATTGATATTTTACCATTTTTTGG
>CABFWB010000856.1:0-37713 GCA_902151455.1 Timema bartmani
CTTCCTACATCAAAATGCGAGTACACTCCCTCAAAACTCTACCTTTCCACATACTTAAAATACTACTGTAAATATGCGGATAGCCCGGACTTATAGTAAGAAACAGTAAACAAAACATTCCGCTAAATTGGTTGATAAAAAATGGTAGATTTTTCAACGTTATGTTCTCACTATAACTATTATGTCATGATTTTGAGTAGCTAAAGATGATATTTTAGTACCTTAGGTCTTGATAGATTTTAATCACCGCGTCAGGATACACGCATATATGATAATTAATATAATGAGGTAGAGAGGAGGAAGGAAGCATTTTAGAGGTAAGATTAATCTACCCGCATCTGCTTTGAAGGAGAGTGGGAAACCATTAAGGAAAAACCACCTTCAGTATATTAAATAAATACAAGATCTGATTTTAGTACAACACACTAACTCCAACATCAAGATTTATTAAATTTACTTACTTCAGTGGTCCCCTGGTCTAAGGCGTCACTCTCGCGATAGACAGACTGCTAATGAGAGTAAGACCTGGGTTTGTATCCTGATCAAGTGTACTGAGTGTGGTTTTTCTTAAATTGTTTTCCACTTTATACATCTTTATATATACGCGAATGCGGGTATACTTTCTCTAAATTAAACCTTCCTCATCTCTAACTCAGTAACGTATTTAGTACATTTGCGTATAACCTTAACAGGTAATAAGGCGCAGTGCTATTACATTACTATCATGCACCGTGGAATAGAACCAAGGGTCTCTAAACACATGATTAACTTTTTTTGTGCTAGTTTCATGTTGAGCTTAACTGCCGAGGACGGGGTGATCGAGGTTCGAATCTCGTTCGGGTGAACAGGAGGTGTTTTTTTTTTCAAAATGGTTTTCCACTCTGCCTCCACGCAAATGTGGGTTCACTTCCTCTAAATTAAACCTTCCCAATTCCTAACCCATTAGCGTAATTAGTATTTAAGTGTACAAACCGAAAAGGTAGTAAGACGGGGTGCTAAAAAAAAACTTTTTTCCCTTCTCTCATCCTCGAATGTGGGGAAGTTTCACTCACAGAAATAACCAAACACATTTATATGAAAAGTAGACACATTCTTCCTATCCCTTTAAACACAATTAAACCAGGCGAATTTTGGCGAGTGGTTATCATGCCTATCTTATCCAAAAGAGCTTAGTTGCATTCTAAACAGCAGACACACATTGTAGTTTCTCAGCCTCTCTTCAAACAAGATTACATCGCATTTCTTTTACATATACCATCTTAACCTTTTCCTCTTGATTAAATAGCGTATGGTGATGATCAATTTTGATATTGAAACAATTTTTTTAGCACCCCGTCTTACTACCACTCTTTTGAGTTACACGCCTATGTACTAATTACGCTAATGTTTAAGATTTGATGTAGGTTTGGTTTAGAGATATTGTACCCGAATTTGCGTGGAGAGAGAGAATGTAATTTATTTTTTTAATCACCCTCAGCACACTCGACCAGGATTCGGGTCCCGATCTCCCCATCTTTGGCAGTTGAGTCTATTGCGAGAGTGGAGCCATAGTCCACTCGACCATCGAAGCGGGTTCCCATAGTAATAATAATAACACGGTGGAAGTAGTGGCTGTGTTTAACAATAAAAAGGTGGAAAGCCTCGGGAAGTAACATATCATTCATGTAACAGACAACGCGGTCATAAAGCGGCGAGTAAAAGTTTGAGAAAGTTATCGCCGCGAAGAAGATCCCGAGCCAACGGATCCGTGCAATCCGGACCTCCCGCTCCGCTGCACCTGTATCGCCGAGGAGTTAAACGTATCATTATCATGGCACGGTCTGATGACTATATGGTACTAGGCTACTAAACCAAACTTATTATTATTATTATTATTATTATTATATTTTATTTTCGTAAATGTAATACAGGAAATAATGTATCGCCAATTTATTGTAATTTGTTGTATTTTTTTGTTTACGTTTCGTAAATCGATGGAAGTTAGCATGAGCTCTTAAGGGTGCCGCCTACACACACATTGAGATATGATTTTAAAAGAATGACAGCTTCAAACCACTAGAACAATCCACATTTATATTTAGAATTGTGTGTTGAGAACCTGTTAAATACTGTCTTTTTCTTGTTTGAAGACAGCTAGCTATATGTATCTAACCATTTACTTTGATCTCGTAACTGAGACATTTCTCGTGAAACGTCGTATAAAGATAAGCTTATTTCAAATTTTCAACTAGAAACGTGTAGGCCCCTACAAACCTTTCACCTTCATTTTAACTTGAACTATAATTTGAAATTTTTAAAAAAAACTTCTTAAATAAGACCGGATTTTTTTGCCGTATGCAAATCACTTTAGTAAATTTAAAATTTACACAAATGCGTATTCTAAATTGTTATTTATGCAACAACTATATGAGACTACTATCTATTTAATGGTTAGAGTTATATAAATGGCTCTATAATATTTATAGGTCTGTGTTAGTCTAAAACTATTCCTAGAAGACTATTAAATGTTTTAGAATTTTATAGCTAACCTCTTTTTATCTTTACGTTCTAAATCTAGTAATGGATGGTAGTGACTAAGATATTGACTTTCAGGAAAGAGGTTGAGGAGAGTTAACTTTAATATATTTAATCGCCAGCATTTATTTAGATAATGTAAGAAAAATACTCCAAAGGCGAGACAAAAAAAAAGTCAGCTAGAGTCAGAATTATTGAGCCCTGGCTCTTTGGGTTATAGTTAGACGTACAGACAAGCACCATCCTTTTGATATAAAAGTGTGATTTTTTTTTTGAAAATTACTAGATAGCCTACATAGGTGGACACACGGACTAAATGTCAGGCTCATATAGCCTATATTTATTAGTGACGGGATGTTGGGGGGGGATTTGAATTCTGATCAGGTGTATTGAGGCTGTTTTTTCCCCAAATGTTTTCTCACTCTCTATGGGCACATTTCTACATTCTTCATCCCTAATCCATTATTGTAACTAAACGCTGATGAACCAAATGGGTACATTAATATATTCCATTATTTAAACGTCCCGTGACTGTAACAATAAATAGAGAAGCCAAAATCGCAATGGCAAAGTAGGGGTATTTAATATTCCCATCTCCTTTAACCAGTCCTTCTTTCAGATGTTTTGCGTTGTCTTGCAATACAAGGTATATTTAACTCACCCAGTAAAAGCGGCCCGAGAAGGGCTGCTCTTCCACGGCACCCCATTCCTCGTTCTCTGGAAACAAAATATAACATTACAATTAGTACAAATGTCACAAGCGGAACCCACCGGCAGAGTTGTAGACAGATCACCAAAAGAAAAACCATGAGAGCTCAAAAATTATTATGATAGGAAAGACCTATCTATCATTTACAAAAATTATTAAAACTGTTTTCATGTATTCATACGTAAAGTAATGTTATCTGTAGTTGTCACCTTTTATACACATTATCAATAACTATATAATAATAATAATAATAATAATAATAATAATAATAATAATAATAAATAAATGTTGAATGCAAAAAACTTATTTGTATTTTCTTAAAAGATCCTTCCTACCATAATACTACTATACATTAATGTATTTGTACTCCAACTCATGTGCTAGTCAGGTTACCTTATAAATATACTGTCTCTTTCAATAGTTATAAAATTAATTTAGGGAATTTTATAAATGTTGTCAGTTCTTTATATCAGTAATGCAACAAAAAATTAACTTTAGAAGGATGGGAGGTGTAGCCTATAATGTATTGAAAATATTATTTCTGTACTTTTTTCCAATCAGAAGCTCAGTAAAACGACATGTATGGGTGGGATCGGGGGATGTGGGGTCCTAGCTCCCTTGGGTTTTGATGAAACTCACATGGGGGTGACCATTTATACGTATAAAAACATTTATTGGATAAATGTATTGTAAATTTTTTTAGCATCTCCCACCTTCCCCTCTCTTGGGAAAATGAGTTTTTTTATGCCCTTTAGTTTGGAGGAAACTTTTAACATGTGTGGTGGTAAACCTTTCGAATATAAAGTCATAAGCATGATCATTAAAATATATTATAGGCATGCGGCATATTTTCCGTGAGCTATATTGTAGTTGTACTTCATTAAATTTTATTAAAAATACTTGCAGCCTTAGGAATATGGGCTACTCTAGTGTTGGACTAGACCACCTAAGACGGGGAGAGTGGGGTTCGATCCCAGTTGGGTGGTCTAAGGATGGTTTTCCCTAAGCGGTTTTCCACTTTCCCTCCACGCAAATGCGGGTGCATTTCCTCTAAATTAAGCCTTCATAATTCCTAACCAATTAGTGTAATTAGTACATAGGCGTATATTATTATTATTATTATTATTATTATTATTATTATTAGCACCACGTCTTACTACCCATTCGGGTTATTCTCACTTACGCTAATGAGCAATGGTAGGGTGATTGTGAGATGAAATGGAGGACCTACAGTTTAACGTGGGATCCGAACCATGGTGGAGGCCTGTCATTCCACACATTCATAAGTTGTAATCAATACATGTCTTATCAGAGGTGAAGGAAGGGTTTGGCAATCAGATAAATCTGTGCCAGGACTGAGGATACATAGGCGTATAGCCCGAACAAGTAGTAAGACGTGGTGATAAAAAAGGAATATGGGGGGAGACACACCCACTTCCTCCTACCATACGTTAAGCTAATGATGCATATACAGGCTTTACCGCAACATGTGGGATCCACTTCAGTGGTGGACAGAAGACACAAAAGCAATGAAAAAAGTTCATATAAACATGTGTCCCATTTGACCTTGCTTCCAAGTTATAGTCATGTTTGTACTCCAGTAATGTGGACCTGCTTGACATTATAGGAAGTGTTCACCTTTGGCCTGAATGCAAGCATTACAACATGTATTTTCGAAAGAATGCAACATTCTACGACACGATGACTGCAGACTTACATTCGTGCTGAAGGTGGCCATTTCGAGCACCTCTTATAATGCTAAGCAGCTCTATATTACTGGAATACAAACATGACTATAACTGGGAAATAAGATTAAATTGACACATGTTTACACGCACTTTTTTAATTGTGTTCTTGTCTCCTGTACATCGCTGAAGTGCGTCCTACATGTTACGGTACACTTTTGTTTATTACGTGTATGCCCTTATATTGTATTGCTATGGCTATCTTATATGAATGTTCACTGGAGTATTTGAACTCTGAGGATGGGGTACGATTCCGGATAGAGTGTATTCAAGGCATTTTTTTCCTCAATCTGGTTTAATATCTTATCTAAAAAAGATTTTTTTCATGAGATTTTTATTTTTTTAGGTTTTGATTTTTAAAATAAAGATGACATGATATAATTAGTAGGGCTCTAAAGGATAATTATAGAAATTGCGTCCGAATTTGTAGATGAAGAAAGTGAAAAAAAAATCAATTCAGTCCACCCGAATGGCATTCGAAACCTTACCTCCCTTTCACTGGTAAAAAAAACTACCAGATGACCTTTACATTTAGTCTGTATGGCCACTGGTGCAGACTGTGGGTAGGTGTTGTTATTTTAAGGCCCTTACACTTTCTTAAATTGGCACTGAAATTGTTTTTTACACTCTTCTATTTGGTCTGTACTTTCTTCTTTGTACGTCAAAATCAAACGCCCACTTCCCAATAAAAAGGGATTGGTCGGGCGTGATAATTTCGTTTTTCCTGTGTGTTAACGGATCCGAACGTTTCTTATTGAGTGTAATTTCACGATCCACTTACCATGCTCTGTTGAGCTAACCTACAAATTTGATAGCACCAGCTTCTTCTAATTCGCCATAATAACACAACAGAATTCACAGGAGGAGGGTTGAATATATAGGAAGTGTACCAGTATTTGTGGGGAAAACAAATTAGGAAAAACTACCCTCAGTACACCCGACTTACATTCGAACCTCGATCGCCCCATCATCGACAGTCTAGTCGACTGTGAAAGTAGTGCCTTAGACCATGTGGCTATCGAAGTGGGTATAATTTACTTATAATTCTTATAGTGAGGGTACAGAAATTTACACCAAAATTTAAAGTTATGGGAGAGTAATTATATAGAAAAAATTCAATTGGGACAGAATCTACCCTAACTATATTGATTTTGGTCAAAAGTAAATGGAAATGAATTTTTAGTCAAAATTCTTTTTCAAGCCGGTGCATCAATGTCTCATAATTAAAATAATTCTTAGGGCAGTTTCAAGTTTCTTGATGTGTCCTAATCAGTGAGTATACTCATCGATAAAGAAATATAAAAAATAAATCTATACATATATATACTACACACTCAATTAAATAAATATATAATATTTATATATGCTATATACTCACCGACAAAGAAATATAAATAAATATATTTATATTTCTTTGTCAAAGAGTATATAGTATATATAGATATATATAGCTTATATTTGTTAATATTTCTATAAATAAACACATACATTTATATTTCTTTGTCGATGCGTAAATAGTAGGTTTTATTAGGAAAAAGGATTTTGATAGGAAGAATCATTTATAAAATACAAACATAATTTTGCTGTCAATATTGATAACGGTGACCTGGTGGTCTTGGGGTAAGGTGTTGGACTTCTGTGTTGAGGGCTTGGTGCTAAATCCTCGGTCCCGGCACAAATTTATCTTGATTGCCAAACCCTTCCTTCACCTCTTGACAAGATGTGTATTAATCACAACTTGTGAATGTGAGGAATGCCAGGCCTCCACCGTGGTTTGGATCCCACGTTAAACTATAGGTCCTCCATTTCATCTCACAATCACCCTACCATTACACATTAGCGTAAGTGCGTATAACCCGAATGGGTAGTAAGACGCGATTTTAATAATAATAACATTGCTAACATTATACTACTATATTATTAATGTTACTTTATAAGTATTTATAATGTCTATCAAGAATGACAATTATTTTAGACCTGCTTCGATGACCGCATGGCTTAAGACGCTACTCTTGCAGTAGACTGGACTACCTATTACGGGGAGATATAGGTTCGAATATCAGTCGGCAGTAATGGATGTGGTTTTTACTAAATGGCTTTCTACTCTCTATCCACGCAAATGTAGGTGCACTTATCTAAATATAACATTCCTGATCCCTAAAACCACTAGCGTAATTAGTACATAAGCGTGTAGCCGAACGCATAGTAAAACGTGGTGCTAAAAAATCTTTAGATAATATGGTTTGACGTATGAACAAGTTAAGGTCGATCTAGTAGACGTTATAACTGTTGGCTCAGGTTCTTCCTATGAAAATTGATAGTTTACTCTAAGTTTGGTCAGTATCTATGTATTAATTCTAGAACTTTAAAGGCTAAAGGCTAACAAACAAAACACAATTTCCTTGTTCAATCGACCAAATTACTTAATACGACTGTAGTCATTGCACTTTCGGTCCATATGGGTGCTATTATATTGGCACTTAATATAATTTGCACGGTGAATTATTCACATGAAGATAATTAACTACTTTGAAACACAAACTTTAGTAAAACTAACTTTCACCTAAGTGGTAATAATGTTTTACATTTTAATCAAGCTATTATTAATTATTCTCCCTTAATTAACAATTACATTTCTACACGGGATCATTTAAACCCCGTCCAGCAATGTTAGTCTTGCGCTGACTAATCTAGTACTAGACTAGAATCTGACCGACTTTTCCCGAAAACTCTAGAATGTTACTAAAAAATAATGATGATATTCTCAATATATCGGGAAAATATGGAGTAGGCTAAGCAATGAGTCAAACCGGAACCGAAATCAGAACAGATAACAAAAATTAGCGAATATTTTTAAGGAACCAAAACTGAAACAGGAACCCTAAAAATAAATAACTTAAGAGCTAGAACCAGAATTGCAATCGATATGTATGTTTAGCTTCGTAAAGGTTCTTACTGGTTCTTGAATGTTCTAAGTTTTTATAATGAACTGTTATAATTGTTATTTATGCCCGTCTTTATTTAACTTAATCTTATTTTGAAACACTGGATTTTCCACTTCCTCCAGATTTGTTGTCATGTGATGTATTTAAAAGAACCAGAACCTATTTAAGAGCCGATAAGAATAGGAGAGTTTATATTTCTCCAACCGGAACGAGTACTGAAACATTGAAATTTTGAATTGTAGAACCGGAATCGATAAATATTTCTGTTAGGCTCTCTGGTACCAAGGGTGTTTTTTTCCTAAATGGTTTTTCAACCCTCCCTTAAGAAAAATTGTATCCTCCTCATCACCCGCTTTGGTGGCCTCATTGTCTAAGGCGTCACTCTCGCAAAATACTAGACCACCAATGATGGGTAGATTTAGGTTCGATCCCAGTCGGGTGTACTGAGGGTAGTTTTTTTTAATGTTTTTCCACACAAATACGAGTACACTTCCTCTAAATTTAACCTTCTTCATCCTTAACATATTCAAGTAACTAATACATAGGCGTACATGGTACAACCCGAACGGGTTTTAAGATAAAAAATATTCTCACCATCCCTACTCCATTAGTCTAAATATGTAGACAGCAGGTAGAAAGGCGCAGTGAATACACACATAAAAATGAGCACAGGTCAACTAATCAATACTGGTTCAAGTACCCAAAATGGTCTAGTACCTAAATAAACGAATAAACTCTCATTGATGAAATTGGGTCTCTTCCTTTCATAATTATGAATTGACTCATCGGAAGATATGATGTATGCTCTATAGTTCATTTAGTTTTAAGTTGTGTGACAATATAATCAATTGGTTCATAAATTTATCTTTAAATACTACTAGAAAAATAAGTAACTTGAAATTTCTCGCATGATAAATCAAACATAATCGCAAGTGTAAAATCTATCAAACTATCCCCGGGTGAGATTCAAACTTTGACCTCCCCGTCAGTGGTGACCAAATGTGATAAAGAGCACAGAATGCTAGAACACCCTTAAGCATATCCCCTTTATCGCCCTGTTCCCTTAGCTTATTTAGTTTCAGTTACTAAGAGTCAGCACACCAATACTAAAGAATACTGAGAAACATAAACTGCTCACTATACACATGAGAAAAATATATACAGTTGAATCGTTACATTAGGAACAATTTTGAGAATATGTAAGATAAAACTGACAATAAGTTCAGAGCTTACAGCTGTCAACATTGCTCCAAAGCTGTCAAAAGTGACAGCAGACTAACACATAGCCTTGGCAAATAGTAAAAAAATGATTCATTACATCTTAGTACTAGTTCGAGTTATTTTCAGATACCTTGATGTTTTACGAGTGTACAGTTCATTTGGAGAACCTTTCAGAAAATATAAACATATTTTATCAGGTCAAGAGTGATAATAACTTACCATATTATTAGTATTTTTTTAATAGTTATTGATGCTCTCTATCTAAAGTGACAGCTGCATATCACACGACTTTGACGTTTAAATACGCGAAAGAAGATCTAGAAGCTTTTTTATAGCTGTCAGATCTGTCCCTTACAAATAAAGACAGGATACACTTTACTATGCCCTGAAACTCGCTTCAGTGGTCAAATGGTCTAATGCGTCACTCTCATGTTGGACTGGCCTGCTGATTATGAGTATATCGGGATTCGAGCCCCAGTTTGGTATACTGAGGGTTATTTTCCTAAATAGTTTACCACTCTCCGTCCACGCAAATGTGGGTATATAACCTCTGAAATGCTTCCTTCCCCATTAGAGTAATAATCATGTATGCGTATAACCTGAACAGGTAGTAGAACGTGGTGAATAAAAAATACGCTGGTGAGAAAGGTAAATTTTTAGAAGAGCTGTTTCCGCATTTGGTTTGAGAGAGAGTGGGAAGCCATTTAAAAAAAAACCTGCACTAGATTGAGAATAAAGTACCAATCAGCAAATCGGACTAAATGAGCTTGGCATCTATAGCACGTGCCTACCGATGCGGGTTTTGCTTGACGTATGAAAAGTGACTAGGTATGCTGGCTAGCTCTTGTGTGCCTATTGCTATGTTATATTTCACATGGAGAATGTTACTATCATTCCGTGTTTAGAAAGTGTACTTTATATTCAAACAGTGGCGTAGCCTGTTGATATTCACAGCCACTATCGGTAGCAGATAAAGATGAATGGAAATACGTATAAAATAAATGGTACGGTGCACAGCACATACCTTCTCTCACTTTTATCTTAAAATAGACATTTACTAAAGATTTGTAAGATTTGTGAAACTAAATAATAGGTCTATACATTGTTGTAGAAACACTACACCAAAGATTATAAATGAAATAAGGTACACTATTACTTACTTACTCTATGGCATTAGGAACTAGGAACACTGTTACAGAAAAACTAAGAAAAGTGAAACAGCTTTGTCCACCAAAGAGTATAAGAATCAAATTTATTTTCAAAGACCTGGATTAAAACGTATATATATTTATAGTTCAAAAATTGTTGGTTCTATAAAAATACATTTCAAATAAAAGATTTTCATCTTTAACCAGAAAACCCTTGTGAAACTTGCACACATTCAACTTTTCCCTCCTCCTCCCCCCCCTCCCAAAAAAAAATTTAGTCTCTTGTTGGGTTGTTGAAATTAAATACTCAGCGAAGTGTATACACAAAATAGCAATAAGAGTTTATTTTCTGTAATTGATACAAAAATATTGTTAGATTTTTCTTTTAACTTATATTTTAAACAAACCATGTGTTTTGACGTAAACTGAGTATGCTATGTCAGAAGTCAGTAAAAAATCCTGTACACTGATAACTTATGCATCGCTGTAGGCTTTGTATTAGTTGAGAAAAAGGGATGTTAACAATATAAATAATATACAGGATAGTACTACAATTATTTTACATTGATAAGTTATTTCTTATCTCAAATATTTGCGGAGAAATTAAGAAAACTGGAAAATTTTCCCCATGTAAGATAACCTAAAACTCATTTTCATGAGAATTTCCATCTTATTTATGGTACTAATCAGTGTCTAGATACACAATTTAGTCAAAGTTGTTAGAGAAAGTTTCGAGATTATTTTTTCTCTTTTTGCCCTTTAGTAAACTACCCTTATATTTAGGGTTGGATAGCTAATTCCAAAAACCCCTCGGTGGGACCTTATGAAAACCCCAGATATCAAATTTTAGCCCAATTGTTAAAATAGTTTCGGTTCTAGCCCGAGGTAGAAACAGACAGACAGACAGACAGACTGAATTGCGAAAACCACTTTTAATTTCTTGCTCTCTTACAGGTAGAGAAAGTATTGTAATCGTTAAAAAATCAAACCCAAGATTTTAATGATTTCGACGTTTCATGACCCCCCGAATCTGAAAAAGTTGTTTTTGAATTTCCATATGTCTGTCTGTCTGTACCTCAGACTAGAACCTAAACTATTTTACCGATCGGGCTAAAGCTTGGTGTCTAGGGTTTTCATATGATCCCCCTGAGGAGTTTTCGGCATTGGATATCTAACCCTAAAATTAAGGGTAGCTTTCTGAAGGGTGAAAAGAGAAAAAAATCATTTTTCTCAAAATTGGCTTGAAAAATTTTGATTAGATTTAATTTCTAAGCATTTATCAATAGACAAAATGGNCCCTAAAATTAAGAGCACTTTACTGAAAGGTAAAGAGAGAAAAAAATTGATTTTCTCAAAATGAGTTCTAACAAGTTTGATTAAATTTAATTTCTAAGCATTGATCAATATTACAAACAAAATGGCTACTCTAAATTTTTCGGCAATATGACTTTAAGGGTTCCGGTCTGATTCACAAATTATCATTTTTTATCATATCTCCGAAACTATTTGAGATATGAAATTACTTATCGTAGCAAATATGTAGGTCTATTTATAATACAAATATTTTATTTGAAGCATATTTTTATAAAACCAATAATTTTCAAGCTAAACGCAAATATTTTAACTTTTCGAACACTAAAGGTCAAGACCGTAAAAAAAAATCTAACCATATATGTTGATGGATGTCAACGTTTCATGACCCCTTGAACCCTAAAAAGTGGTTTTTGCAATGCCATCTGTTTATGTGTCTGTTTAACCCTAAAATTAACAGTAGTTCAACTAAGGGCAAAAATAGAAAGAATAGATTTCCTCAAAATCGACTCTAACAATTTTGATTAAAATTCGTGTCTAGGCGTTGATTAAGATTATAAACAAAATGGTTATTTTCATTTTCTCATGAAATGTATTTACAGAAGCAAAATGTTCCATGTCTACGCAACTAGTAGAGATAATAAATAACTTATAGTTGAAAAATTGTATCACTATTAAAAATAAAAATCTTTTATTTGAAATATATTTTTAAAAAACCAATAGTTTCTGAGATATTGATAAATATATTAGTATAATTTTGTGAGCTTTAGTTGTACATAAATACTACTTATGTTTTAACGTAATAATTCTCTAATGCCATAGAGTAATTAAATTTAAATAAGTCTCTCAAAAAGTTTATGTTGTTTTTACTTTAACCTCCTAGGAGAAATATTTGTACAACAATGATCTACCTCCATTTTAGACTCAATAGTCAATATTTACATTTTTTATTGGTCAAAATCTATAAATGAGGAATTTAATAGCAATGCGATGACATGAAGATGTGAAACACCAAATAAAATGTTAAAATTTTAACCGAGATTCAATATTTTAATATGAAGTGTTGACCCATTCTCGAACTTTTTTATTGGTCTAAGCACACAATTGAGGACATTAAGTCTTTAAAAAAGAAATTATAAAATTTAAAACCGGGACTCAAAAAATGTTTTACGTAAGTATAGTTTAATTTATGCTTTGGTTTGCCAGTGTATATTATTTCGTTTCACACATATTACGAGCTTTGAGTAAATATCTCCATTTTTAAACAACAGAGTGAGAAAGTCCGTGCGAAGTTCCGTACCAATTATTTTTTCAGGGGGTCATGAAACGTTGAAATTTATCAAAATCTCGTGCTCAAATTTTTTGACAATCACAATAATTCTCTTTCCAAGGTGTCAAGAGAAAATAAAAGTAATTAGAGATAGGACGCTCAAATACTCGATTCCTCGAATCCCTCAAATTTTATGGTATTCAAGATATTCGTGATTCTTAAAATATCTAAAAAATGTATCTAGAGTACAATATAAGACCTGACTTGATAAAAAAATTTTAAACAATTGGCAAAAGGAATTATTAATATAAATTAATTTAGTTGGGAGGATAACAAATAATAAAATCAAAAAATTTGACCAAATATTATCAATATAATTAATTTACCAAAAAGTGTTCTCTTTGTTATGTAGTATACATGACAAATTATAATCCATCAGTGGCGCCAAACATTAAACAACATTTTTTAAATTCAATTTTATATATTTTCCCTTTAACTAAAACTTTTCATTTTTAAAGATTCGAGGATTCCAATTTCGATTCAAGATTTGAAAGAAAATTTAGGATTAGATAAATATGTTATCTGACCCATATCTTTTTAAAAAATCAATAGACGTTTGCATTTATAAGTAAGTTAGAATTTAGAGAAAATATACCCTTATTTTCATGGAGGAATAGTGAGAAACATTGTAGGAAGTAGACACCCTCTTTATACCCTACCGGGATTCGATTATCACCTTGATTTACACAGTATATTTTGAGATTGACGCCCTAGACCATGTGACCACCGGTACATGTACCTGGAAGTCACTTTATAGTGTAAGTTTCTGGTAAAAGATTTCAAAAAAGATAAACGCCTCACTTAGTACGTGTGAATAAATTAAAGAAGATCCGGTGACTTTTTTTTTAACTGTCATGAAAGGTGATATGACTCTCCAGCCCAGCTTTCGTAGGGATGATCTTATCTGAGGGAGAGAAACGTTATTAGACCTACTTTCCCGTGTTCATACGTCAAGTCATGTGATCTTCAGCTGTCAATTTTGTTTGATATTAGGTCTTAAATATCACCGCGTCTTAGTACCTTTTCCGGTTATACCTTTACAATTATTTATGTTAGTGAAACATGGATTGGGAAGGTAGAATTTTAGAGGAAATATAGCAGCTACACGTATTTGCGTGGAAAGAGAGTGGGAAACCATTTAGGATAAGCAACCCTCAGTTCACCGCGATTTTTTCTTAGCACCTCGTCTTACTATATGTTCATGTTACACAAATAATTAATAATTACGCTAGTGAGTTAGGGATGAGGAAGGTTTAATTTAGAAGAAGAGAACCAGCATTTGCATGGAGGGAAAACCACCCTCAGTACACCCGACAAGGATTTGAACCTCAATTTCCCTGTCATCGGCAAGTTTAGTCTATTACGAGAGTTGACACCTTAGGGGCTTGGGCCATGCGGCCACTGAAGCACGTCCGACCGGGATTCGAATCTCAATCTACCTATCTCCAGCAGTCCAGTCTAACATGACGTGAGTGACGTGTTAGACCGTGCGACCCCCTATGCTGATATGAATAAATTAAAGTAGATCCGGTAGGCTTTTTTTTTAAAAAAAACTGTCAGGAAAGGTTCTTCCTGAAGCGATCCGATTCTACCACATATACACACATACACACACACACACACACACCTTCCTCCCTGTCTAATCCTGATATCGATGTTTGGAAATGGAAACCGAACCGAACCAACCGATCGAGCCTAGCCTACTGCTCTATATTCCAGTCCACGGAAGATTTTCACTCGAGCGTGATCGACCTTGTTCTCCAAAGCACGTCCTCGTGGAGGTGTTATATTGACACTCTAAAGGTGTGCGCTACCGTTAACACTCTCACCGCCCCATACCTGACCCATTGTCAATGATGTGGTTTTTTTATTGTTATGACGGTCACATGACATGACTGGCAATGAACCTTTGTCCGCGCCCGTGACTAGGCAACTTACGACACAGCCGTTCCAAAAGAGAGAGAAAGTGTGCTAGAGTAGTTTGTTGTGAATTCGTCTGTCATGTGTCGATAAAGTCCAATTTTCATAGGAAGGGCTTTTTGGAAAATACAAACATATTTTTTAGGCCCCAACCGCTAATATTTTATCATATTATTAATATTATTTTTAGGTATAGAATCAAAATTAGCAGCTGCAGATAGCATGACTTAAGTATGGCTACATTAAAGTGGATCCCCAGTTCAATTTGTATAAGAAGAACCTTATATGACAGCTAGAAAAGCTACTATATATACTTTCTGTTATTCATATGCCAGGTAATGTTATCTGCAGCCATCACTTTTGATATATAAGGGTGTCACAACACAATACTTAAACACTGGACTGCGAAAGTATCTATTAATACAGTCTCATTTTAATAGGAAGGAAGTTTTTAGAAAATACAAACATATATTTTACGAAGTAAAATTGAGAATATTTTAATAGTGTTTGTTTTATAGGTATTGATTTATTTATAATTATATGTACTCAATTTTGGGCCGTGAAATACATGTAAGTATTTTCTAAAAACTTCCTTTCTTATGAAAATTAGAATGTATCAATCAATAATTTTCTCAGTCCTGTGTTTAAGAATTCTGTGTGGTACGTTATAACGCAATTCATTAATGACATATTAATATTGTTTTTATTATTATTAATGACGATTATAAAAATAAATCAAGGTTTTCCCGCACGATCTGTCCCCACTGGCTACACTGATCTTCGATCCGGTTTAGTGCACTAGAAGGCATTTTTCTTTGCGTTTTACTTACACAGGAAATGCTTGTGCATTTTACTAAAATTAATTTTCATCGTCTTATTCACTGGACAGTGTCACCAGAGCGTCTACTGCTATTTTATATTTTACCTTGTCTTAGTACTGGCTTAGCATATATATATATGAGTTAGGGGTGATTTATATAGAATTTAGAATAAATGAACTCGCATTTACGTGGAGGGAAACTTGTTTACCTTTTTATGATTTTAAAATGTTCGTTGAACTTTTTTTTTATCATGTTTTTAAGACTGTAGTTAATGTGATGTGTCCAGAGTGAAATGTGTATTTGGCCTTTTACACAATCCGAATGTCAACCTTACCGTCATTATGGTCCAGTGCTTTAAAAATTCTACAAATTAAAATTCTTGACTATCCTTAATTTTGGAAAACGTTGAATGATGTGTTTAAAAGTTATTAAAAAATATTTAAAATTTCTTATTTTTATTTCAACGCCCTTTTTAATCAAATCTTGCTGCACTTATATTATCCCGATTTCTATTCGTAGGAGAGGGGTAATAAAACCACTGACGACTGTGTTGAGTTCTGACCGATGTGCACCACATGACACGTCCAAAAACCCACGCGAGTGAAGATGACTGGAATGACGGGGGAGAAAGTTAGGATGAAGGAGGGAAATTGTGAATGGAGCGTCGAAAAGACAGGTCCATCTACCCCTTTAAACACGCATGTCTCAAAAAACAACTAGATGGCACACATGTCGTAGAGAGCCTGGTTCACATATTTTGGTGTCTGGTTCTCACAGCTTCACTTTCATAACTGACACGCCTATTTAAAAAAAACTAAAAAAAACTCTTTCGGTGTATCCTTGTCGGGAATTAGGTTAGGGTTTCATGAAAGAATTAATAGGGCGTGGAAACCTGTCAGGTTTTACTTAATAGATCATTTAATTAGGACACTATCAGAAATCTCAAAATAATTAAAGTAAGCAGCGTTAATTTGATATGCGATACATTCAGAATTGTATTACTAAATTTACAAAAGTAAGAATATTTAAACTATAGATAGATTCTAAATACATTTGAAACATAATTGTCAAATAAAGGCAAAAGTGTATAAGTACGGTTTAAACTATACGAAAGGAATTAAAATTAATAACAATTACAGAAACAAAATTAATAACAATTACAGAAATAATATAGTAGGTTACTAAAACATTAAATATTAAAATTATTTGTAAAAACGATTAAATTTATAGTTTTAGAATATCGAAGTGGATTTTTATACTTTTTTTCATTTCTTTAATCCAACATTATAAATTTAATGTATTTATATATTTTTATCAAGAACTTTCATAATTAATGTTTTAATAACCTCATACGTTGTTTCTGTAATTATTAATTTGGTTCATGTCATTTTAGCGGTGTTAATACATCTTTTACTTTATCTGTATATTCTGTTTCAAATTTATTTCGAATCTTTCTATTATATAAAGACTAATACTTTTTGTAAATTTAACAATAAAAATCTAAATGTTTCTTATATTCATGTCTTATCGTATTTTCATTTAACCATCCCGATTTTATTCATCAATATTATAATAGGGCTGTGCAAAGATTTTTTTTTCAATTGCAAAGCCACGTAAAACCAAAACTTGAAAAATACAAAGCAAAATTGAAGGTAAATAAATATTTTTTTAAAACTTTCACTAATTATATATTATAAATTTAGACAGATATAGTAAAAGGTCCTAGCTCAATATAGGGTACGTTTGTAAGTGCGGCAGTGAATTTTTGAGTTTCTAAATTTATAGAGTAATTAAGGACCGTTTGACATTTGTCGAATTTCTTTGAGTGCTTCAAGATGATTTTTTTAAGAAGTGAAGGCAATTTCAGGTGATGAAGTCGATACAAATGGATGCCGACATTTAAGTATTGTTTTGACTTTTCAAAACTTTACTCTTAATCTAAGGGATAAGAATGTTATGTAATATAAAGGAAGTGCACCAACATTAGCTTAGTAGGGAAGGGGAAAAATGCAGTGATAAATCCGTGCTCTGGATCTGGAATGAGATCAAACTCAGCCTCGTGAGGAAAAATAAAGAACTACTAGAATAAATATGTAGTAGCTCCGTTCTAGAAAACTGAGATTAAGGGCTGGAGGGTTTGTTGTGCTGACCACGTGACACACACTATCCTCAAAATGTTAGCACTATCAGCTCAAATGGTGGTGGCCATTCGGGCGGTATAGCTCAATCGCGTGCTCACACCATGGAGTTTTTTTTAGTTTTTAGTTTTTGACGTTTTAAGATTTAATACAAAATATGAATAAAAGTGAAAAATCCTTTACTGAAAGCAATAAGCTATTTATATATTTAAAACGTGAAGCGATTCATTTCTAGTGGTTCTCGGAGTCTTAACCAACAGATTTTTATACTTTAAAAAATCTTTTATATTGGGTATGTGCCCAGAAATTTCAAATTTTAATAAAATTCAAAGGGGAAGCTGCAATTTATTTACACTACAATTCATACGGACAGTAATTTCTCAAGTTCAACCAAACATATTTTAATTATATTGTGTTTTAATTAAATAATTCCCTTCTAGGATTATCTTATAAAGTTTACATATTTCCGATAGCGATACCAAAATTTTAATAAAATGACTTCCATAGTTCTAATGTAAAATTTAAATTTTATTTTTTAAATGAAAACTTTTATATCGAAGATTATTATGATGGATGATGATCTATATTTAAGAAATCTGTATTTTACATTTATAATATTAAAGGCTACAAAGCGAGATCTTGTCATTGTAAAATTGACTTAGGATGAGCCAATGGGGTAGCTAGTTTCAGAGAATATCTTGTTAATTTGGAGAACATTAATTTAATCAATGAAATATTACTTTCTACCTTATCCTTATGAATGAGATGGAATTTCGTTTGGATTGCTATATGTACACCCTGATTTTGGTAAGCAGTATTTGGTAGCTACTAAAGTTACTAAAACCATTTTAATACACGGTGTCCCAAATAAAACTTACCCCAAACGCACATTATTTCAAAGTCTGTGTTTTCGGAATGTGCGCCACCAGCTGCTATGCACAGTTTCAATAAATAAACGTTTACTAGTCGGCGAGCGGAACTATCCATAGCTGCTGGTGGTGCACTTTTTCATTTGCGTTGAAATAATTTGCGTTTGGGGCCGGTTTTATTTGGAACATCTTGTACAATCATACATCAAGTCATGTTTTCTGTAGCTGTCACTTTCGATGAATATTTACAAAACCTATTAAATAACACTAATAATATAGTAAAATATTATCATATTGACTGTAAAAAAATATATATTAGCATTTTATAAAATGTTCTTCTAACTAAAATCAGGTTAAGGGCCAGTTTCATAGTCAGACTTAGTACGCCTCAAGTGTGGTGCTACTCTGAATACAGGGCAGTACCTACCTAAACCAGATTGGAATGGGTCAGTTACATGTGCGGAACTGGCCCATTCCATTCGAATTTGTTTAGGTAGGTGTCGTCTTGTATTTAGTACCGCACCTCACTTGAGGCTTACTAAGTCTGACTATGAAAATGGCCCTATATTTTTAAACAACTCATCTATAGGGTGTGTTTATTACTTAAGGTAAATTACCATAACTGTTAAGTGTTATTGGCGTTCGAAATATATATATATATATAACACTTGAAAATTGAACAATTTGGGCCCTAGTTTACGGACAGACGAATGGAAATATCAATAGCAACTTTGTTAATAGGGATCACATAAGATTAAATTTTCGTTAAAATACTTAAATTGATATATTTTGTACAGTAACACACAATGGTGTATTTATTATAGTTTAAGACAGTGCTTACCAAACTGTGATAAGCCTAACCTCAGGGGTAGACTAAGAATTTCAGGGAACACATGACTTACGTACTCACTGGGTTTTATAAATCATAACATATTTGTAGCAAGTTTATGAACAAATTAGCGCAGATACTGACATGATATCACGAAGCCCCATCTGTCGTGGTTTTGTTTAGTTTACTACTATAGAAATATTAAAATAATGAACGACCATTTATACTTTACAAGATATCAGGTATTCGTTTATTTTATTTTATGAAGAGCTGGTAGCGGCATGTTGGCCCTGACTGGCGATAATTAGTTAAACACAGCTCTAAAAGAAAGAAAATATTGTAACATTATTTTGGTTGGGGGGAGAGTGCGGGGGGGCTATTGCTGCCTGTTAATTTAAATATAATGCCTCTAGTTTTATATTCTCAGGTTTGTCTGAAGTGGATCCCTCCACGACTGACCAGTGACCATTAGTCGGAGAGGTCCTAACACGATAAAGATGAAGGTCACCGTAAGTGAGACGAAGAAGATTGGAGACGGGACGTTCGTCTCGCACATGAGCAAGAGGACTGTTTTTTTTTAAACCAGTTAGGTGAATCTCATCTCATCATATGGTACTACTACAACTAAACACAGCCGCGCTCATTTCCTTCAATCATTGGACCTAGAGGCGTTTTCATCGTCCTAAACTCATTTTCTCCAACGGGGACCTGGTCTTTTTTATTTACTTTTTTATTACTTGTGTGTGTGTGTGCGCGCGTGTGTGTGTGTGTGCGCGCGTGTGTGTGTGTGTGCGTGTGTGTGTGTGTGTGCAATTTTAAAGAATGCTTGCCAAGTTTTCACTGTAAACAGGACGTTGACCATGGTGGGGTTAGGATGTATAGACCAATTTTCTTACAAATATTCTACTGAAAGGCCTTTTATCCTACCGTAATCCTACTATATAGTAGGGTTCTGGTAGGAAATAGGCTTCATAAAGGATTATTTGTACAAAAATTGGACTATAGGTTAATACACCGGACTTTAATCTGGGCTCGTTCCTGACTTGATACAGTGCGAATGTGTTTTTTGTTTGTTTTTTTCCGTAACGGGTTTCCACAATCTTTATTTCCTCGACATTTTCCCTCCTCATACCACTTAGTTACACCGGTGGTCACAAGGTCTAAGGCGTCAGTCTCGCAACATAATGGATTCCAGGTGACGGGGAGGTCGAGGTTCGAATATTGGCCGGGTAGACTGGGGTGCTTTTCTTCACATGTGGTTGGTTTCCCATCCTTTCACCGAGCTGTTTCATTTCCTTAAGTTGTCCTCTTAGTCGCTAAGTCACTGTAACCTTAGTGCTAAACGAACTAGTTAAAAAAAATTATCAAACCCCTTTTCTCTTTAAGTAGTTGATTATTATTGAAGCAAGCAAATAACCAAAAAAATGGAGTAAACTGATTCAAGTATTTCATTACAACATATCAGTTTTCCCTTCCACTGTGGTTGAGTGATTGCAAGGTTGACTTATACTTCAAGGGACCTTGGTTCTAACCTGTTTGGCGTCTAAGCGAAGGTATTTATACTTTATTATTTCGTCCTGCTATTGAGAATAAACTCACCCATCCCCTTTTCTTATAGTTGTATCGTAATATATTATTATTATTAGGTGTTCTGTCTTACGACAGGTTCATTCCTTTTGTCAGTGAACTTAGACCGTTAATGCACCCTGTCCTCTGCCTTCTCTTTCAGCTCCCAGAATTTCCTTTTTTCCTTCAAGTCCTCCAATATTTTAATCCTCATTCTTCCTAAGCTTCTCTTTCCCTCAGCCTTGCCTTCTATGACGTCATGCAGAAGACAGTTCTTCCCAAGGATGTGTCCGATACAGTTTGCTTTGTACCGAAGAATCACATCCAAAATGGTTCTCTCCTCTCACCCTTCTTCTTAGGACTTAATCATTTGTTACCCTGTCCATCCATCCACCTGATATTCTCAAGACTTCTCCAGCCCCACATTTTAAAGCTTTATAAGTATTTCTTTTCCATCTTCCTTAGAGTCCAAATTTCTGCTCCATACAGTATACGTCAAACAAACAAAAGGTAACAATTTTCCGTCAACTTCAAAAACAAATCCAAACCGGTGAATTAAGCGACACACACATAATTAAACAAGAAATCCTGTCCTGTGTATCTTCTAGTTTCGAGCCAAAACCTTTGATGAAAGTTGCCAGGAAAGCCTTCGTCAGGCTATATACTCGTCTATTCCGCTTTGTATCGGAACCACGGATTTGGGTCACGAGATATCATGATAGAGATGTGGAGACAAGTGTGTAGATAGCCGTGGCGTGTGTGCAGAACATGTATTGAAGATAATTTTACAGTCGCTTACTTAATTACCTCAACACGCTAGCATTTGTTTTAACAACAATAGCGACACTTTGTTCAAATCATGAAACCTATTCTTTTTAAGAGGCCACCTTACTACTCGAGAGATATACTGAAACATGTGTGTCTTATTGAACTAATTTATCAGCAATTAATAGGAGTACGCTGAAGAGAAAAAAAGATCCAACCGATATAAGAGTGTCTCTTGGATTTTATGGGTTTTTTTTTATCTCACTAACGAGGAAAAAGATAGTCAATTATCAAAAACACCTTTATTTTACCAGATAAATATGGAGAACTAGACTAAATTAAAACCATAGGGTCCTAATTATGAGCTGTAAGATCAAAATTTCGTGATAAAATCCTGTGCTCACAACACAAAAACTTAAGATATTAGTTAAATAAAAGTCTATATCTGGGCCCAGCTAGTGCTGCTGCCGAGTTTTGGCCGACCGAGCGCATGGCCATCATGGGTAATGATGAAGGGAGGAGAGGGAGGGAGAATGTCTAACAGAAGAAAAACAACTTGCAGGGTAGAAGTACACGGGAGAGGGAAGAAATTAGAAGGAGCCTGCTGTCTCTTTGACATAACACTCACATTACAGCTAAGTTTTGCTCAAGTTGAAGCCAAAATGTTCTTTCAGTTTTAAAGAATATAGACTAAGTTTGTATTTCTATTTTTCTAGTACTACAATAACCTGCGTACATGACTTTTTTTTGCTACTGAGTCTTACTACCCATTCGGGCTATACGCATATGTTCTAATTATGATAATTTGTTAGGGGTAAGGAAGGTAGAATTTAGAGGTAATTTACCAAGATTGGCAGGAGAGTGGAAAACTATTCAGGAAAAACTACCCTCATTACATCCAACTGGGATTCGAAACCCCATCTCCCCAACATTGTCAGTCTAGTCTAATGTGAGAGTGACACCCCGGCCTAGACCATTCACCCACCGAAGTGGAAGACATGACTTTATTCTGCTTTACTTTATGGTGGAACTCGTTCATGTATTCAAATGTTATTAAATAAATAAAGAATATTCCTTTTTAAAATTTCAACACTTTTCTTTTTTTTTCGTATGGGAGACGCAGTTAGTAATAAAATAATCAGTTGCCAAATAATTGTATGTAGAGCAGTCACGGGACTTCTTAGTTAGACACACTTATCAGCAATATTATTAAACTTCCATCGATAGACACACGAACTAAATATCAAACTCGCCTAGTCTGGTTTGTCGGTGACGGGGAGGTCAAGACTTGAATCCCGGCTGGATGTACTGAGGGTGGATAATTCCCACTCTCACTTCTTTATTAATCTATAAAAGACAGTTATTTCACAGAATATTTAGTTACTCCCTATGGTTTCAACCGCGGAACAGGGTTTGAGAACCCCTGGGTTGCACACTATTATAATTTAGCAAATGAATAACACTTTCGTAGAAAAAAACAGATCCAGATGTCCCGGTATCATTCCCTGGCACTTTCCGAATTTTTCTGCGAAGCAGTGGGTCTAGAACGGGGTCAACTCAGCCTCGTGAGGACAGTTGAGGAGCTACTCGTTTGGTGTAGATCACTTGCGGGCTCACACCATGGAGACCACGTGCCCACCGATGCAGGTAGTAATTAGTAAGCCCTGTAATAAACATACTAAGGGGACTACAAAATCGATTTTCATCGTTTGGCATGTTGTGTTAATTTTTACAAAAACTTTTAAGTTATGTACTTCTATTTCTTGTAAAACCAAAAGAATATCCTGATGAGATTCAAACTTGGACCCATCTGTAAACGGCAATAGGTTAAATGTGATATGAATAATATCTCTGACCAGCAGCCTCCAAATATGCAACTATTTCGGTTAAATATAATTTTATTTGGGTCTTTCGAGTCAAATATAGAAAATTTATTAATAGAGAGAGATGTATGTTTTTAGCTGAATACATGATTTATTAGCAAATATTATAGAATGAGCTCATACAATGTAGGCTATTTATTTCATATTATTATAAGCTATACTGTATTCGTATGTAATCTCAACATATATCACCTTTATAGGCTCAGTTACCTCCTTAAATATATAAGAAATTATCAGGGTATTATAGGCCTATGACTAATTATAGCATAATGGACTGCCACACAAATATAAATGTCCCCGGTTCGATTCCCATGTCCTTATTATAACTTCATGAAATTAATTGTATTTTAAACTATAGTAATTGGGGCATACGCTTACACACACTTAAACATAATACTTCGTTTCCAACGACATCTCGTGGGACGGATAAAATTATTAAATGGATTGTTTACATAAACATTCTAGGTTTTAGACAAGTGTAACAGAAATGTTAAACAGCATCAAAACTATTTCAAATTAAAAAGTTCAAAATCCGGCTGCCCATTTTTAAATAGTTCCTCGATGTACAATCCTGAGATAACTATGGCAATCACAAACCATTCATGATAATTAATAAATAAAATAAAATATATGAGACAAAATATTACCTTTTTCACAGATTGGGTGCACAAACAAACTCAGTTTATTAATAACGCAATATTTACCTAAACACGGTCATAAAATAAGATAAACAAACTAATAGACATTGTTACAGAATTATTTGGGATAGAAGAGCATCACAATATTCACCAAAGAGCTTAAATAAAAAATATCTTCTGTTACAGAAACGTATTTAATAGTAAATATCCACGTTTTCCAAATGGCTTCACAGTTCACCATGCCATCAGATTTTTTAATATTTTCCAATGTTATGTATCTGCTAGAAAGGCGCTCGTTTATTCTTTGATTTTAGCTTTGTTAATGCAAAGTCCCACTCTCCCTACATGCAGATGTGGGTACATTTTATTTATGTCCTCATTCCTAATCCATTGAAATAAATATGCAGATATCCCCAACGGGGCACACACACATAAAAAGAACTAAGTCAATTATAACAGTTTTGAGTCGTAAAAAGACGAGTGTATTCACACTTGACTAGAAAGTGGTAGATCTAGTTCTACTGCTACCACAAGATTATAAAATTAAAATGTCCACACTCCATGAGCTTGTTATAAAAAATATCTGTAATAAAAAAACAAGTTCAAGTATGGTTTAGGAACACTTTCCTTTAATAATATAGACTAAGTGAGTACAATATAATATATTTATTTTTTTATTTCCTCATCTTACTACCTGCTCAGGATATGTTCTATAATGAGGTAGGGCTGAGGAAAGAAAATGTTTAGAGGATATCCACCCGCATTTGCTTGGAAGGAGAGTGAAAGACCATTTACGGGGGGAAAAAAACCAGTAGACCAGACATAGATTTTAACCCCAGTCTCCCTGTCTTCCTTCATCAGGCCAACTAAAGTGACGTCTTAAACCATTTGGCCACTGAAGTGGGTGTGAGCATGATAGAAATGTGCTATCTATCTATCCACACAAACAATCGTTGAATCATATAATGTAGTCGGGATTTTTTTCAAACCTTTAGTACACGAAGTCTTACATTTTTATTTTACTCCCTTGCCCTCTCTTTATCCCCTTTTCTTTTTAAACAAATGTTGTGGGAAAGAGCAGAGTAGGTGGGATATGATAGTTAACGTGCGTGTTCATACATAAACCAATATCACACGACTCACAAACTAACTTTATCTATAACAGCACAAGACCTATCGAACACTAAAAATCAAACATTAACTCCGGGAATAATTTCCAGTATTTGGTTTTGAAAATTTTTTTTTATAAAGAACAATAATTGTTTTAATGATTCGCTATTTACTTTCTATCCGTTTGCATATTTAAACTAACGGAGAAGGGATACGTAAGGTATAACTTAGAGGAAAAGTACCCATATTAGTGAGTACGTGGAAAAAGGCGTCAAACTCATCTGGACCGGTTTTCTGGTAACTGGGAGGTAGGGGATCCAATACCGGGTGAATATATTAAGAGAGAATTTTTCTAAATTATTTTCCTCACTCTCTATTCAAATGCAGGTAAATTTATTATAAATTATACATTCCTCATCATTACTCCATTAGTGTAAATACGTGGATAGAACGGATGGGCAGTAAAATGGGTATCCCCAGTGCAAAAAGACAGGGGTGTATGAACCGGGTATTTTAATAGAAGAGCCAAATACAAGAGCACACCCAACCACCGACTGTCTAGTTGTTCTCTGACTCCGACGTATCCTACTACAGTCCAATTTTCAAAGTAGGGGCTCTTTTAAAAACACGAACATATATTTTGCGGGCAGAATTGATAGTATTTTACTATTGTATTTGTGATATTGACCGAGCGTAGCCAGTTTCGGTTTTAACCTGACAATTTGGCATTTAGTCTGTCTGTCCTGATGTCTGGATATTTGTTACACGATAACTGTAAAATGTATGTACCAATTTTATTGAAATTTAACAGGGATGTTTTTGAGCCTATGCCAAAACACTTTGAACCTGGTTTTTAGATTAGATAATGTGTTTATAAATGGCGGCCACTCAAATATCTGTATGTCTGTTTGTTTGTTTCACGATAACTGCCAAATGTTTGAACCAAATTTAACGAGATTTGGCAAGGATATTCTTTGAACCTAGCCTGAACGACATGTGTACATAGTATTTTTTAAATCTAGCTATCTGTTTAAATATGGCAGCCATTCAGTGTTTTTTCACACAATAGCTCATCTCAAGTGATTTTAATTTATAAGTATAATTGATCGAGTAAATGGATCTTTTTTATTTAGATATATTGCAAGACTAATATCTTAAGCCACGAGAACAAAGTTTATTCTCTATGAATATAATGTACTATTGAATACAGTAGCTACTAATTTGTTTCTATATAACTTGATCACAAACGGAAAATATCAACTTTAAACCCAAGGAGAAATTTTGGGAGATATTTCAACTTGAAATCAAAAGAGGAATCCTAAGAATGTATTATAGATAAGAATATGTCTTATTCTTAACATGACATAATAATTAGCCATTTTTGAATGGAGGGAGTGAGGTACATTGTTGACAAAACTTCTAGTTTCCTAGGTATAGATACCATGTATCAAAAGTGACAGTGGCAGATCAGTATGAATACGTGAAATTAGATATCGTTTCTTTCTTAGCTGTCGCATAGGAGCCTTCCTATGAAAATTGGGCTGTAGTTCGTCGAGTAAGTTACAGAGAATGAGGCTGCGAGCAAATAAACAGAGCCTGAGATTCAACTGCGCGTGGCGCGGGCCACTTTGACTGAGTACCAAGAAAGATGGTCTGTTACCCAGCAAGGGAGGTAAAACACAGCATTGCAGACTCTTGAGAAGGTATAGGTTTCACTTTGTCTCGCTAGCTTTGTTTGTTTACCTTCAACTTGGGAACAAGACTTGTCGTCACAATCGGTTGTCTCGCTGTCTAAAGATATTATTATTATTATTATTTAGCACCGCGTCTTACTACCCGTTCGGGTTATACTCTTAAGTACTAATTACTCTAATGGATTAGGAATTTTGAAGGTAGAATTTAGAGGAAGTGAACCCGCATTTGCGTGGAGGGAGAGTGGAAAACCATTTAGGGAAAACCACCCCCAGTTCACCCGACCTAGATTCGAACCTCGATCTCCCCGTCCTTGGTGGTCTAGCTCAACACGACTGGCGCGTTAGCCAACTACGCCACCGAGGCGGGCTGTCTGAAGGTAGGTGCACACTTTTGCTTGTGTTTTTAGCACCATTTTTTACTATCTATTTGAGTTATACTCCTATGGGGGTCATCCATAAACCACGTAACGCTTTTTTGTATTAACTTTTCTTTTGATCATCCCTTTCCCCATATAACACCATGTAAACATTAGAGTTAACCTTCCCACACCCCCTACCCCTCCCCACACCAAATAAACCTTTGCTACTTAACTTTTCACATCAAAAGGAAATGTCATTACTTCATAAGAAAGTTTTTGTGACACTAAAAATACTCCTCAGGATCGGAAATTGTCTATGTTTATTAACGGTTCTTCAATTGGTTCAGAGCATATAACCCGAAAGGGGAGTAAAACACGATGCTAAAAAAACACTCGTTCAGTATTATAACATAAGAAAATGTTCAGACGTTATAATTTTCTAGGGGAAAGTTCCGTGCACACTATGGACTGATAAATAATATACCTTGTCATACTTTACATATTCGCCGTAGTTTTTTTTGTCATTAGACACAACATAATATGTTATTATGGGACCGCTTGAAACCCTTGCACCTATTAGTTATGTACAGTAGCCCCATGGCTTCTTTGGTGCTGAGTGACAGCTCACAGCCGAGAGCTGACGGCTTTGAAAAGTTACCAGACCAAATTATGTATCCCTACGCCGAATCATATGATGTGCAAAAACATGTGTTTAGCATCTGTCACTTCTGACAGTCAAAATTTAAGTATATACCTAACTGTTGACTGTCAGAAGTCAGCTGGGAACTGTCAGTCAGCACCAGTAGTCTTGAAGTACCTTAACTAGTTTTTTATCATTCATGTGTTGGATTTATTTTTATTTCTTAAAAATAAGGTATTAATAATGATTTAAAAATAGATACATCATAATTAACCTGGCGATATGAGGATGTACAACATTGTGGGAAACCTGCTTCTGTGGCCACGTGGTCTAAGACGTCACTCTCGCAATAGACTAGACTACCGATAACAGTGAGGTTGTGCTCTAATTCCGGTTTGGGTGGTTTTCCACTCAAATGCTGGTACACTTCCTCTAAATTTAACCTTCCTCACATTTAGTTTACTAGCGTAATTACTACATAAGCGTATAGCCTGAATGGTGCTAAAAAAATATTGTGAAAAGAATAAAATTACGTATTGTGCAGTCAGTCAGGTATGAAAGTCAATGTCCCAGATTAAATTCAGAAGGGCCAACCACTCACTCATTTGTTCCCTAAAACAATAGCTATATTTTTATTCAATCAAGTGAAAAATTATAACCTTGACACAGGAATCGAACTTGGAACCTTTGGCTTTGCGTTCTAATAATCTATAAGTGAGCCACACTGGTTCTTCTCGTATTCAGGGCCCTTTTCACGAGTAATTTGTGTATTGAGTCTAATCGTAGTGACTCATACGAGATGACTCAGGAAGGCTCACAAAGTTAAAGGTCACGGGCTCGATTCCTATATGCAGGTTGTCATTTTTCACTTAATTGAATTTGAATCAACAATCAAGACTGATCCTGTGGGTAACCATGCCGTATCCGTTTGTGATAGACATGAATTAACTATAATTTTATATTTACGCATGACACAAAGGCCATTATTGGAAGTAGGGGTGAAAAGGGTAATGTAGGAAAATTGTAACATAATACACAAAGCTAAAGGGTGTAAAATCACAGTGCGTATACCGTACTTTTTTCCGTACCCCTGAGCGGAATTAGAGAGTATTTAAATATTCTCTCAGCTTTACGGTAGTTTTATCTTTCCAGAACTCGCGCCGGTGGACACGTGATCTGATTGATAATCTAATTTAGTCTTTTTTTCTTTTTTTTTTGTGACCAGGGAGGTCGGGACTTAAATTCCAACCGATTATATTGAGGTGTTTTTTTCCCTAAATTGTTTCTTATTATCTCTCCGTGGAAATGAAGGTACATTTTCTCAAAATTCTACTTCTCTCATCTCTACACTTCGCGTGATTAAAATAAACATGTACATCCCGAGCGGGCTAGTTATACGTGGGGGTGAGGGGGGTGGAGAATCCCGTTTTAAAAGTGCATGTAGGATAAATGGCCGACGGCACCGGAACATACCGGTTGTGTGAGTATATCTGTCTGGTCGTGGGTATTGAGCCGCTAGGGATACAGAAATGAGGATCTAATAAACCTTAATCATAGCTCACTGGATGTCTACCTCCTGCATCCACACTAACATCTCGTCCCGACATCCACCTCGCAGCTTCGTGGACTTGATCCAACAGCCATGGACACGCAATTACCGCGGCATTGCTTACTTTTTGCTCAATACTCGTTTAAGGTGACCTATAATTCATTCACGATAGGTCTTTACCTGGATGACAGTTCAAAAATCATATGTTTAGGTTTTAGGTTACCAACACTTGTAAAAGAACACTGTTTTGTTATGAATGTTAAGTTTTTTAATTACATGTTATATTTTACATTTAAAATAACTTAAACTTAAGTTTTCTCACATTATTTCATTACTTTTAACAATTTCTTTTTACCCAATCCGAAACAATATTTTAAACATATATTAAAAGTACCTATTCTTTGTTTTGGAATGTTATCTATGATGTGTAGTATAGTGCATGCATTAATACCTTTTAATAAAGGCATCGTATTTACTTGGTAAAGATAAAATATTTGTAATTTATTTTATATATGATTAACTATTTTATTATTAGTTTATTGTTTTTAGAAATATTTAACTGAATAAAATATAATCGTCTGCTGCGAGGATACACCATTTTAAACAACTTGTCCGCGTCATCATCAACCACATGGCTAATATTCGTTGGTCGCCATTTTAAAGCCATATTTGTTAGACCTTTTGTGAAAGTGCTCGGAATAATAATTATTTTAACTTGAATAGAAGGATAAATAAGCTTTGTGGACGACCTCAAATAAATATTAAGACTTTGTTTAATTTAAATATATTTCATAGAATTTATTACTGTGCGCGTTTATTATATTTTTAACTTTAAATTAAGTCTCTAGTTTGTTAGGTCCACGCCTTACTCTAACTTATAATAATTTATAACTAAGTTAAATTACCTTTTATTTTAATTATTGGGCTTCTGTATTAACGTAAAAAAACTTAATCCTAGATCATATTACTAATTATTTTAAGAATAACTTTGTGTATACAGATATTTTCTCTTTAGTTCGAATACATATTAGGCCTAATTTGGTTAATTTTAATCTAACTTTAATCTAACTTTAAACTTTTATCAAACTTAAATATAAGTTTAATCTAACTTTAATCTCACGAAATTTTATAAGGGGTTCTTTTTATTTGTGGATAAATTTGTGTGTGTTTTTTTGATAATGAGTTTCCAGGAGAAAAAAAGAAGAGAAGTTACAGATCACAAAGTCATTCAAAAATTTCAATTTCAAAATTCTTTGAGGCATAATATTGGCCTAAATTACTGTGGTAAACTATCACATTACTCTACACAACCATATGTTTTCATAACAGCTGTCCCAAGTGACAGTGGCAGATATCAGCTGTTGGCGTAGTGATATTTTAGGGACTATTTTTTAGTTACTTTTTGAGCTGTCATCCAAGTAAACTTAGGTCGTGAATGGCGTTTAGTATGGGTTTCAGTGGAGGTGTCTTACCTCAGTTGGTAGACATGGTGTCTTTTTCTCTATTGGTTGGAGAGTCAATTCCCGATGAGCACAGAGAAAGTGTCGATACGAAATTAAATTGGTTTTCTTTCTCTTGGTAGCAAATTTACTATATACCTGGTTGCTATGTTTGTGGAGTAATTAAATCACAAACTCCACCTTAAAATAATGAGGGATATGTAGCCGTGGTTCCAGCACGTGCCTGGATAGTTAAGGCATTAGTGAGCTAATCTGGGTTCGATCTTCGTGTTGATTCGAAATATTTAGATGTATATTTGGGCAAGCCCGAATTGAGCCAGTAATTAAGGGATTTAAAAATGTTCACTTAACCCGGACCCGAATTGCGCCAAGTCTAGTTCAGGTAGACGAGGGGGGATGAAATAAATAAACACCAACACAAACAAGCTCTCGCCACGTTTTGTCTTCCCTTCCATAGATAAAAGAATGTAAAAACGCCCTAAGAGCCCCCAACAAGATCTGTATTAGCTTTTCTGACATAAGTCTGACCACTATTAACAAACTATCTCGGCAACGGTAACTGTCCAGATGTGTAATTGTTTTATTTTTGTTCGGGTTTTGTGTGGAATGTGCTATTAGCGATAATTATTGATATGGAAAGGATTTATAGTGAAAGAAGGAAATATCTGATTGTCTATAATAATTATACGTATCAACAGGTGAATCAATTGAATTTGACGAGGGAAGAGAGGTGGAGATGCACTAAAAAGGACTCTAAGGCCAAAATATTCACACTTGGTGGAGGAAATATTTTCTCGTGGATTGAAGATCAACACAACCACGAATCACTACTAGATCAAGAGTTGAATAGAAAATCCAACAGCAATGCAGTTAAGAGGAAAGCTGAGGCGATTGAAGTAAGGCCTTTAAGGTTGATCCACAAAGAGGTAAATACAGAGAGAAAACTATAAAAACATTGAGCCGCAAGGACATGAAATGTTTCAGGAATAACAAACTGCCAAATTTGCCTAAATCTTCCGACGAAATTCAATTCGCCTTAGATTCAATTGAATTAAATACTACTCTAGACGAAAACTTTTTGCTAAGAAACTAAAAAGAGAAGGGAGTTGTGATATTTTCTTGTAAAGACAAGAAAAGGCAGAGCTACATTGACGCTATGAGAATCCTAAAGGACGAGTGCGAGAAGAGACAACTTCAACCTTTATACATTATGTTTCATTTCGAGCAAGCACTCCATGAGTGCATCGTGTCAACGTTTCCACAACCAAGATAGTAGGCTGTCGATCTCATTTGGTGCAAGCATAGTAAGCGAAACAATTTTATTTTACAACCTTACATAAATACTGCTATAATTTTTGACTTGATTATTATACTTTTCACTGTTGATTTATTTTTTTTTGCATTGCGTTTTAATACCTGTTTGAGTTATACCTTTATGTGCTAATTATAATGGTGGGCTTTGGAATGAGATAGGTTGAATGTAGAGAAAGGGAATCTGAATTTGCCTGGAGGGAGAGTGGGAAACAATTTAGGAAAAAAACCCTTCAGTTCACTCAACCAGGATTCGAACTCCAACTACCTAATTATTGGCTTAAGTAATTTGGTTCAAAGTGGATATCTGGGGAGTTTTTTAAATGATGAACAGGATTGTATAATTGATATTTAAAAAAATTGAATAATGGGCAGTTTACTAATGACTAATTTTAAAAGAATTTGAAATTTCTCAAAAATAGCTTTAACAATTTTGATTAAAACATACATCTCGGGTGTATTTAAGATGACAATTAATACTGTATACTTGGTTTGGGGGGCAAAGTCCTTTTAAGGGTGGTTTACTGATGACTAGTTTTCAAAAATACAAAATATTTTGAAATGATTTTCAACGATTTTGTTAATATATAGATTAAGCTCTGTGAGGTATGTGACCCTAAAAAATCCTTTGTATGACTTGTTTTTTATGTTTGACTTGTTTTTTATTTTATTTGTTATTATTATATTATAATTTAGATTACATTTAGCTATTATTGACAATGTTTTTAATATGGAAATTTTACTGTGATGTTATAATGTTAGATTTTGTTTGATATAGTTAAATATAATTAATTAAGTAATATTTTTTGACTTGTGTCCTTCTTAACGCCAGCCAAAGCATTAATATTTGTTTACGTTCACAGTTGGCGCAATTTGGGTCCGGTCTTAGGAAGGGGGGTATTGGCGCAATTCGGGTCCGGTTTGGGGGGCACTTTTAATCTCTTGGCGCAATTAGGGTCCAAGCTAGGTGGATTGACGCAATTCAGGCAAGCCCGTATATTTGAATCAATATTTTGTCAACGGTAATCATCTGTAACAAATGTTTATTTCATTGTATTGTATATAAAATCAACTCTTGTTCCATTAACGCTTGTAGAATTTCCCAGGATAAAAAGTCGACCACGGTTCACAATGTTTGTTTTTCTGATAGCTAGCAAGGGCGCCGCCTACTTGAAGGGAAATACCCTCCCACTGCTGTATTTCTTTTGGGAATGTCAGTTTTTAAGAGTCAAACTCCCTAAAATAATATGCATTCATCCCGGATTAGGGTGATCTGTTGTTATTCTGTTTATTTGGTTGAGGAAGGCTAGATATACTAGTATGTTTCAAACCATTTAATTTGATATCAGAACTGCAACATTTCTGGTGAAAAATCTTTTAGAACGAGCTAATTTCACCTTTTCAAAAAAAAATTAAACTATAAAATGTATAATTTTAAACTGTATTAGGACATGTTGGTGGTAGCTTTTACCTCCATTTTGGCGTGAATCATATTTTTTAATAGGGACAACTTCAATAACCCGGAATATCTGAACGAATACAACGCGTCTCAGCACTCCGGTAGGCGACCTTTTTAAGTGGTAGCTGACGACTCACACGTACATCTATATGTTTTTTAGCACCCATCTTGCTACTCGTCCGGGCTATACGCTACGTACATAGTTGATTCCACCTTAAATAATAAGTGATATTTGACCCCGTACACGGGAATAAGTATGGATAATTCAACGGTAAATCCTGGCGTACTGAGCCCAAGGTTACAGGTTCAATTATTTTTATCTGTGTCTTTTTTCTGTGTTTAGTTTAATTATTATTTGTGAACAGCAGCTTTCCATACCACATGATAATTTTACCATAATTTAGCACGATTTACTTACAGAACGCATAAGTTCCCACTGCGTGAATGAAATTATTATTTTGAGTTATGATGATAAATAAAATTTAAATATTTAGAGCTAGTAGATATTAATATATCACATTTTAATTTATACAATAAATATTTTGTTTTTATCTATAAGGGTCTTAAGGTGTGGATGTAGGAAACGCGAGTTAAGGTAAGTGTTTTTGCAGTTTTTATGGCAAAATACTTTTGGCCAAAAGAAATCAAATAGTAGAGACATGGAGTTTAATTTTCTACACATGGTTATATCAACAGTTCTTGAATATCTGTCAAGAGTGTTCTGGAATTTGATGACAATTTTTTCTCTTTATTTAAATAGTTTGTCATCTAATGCCGCCATGCTCATGAAAGATATTCAACAGCTATTAATATCACCACGCGAGGAAAATTAAACTCTATGTTTATACTGGAGTAATATTACATTCACGTTGGCCATATAAAAAGGTTTGCTATAAAAACGGCAAAAACGCTGCCCTTAACTCGTGTTGCCTATATCCCCACCTTAAGACGGCCCATTAAGGCTATCCTCAACAATGTATACGAAATATCACAAGATGAGGAAGGTGAGTTTTAAGGTTAAATGTGAATACTCTTTTGGAAATGTGATGATAAAATAATCATAAATATCAAAATAGAAAAAATTGCTCCTGCTGCAAACGACCGGGAATCGAACCAAATCTTACATGGTGGATAATGCCAGTCAATCCTGCTGGCGCTCATCCAACCTCATCGGCTAGTTTTGATATCGCGAAAACAATTTAAATTTGGAACTAGTTTCGCAGATCTAAAAAAGAAAAATGTTGTACTAATGTATGAAGACTAGCTTCAAATAATGTATTTTGATTTTCATTTTTTTGTGCACCGAGTATCACCTCTAATTCGGGGTATCCCTATACTTACAATAATGGTGCAGGAATAAGTAAGGTAGAGTAAATTCATCCGAATTCACCCGGATAAAAAGTGGAAATCTATTTAGGGAAAAACACCCTCACTACACCAGACTTGGATTCGAATCCAGAGAAGCATGGATCTAACAATAATTGTAATAGATAGGTTAATACTTAATAGTTTGTGTTATTATTCATTATGTGATGACGTGTTGATTTTAACTAATAATTTCAAAAACGTTTGATATCACCATGTGAAGAAAATTAAATTTTATGTTTCTACTGGGAAAATATTTGATTTATTTTGACGAAACAAATTTTTTTGTTATGAAAACTGCAAAACCACATATCTTTTCTCGCGTTCCCTCCCAACTCACCTTATATCCATTAAATAACCCTTGCATAAAAACGTATAATAAACGTAAATAAAACCACCTCCATCCAAAATAAAAACAAAATTTCCCCCTCACCCACCCCATTCACTTCCATTCCCACCCCCAACAGTATAGGTGAGTGGATTGCAAATAAGATTCTGACATGGAAGGAGTAGGTATCGATAGTGGCTGAATGAACTAAAAAAGGGTTTATTTTTTTTCCTTTTTCCTTCGTAATTTGTCATTTAACTTTCTTTTATCAAAAGAAAATATTTTAATCGTGAAAAAATCGGTCTCATGATTATGATGAATCTTTATGTTTTATGCAAACTCGAACCCAAAAAAAGTGGATTTTGCAATTCTGTCTGTCATCATGTCTTCCTATCTATCTATCTATTTTTATCTGACCAAGGATCCAAAACTGTGTGATGGATTTTGTTAGAAATTAATATTTAGATTTTATATGGCTAAATATAAATTATTTTGATTTTTTATCCTCACCCCAAAATTAAGGGTAGTTTACTGATGAGTGTTTTTTTTAATTTCAAAATTTTCTTGAATAGCCCCAATTATTTTGTTTAAAATATATATCTAGAGAATTTTTGACATGACAAATAAAACTATATACTTCTTTTTGGGTTGAAAATTTGTTTAAGGGTAATTTACTAATAATTGATTTTGTTTTCTAATTCGAATATATTTTTAAATGGCACGAACAATTTGGTTCAAATAATTATGGGATAAGTTATTTTATTATAAATAGTTACATATATTTGTTTTACTAAAAAAAATTAATTTTATAGTCGTTTACTAACGACTGATTTTTGTAAAATTAGAATGGTTTTGAAAATAGCTTTAACAGTTTTTTTCAAAATTGGTGTTAGAGTACTATTTGACATGATCAATAACATTGTATTTTTATTTTTCGAAAATAAATTAATTGTATTAGTTGGATTTGAAGATATACTTCAAAATGGGTGTCTGAGAATCTTTTTATTAATAAATAAGAATTTTATTTTTATTTTTACAAATAACAAATAAGTTTAAGTTAGTTTACAAATAACTTACTAAGACAATATGAGATTTGTTTAACATATTTGAACAATTTGGTTTATAGTTTATATATAAAGAGTGCTTATTATGATTAACAAAATAATATTTTTGTTTTTATGAGGACAACATTGCCAAAGAATTGTTAACTGAAAAGCTATTTTTGAAAATTTTCTTCAAAGCCAAAATACACATTATGAGAAAGTTTGTGTGATTGTGTCGTATTTACATGCTTTTACCTAACGAAAGTTAATACAGTTCTACAGTTCTTTAATCACAGATCCTCTTAATCGTGTTATCCTAAGATAGATAAGTCGTTGCTATACAATCCTGGCCCTCCCCCGTCAGTATCGTGTCTAATTTGCCGGTAATGGGAATGACAGGGTTAACATCTCGGCTCAGTGCACTGAATTTTTGTATTCTAAATGTTTTCTCACTCTTCCTCCATTCAAAATATTGGTACACTTCCTATTAAATTCCTCCTTCTTCATCTATAACCAGTTATAATAGTAAATATACGGTAAGCAGGAAAGACAATAGAGTTGACACAAATAGATCACCTAATTATTATTTGACAGATGAATAATTTGTTAATAATGTATTTAGCGTGTACTTTCTGAACTAATTTTATCACCAGATGACTTACAAACTAGCTTAATTCTAAAACAGAAACAACACTCATTCTCTTGGCCATTATTTCATCGCCAAATATCACTCACTAGCTTAGTATATTTTTTTGACCTTGCCGGGAATCGAACCTGTGACTTAGACTAGCTGAACCACGGAATACTCGCAACTATAAGGTATTGTTGACTTACACGAGCGTTGTATTTGACAATATCCTGTGTTGAGCTCTTGAAGCACTGTGGACCACTCGCCGTAGAGGATGAGGTAGTGGGGGGGTCACAACTCGAACTACCCGTGCTTCGCTTCCTATCCGTGCGTTCAAGTCTACGAGCGAGCGAAGACTGAATGGCGAGGAGGAGGATCGACGGCGAAGGAAAAGTAGGCCTCGCTGGACGCTCCA
>CABFWB010000856.1:43420-66038 GCA_902151455.1 Timema bartmani
ATTTTATAATAGTGACTTATTCAAGTGAACAGAATTTTTTTTTTAATTAATAGCAATCTTCATACTTTAAACTAATTAGGTTTTGCGCTTAACATTGACAATATATTTTAACTATGTTACCAGTGTTATTTTACCAGTATTGATAATATATAACATAACTTATAGCTGCAGATCATATGATTTGATGTATGAATACATGAAAGTAAATCTATTATCTTTGCTAGTTGTCCAACATCTTAGCTCAGTCGTTATCTTACCCACCTATTAGCTTAAGGGTACTAAGATCGATTCCAAGCATGTCCGAAAAATGTATCATGAAATGTTGAATGTTGTGTCTGTTCCAGATTTAAGTTAGGTACTCGTAGTTTATGAGTCGTGTGCTGGTATAATCCGTCAATTCACAAAGTGTACGTTAAATGCCTAAAAAAAAACGTGTTTAACTCTCAGAGAAGGTACTACGCATGAAAGTTGGACTGTATCTTTAATGTACCCGTGAATTTACCAACGGGAACAAGAAGTTGCCGCAGGACTATCGGCTAGCTACGCCAGAAAGATGGTCAAGTCTAATAACTATGACTTCCCATAAAACATCAGGTATAAAACACTTACGGCGCACCTCCAAACGCAATCTTCACGCAGTTGATTGTCGATGAACTGACACAGTTATTCACCAACACCGAGCACGTGTTGTGTCAAGAAGGAGTCAGAGGTCGCTGTCTTGACCAGATGATGAAATCACGTCGCTGGTATGCCGCGGCATCTCGCAGGTCCATCGCGTAGTGGATACCTCACTAGGAATGGGCGGCGCTCCTCAGGTGTTCCTCTGTGATATCAACACATTTATCCCACGTGCAAGAGTTTTGAAGTAGTTGACTGGGCTTACGTAAAATGACCTCCATTAAGAACCTGCTATTTTGTCGCTGCTTGCTCCTCAGGTTCATATATAGATACGGTCCTAAGTACTATGTTCCCTCAATACATGTATTATCACTTTAAGGAACAAGGTGTTTAGGAAGATATTTGGTCCAAAAACGGATGAGGCTACTGGGGAGTGGAGGAGGCTATATAATGATGAATTACATACCCTGTACTCTTTAGACATTGTTAGAATAATAAAGTCTCGTAGATTACGATGAGCAAGAAATTTAGCGCAAATGGGAGAATCAAGAACCATGTTAAATGTAAGAAAACGCGAAAGCCTTAACTTCGCTATTCAAGTCGATTATTAGACCTATTATTATTTACTGGCAAACCTAATGGAAGAGACCCTTGGGAAGACCTAGACGCAGATGGGAGGATATCATTGGAATGGACTTGAAAGAGATACGGTGTAATGAGGTGGACTGGGTAGAACTAGCTCAAGATAGGGATAGGTGGAGTACTTTTGTAAATGCAGCGATGAACTTTCAAGTTCCTAATGCCATAGAGCAGCGCTTCCCAAACTTTTCAAATCGTGGAGCACTTTTCAGGAGAGAAATTTGTCACGGAGCACTATCGTTGCCCTGATGCCAAAGTCACGTATATGTGTATTTTTTGCTGTTTTTAACTAACTGCATTTTTAAGGTTTTAGTCAATATTTTATCGTATAGTAAAAGCACGAATTATTTTTTCTAAATAGATTAAATTTGAATCTAAACTTAATTTTTCCCATTGGAAGTAATTGAAAATTGGGACTCTAAATACAGTTTTCTTAAAACACCAATTTTGTACATACGTGTCTTTGGCATGAGGGCTACAATATTTTCACATAGCACCTATATAGTTACTACACTGAATGGCAGCAGTATTCACGGCTGAAACAATTTTTCTAAGCATTTGGGCATGTTAAACATAAAGTTTTATTTCATTTGAAATGGAGGGATGGGACTGTTTTGATTTGGATAATGTCACTCTATCTGGTTAAATTTGTGACGGCTGCAACCAAATATCTGCCTTTGTATTGAAACGGGATCTGTATTTTGTTTTAGTAGCCACATAGGCAAAGAATCCTTATTTACTTAAGTAAGTTTTTGCAAAGGGCAGAACGATGATTTTTGCTTTATCTGACAAAACTCCAATTTCGTCTCTTAGCTGACACTAAAATTCTGATAGTGACTTCTTCGTTGTAAAATTATCTTTTATCGCAGAATTTGGTGTCAAATTAATAAAGTACTCATACTGCTGCAATGTCAGCGATGCTTTTCCAACACAGCACAGCGTGGGCTCACAACCCAAAAGTTTTATTTTATTTTTTCTTGGAGTTCTTTCAGAAAATAACAGTTGAAACTATCAAACAAACTTTGCAGGTGAACGTGAAACATATTTAAGATATCACCAAGTAAGTCGGAGTATATATAGTTCTATAAATTCTTTTACCATTGGCAAGCTGTCTAAATTTAAATGTTTCACTGATTCCACCCAAAACTTGTTTTTCTTTTAAACGCTTCTACTTTATCGCCGGCCACTGTAGGTATTGTCACTGAGGGTTTGAGATTTTTTTTCTTTTAAGGATCTTGATTTCAGCCAGCTCTACTGAAAGGAAATCGATGATATTTTCTGAATCCCTACGTAGGTGCTACAAAAAATCTGCAAAGGTCACGTGTTTCGTTCTCAAAAGAGAAGATCCGAAATGTTATATCGGTGTAATTGTTTTTTTTTTAAAAACACTTAACTTGAAAAGCACATACCACAAGTATAAGTAAATGACCCTACAACGAGACTTGATTAGTTTCGACTTTCGACTGAATAATGATTGGAGGCTGGAGGTGCGAAGAGATACGAGGTTTTAATATGGAATCAAAACTTCCCAGAAAATTCTGGAAATGTGTCGAAGCTAACAATCGTATCTCAAAGAGACAGTGTTAACTGGCACCGTTGAGTCTCTCTGTCTAGTTTGGCCGCGCGCAGTCTGCGTGCTTCACCGACGTTCTCGATGTTTTGTATGGTTCCAAAAAGGTTCGAGCGGGCAAAGCTGACTGAGGTGACACATGACATGCACTTCGCCTTGATAAGACTTTCTACCTACTCTGATTCCCAACACGCTGCAGAAGCTAAATAATTTCTACCCAATACTTAGCTATGCAAAGTTCATGGCCACACAAATTCACAGTTTTGAGAGCTTGTCACATTTATTTTAATTATTTTTCTTTCCGATCTCTTCGCGGAGCACTTGGAGATGCTTTGCGGAGCACACTTTGGAAACCACTGCCATAGAGTAAGTAGGTTAAGGTGCGGCAGAAGGGAGCACAAGTAATTTTACAGTTTTTACAGCATTACATTTTTTTGGCCAAAAGAAATCAAATATTTCTTCAGTAGCAACATAGAGTTTAGCTTTCTGCACATGTTAATATCAATAGATCTTGAACATATGTCAAGGATGTCCTGGAATTTGGTCAAAACTTTTTAAATAAAGAGAAAAAGTTTTGACAAAATTCCAGGACAGCCTTGACAGATATTCAAGATTTGTTGATATTAGCATGTGCAGAAAACTAAACTCTATGTTGCTACTGGAGAAATATTTGATTTATTTTGGCCAAAAAATCTCAATTCTATAAAAACTGTCAAAATACTTGCGATCCCTTCGGCCGCACCTTAAGGAAGTACAGAAAAATGAGCTTCGAGTGGTTTTTTAGTAAATTTTTGTTCTGAAATAACATTGTTGGTGGCCTTCCTTTAATTTTTATTGTTATAAAACCAATTTTAATGTACAGTTCAATTTTAATTGGAAGGTCCTTTTAGAAAATATAAACATATCATTTTGCGGCCAAAATTGACTTAAAAAAGTACTATTTTACTGAATTATTTTATAGGTATCAAAAGTGACAGCTGCAGATAGCATGAATTGACGTATTAATACATTAAAGTATATCTAGTATATTTTACAGATACCATATAAAGTTATTTCCAAGAAAATTGAACTAAAATTTAACTAATAATTTATTTAAACCTAAACTTGGTATTTTTTTTAAATAAAAACCAAAATTTTCAATTGCGTTCCCAACAACGTTTATTTTAGAAAAAAAAAAGTTTGTTGTGCAAGATAGAACAAAATGGTTTTCCAACAAATTAATAAAATTCTAAAAATAACTCAACAAACAGTTGTACAGCCTTAAGGGCGTAATTAAAAACGATGAGCTTTATTTTCACATTTAATTTGATTGAAAATGTGTATAGCCTAAACTTATTGTAAGACGTGGTGCTAAAAAATGTTTATAAAATAAATTAAACAGTTTAAATAATTATAAAATACACACTTTAATATTGTTCAAAAAGTAGCTTTGAAATATATAATTCCGTCTCTTGATATAATAAATATTAACAAGAATAAATGTTTTCGCTTGCCAGAATCTTTAAATGAATTATTTTGTTATATTTGTACGGTGGTTTTATTATTCCAAATATCTTTGCGTAGTCAATTTTTCTAGTTTTTTTAGAACCAACCCATCACATAAATAAATAGGTACTGTGTTTAAATTGATACGCTAAAGTTGAAATAGTTCGCTATGTGATTATTTTCATTTTCCCTAATATTGAGACATGTGCAACAATCATTAAAGTTCTCAAGGCTTATAATTTTATCTCTTGAAGGGATGCGATGATGAGGTGATTTTATAGATATTTTTCAACGCCAATGTCTTACGCCTTCCACCTACTCATTCTAAACATCATCGTATACAAACCAAACCTTAATTCGGAGAAATAATGTGGCCGTTAACAAATTTTGTTTTTTAAATACCTGGGTCAATGTACCGTTCCTTGTATTACTTGTGAATTCAGCGGTACATCACAGATCAACTACGACATTGGGTGACCTGGTGGTCTAGGGGTAAGGTGTCAGACTTCTGTGCTGAGGGTCCGGGGTTCAATCCTCGGTCCAGGCACAGATTTATCTGATTGCCAAACCCTTCCTTCACCTCTGACAAGATGTGTATTAATCACAACTTGTGAATGTGAGGAATGCCAGGCCTCTACCGTGGTTCGGATTCCACGTTAAACTGTAGGTCCTCCATTTCATCTCACAATCACCCTACCATTGCACATTAGCGTAAGTGCGTATAACCCGAATGGGTAGTAAGACGNGTCCTCCTTTTCATCTCACAATCACCCTACCATTGCACATTAGCGTAAGTGCGTATAACCCGAACGGGTAGTAAGACGCGATGCTAGTAATAATAATAATAATAATAATAAACTACGACATTTACCTATAAAACTGTTAATTTCATACTCCGTACGACCAATCGATTGACTTCAACATGATCCCAGGTGAATAATAATGGACGATAAAGTACAGTATCAAGTTTACATGACTCTAGCCCAGGAGGAAGGATTTAAATCTCTATGAGAGAATATATAACCTAGTAATTTTACAATCTCTCTGTAGTTACAATGTCGTATCAGGATAACTTCATCGACAATACCTTTAGTTTTGTTGAGTTCATGATTTTAACATGCGGACACGGACACACACACACCTACATACATATATATATAACATACCTATCAAAAACACAAGTAAAATATTTAAAAGTTATCCAATTTGACAGCAAAAAAATATGTTTGTATTCGTATTTCCTAAAAGGCTATTACTATGAAATGTGATTGTATTTAGTAAGCTTTGCGCTAATTTTATAGCTTGCAGTTGTTTCTTAAAGCCTTTATTTTAATGAATGACTCCCTCAAGTTTGTTTTTAGCTACGCTGTCTTTTTTATTAAGATATTTTTACCAAACTCGATACCATCAGCACACCGAAATAATATTCTTTTTTTCAAAAATGATAACATATATAGTATAGTCATATTATATATAATATATATTACTATTATTTATAAATGAATTATGTATATAATATATATTAATATTATATGAAATAAATTATATATTATTTATAAATAAATTATATTTATAGGCCTATATTAATACTGTACTTTCAACTCCAAACATATTTATGATTTTTTTCGAGAAATAGAGAGCAGTTTCTAGATAAAATGTAGGAGCATTAACATGTTGAGGGGTGGGAAAACCACAGTCAAACATGTTAAAATCACCTCTACTCCTAGTTCACCCGGGGAAAGAGTTGAAACTTGACCTTCCCATCATCTACAATACAGTATATCGTGAGTCTGACACCCTATACTAAGGATTTTCAGCCCCTTTTAACAGTTGTGTACCCCCTCATTTGTAAATACTTAAATCTCAAGTACCCCAAGAGATTTTTTTAAGTAAACAGATTAGTTTGTGAATTAATTACTAAAACCCTTCGGTGGCCACGTGGTCTAACGCGCTACTCTCGCAGTAAACTAGATTGCCGATGACGGGGAGATCGAGGTACGAATCTCGGTCGAGTGTACTGTGGATGGTTTTTCCAAAATAGTTTTCCACTCTCCCTTCACGCAAATCCGAGAACACTTCCTATTAAAATAGCCCTCCTAAACCCTAAAACCATTCGCGTAATTAGTAGGCTACATAGCGTACAGCCAGAACAGTTAGTAAGATGCGGTGCTAAAACAACAAATGTAACCCACACTGGTGGTCGCATGATATAGCGCATCATTCGTGTTTTGACACCTTAACTTGGTCGATAGCATGTCTGTATACTGAGCTAAGGGTCCCGGGTTCGATTCCCGGCATGGCTGAAAAATGTATCATTGGTGAAATGGGTATTTACCCTTTCACCGTGATGAATTAACGTCCGGAGATTGGCTGTTGTGTCTGTCCTAGTCTTAGGTTAGAGTATAAGGCACATGAAGCTACGACAAGGTTAGCAAGCCGGTAGTGGAAAATATATGGTTTGAATAAAAAACTGACCCAGGCCACAGGCTGGAAACAGTAATGGGTGTAAAGTAAAACTCTCATGTTTGACTGGATTGCCGATGATGGGAGGAGCGGGGTTTGATGCCCGGTTGGGTGTACTAAGAATGCTTTTTATAAACTTTTTCTTACTCTTCCTCCACACAAAGCATATGTGTACACCTCAAATGTGTAATAGACGTAATGAAAAAAAACTTATTGTAATTTATCAAATTATCTGTCTGCCCTGTGAATTAATGACTACAGTTTGATAGCTATGAGAAGACTGTTAGTTTGAAAACTGTAAGTTAATGTTGCCACAATGGCGGGAATAAAAAATATCACAAGTTTATTTACATTCTTAAATTATTTTATAATGTAAAGATAAATCATACAATAATTGCTAAGGAAACTTTTGATAACTTTTATTATAGAGATGGGACGCTAGAATCCTCGATTCCTCCAATACCTCGAATCTTATGGTATTCGAGAGATTCGAGATTCGTAAAAATCTCAACAAAGTATCTCGAATACAATAATTAATATTAATTTTCACAATGTATTATTAAGACCTTGACTTGATATAAAAATTCTAAGCAATTTTGTAAAAAGAATTATATAATCTTATATAGTTGAAAGAGTAACAAAATCACAAAACAGGACAAAATTGTTTTAATATAATTAATTTACTTTAAAAAATGTAATATTTGTTGTTTATAATGTAATAAAAATTATATACCAAATAACATTGGTTAATATCACCAAGCCTTAAAAGATTTTCTTTTAAATTCAATATTAAATATTTTCACTTCAACTAAAATTGTGCATTTTTAAAAGTTTCGAGGATTAAAAAACAAAATTAAGATTCGGATTCAAGAAATAAAGCTTTCGACTCATCTTTTTTTTCTTTTTCTTTTTTTTTACATTCATTACTGTTTCCAGGCTAGGCCTTCCGTGTTTGCCTTATCCTCTAACTTAAGACTAGGACAGGCATTGCATCAAGTCCCCGGCTGTTAATTCATCACTGTAGGAGGGTAAACCTTCATTCACCAAAGATAAATTTTTCGGCCATGCCTAGAATCGAACCCATGACCTCTAGCTCAGTAGACAAACACGCTACCAACTGAGCTTAGGTGTCGGATGCGATATATTTGTACTTTTTAATTAATAAATCCAATAAGACATATTTCCAGAATGCCAAATTTTAGTGACTTTCACTCAATGTTGGTGATCAAAAGTGGGCTTCCTATGACAATCAGGGTTTGGTTTTAGATGAACCCGGGGGGTATCCTGCCCACCCTTCCGGCACGCCAAGGAATGTTGAATGGCCCACATCATCACTCGGCCGTCCCCTAATACGGATAACACTAATTATGTTGTGTACCTTTTTCTTGCGTGCACACACGTGCGAATTCGCTTTCTCGTTTGGTTTAATGAGCTGTGCTCCCCATGTTTGTCAACTAGAACTGCGCCGAGCGTGATTCAGACCAGGCTGCAGTTCATCATTCGAGAGGGGGTAATTCAGGTTAGCAGTGCGCATCCCAGAAGCTTTTAATTGATACGGAATACCTCAGTCGTGTGCAGATGCTCGTGGATTTATTTGAGCATGAGACAATTTTTTATTTCAATTTCTATGGTTATATTGAGCCGTCATCTTGCATTTTTCTGCTACACTTCAGGTTTTAAATATGAATTGGATAAAGGCACAAGAGACGGGGAAAATATTGAAAATCAATTTGTGAATGTTATTTCATGTTTTTTTTATTTCAAAAATAGTTTTTGACGATGTAGTTTTTTTTGCGCTGCATCTTAATATCCATCTGGGATACCCACATTTAGTTACATTAATATGGTAGGAATTTCCGAATTTGTGGTCTAGTGATCAAAGCTCCTGGCTACAGATCCAGAGGTCCCGGGTTTGATTCCTGGTGCTTCCATGATGTTTCTATAAAGCAGTTGATCTGGAACGGGGTCAAACTCAGCCTCTTGACGACAAATGAAGAGCTACTTGAATAAAGAGGTAACATCTCCAGCTTAGAAAATTGAGATTAACAGCTGGAGGGCTCGTTCTGCTGACCACATGACACCCTCTATTCGCAAATGTTGGCACTATCATCACCAAAGGTGTTGGTAGCTCGGTCGGTACAGCTCACTTGCGAGCTGGCACCATAGCTTTTTTAATAGGTTAGATATGAGGGTGGTATAATATCTAATAAATGAATCCACATTTGTATACATGAAGAGTGGGGAAACATTTAGAAAAAATCCACCCCTTTGTCACAGACAAACATACACCAGATCCAGAGCTTTATGGAATTAGGTTCCGCTCTTCGAACCAGGCTAGAGTTCTTCAACACTGGGAATTGCTAGTGTCAGTGCTCTGTGATTAAAATGACTTCCAAGTGAGGAGTTTTGAAACGACTCACTTTCACCATGTTTGTCATAAAGGCGACAAACAGGAGGGCAATTAGTTTGGAAGAGTAACGATCCGAGCACACAAGTTCAAGCAGAAGAAATTCTTTTCTCCGTCTCACCCCCTTTGAATGAAACAATCTCTTTGAAAATGCAATAGAGTCTACCATAGGCGAAGGTAAGGGGGTGTTTATGGGGATCTACCGCCCCCAAACCCCCCGATTTTTTAAAATTTCTTAGTACTGTATGAAGCTTAAAGACGGCCTTGTATCAAACTTCAAATAACTTATAGAGACATTACCTTTTCAAAAATTTGCCAAGGAAGGACCATTTCAAATAGCTTTTAGTGACATTTAATGTTTTTTAATATTCTAGGCCAATATTATTCTAAATGTATTCTAGAGGCATCCTATTTTTAAAAGTAATATAGTTAGAGAGCCACTCCAAATATTTATTGATTCTACTTTCAACACAGACGTTATTAACGAGTTAGTTTAAGCCTTGAGGTGGGATGGAAGTGGACGTGAGAAAAGGCCCGTTTTTTGCAGTTTTTGTGGCAAAACTTTTTTTTGGCTAAAATAAATAAAATATTGCTCCAGAACAAACATAGAGTTTAATTTTTTTCACATGTTTATAGAAACAGTTCTTGAATATCCATCATGAGCATAGCGGCATTAGATTAGAAACTTTTTAAATGAAGAGGAAAAGCTGTCATTAAATTACAGGACATCCTCTATAGATATTCAAGAAATGTTGAGGTCACCGTCCGAAGAAAATTAAATTATATTTTTGTACTGGAGCAATATTTTATTTATTTTGGCAAAAAAATCAATTGTTTTGCCATAATAAACCGCAAAAATACTGGCTTCTTCTCGCATCCGCTCCATCCCAACTTAAGGTGTAGAAATAAGGTGGTTAGCTAAAGCACTAGTTTTGTGTTGAGCTAGACTGCCAAGGACGAGGAGATCGAGGTTGTAATCTCGCTCGGGTGAACTGGGGGTGTTTTTTCCTCAAATGTTTTCCACTTTGCCTCCACACAAATGTGAGTTTACTTCCTCTAAATTCACCTTCCCAATTCCTAACCCACTAGCGCAAATAGTACTTAAGCGTACAACCCGAACGGGTAGTAAGACGCAGTGTTATAATTTTTTAAATTAGGAACCTCATAGTGCCCCCGACCGGAATTCTAGCACCGACTTTGTCGTCAATATTAGCCAACTGCGATTAGAGTTTTAAAATAATCATGTAGATTTATAGCAATCAATAAAAAAAGCAAGGCTGACGCGTTGAGCTTGTAATTTGGAAAAGTATTTCAAAATTTAACCAGAAATAGAAGGAAAAGAAGTAGGCTTGTATAGGAGTAAATTATGAGAGGGCTTTTAAAAAGGAATTTTTCTAAAGTAACACTGCCCTAGTAATTGAAATGTAACAATAGCTTATTCGGTTTTTATCATTAAGTGATATATGTACCTAAGTATTTAGAAGTTCATAGATAGCTTATTTCTCAAATATTAACACGCTAAAGGCCCCGACACCGACTCCATATCTGTAGGTCCGTAGTCCGTACTCCGTGTTCCTGGTCCATAAGAAATTCTACTCGCGATTACAGAGTCAATATCCGTAATCACGGGACCGTTTCAACCAATGATATCGTAAGAGACTTCGTCCAATCAAATATTTCGAAATAAAATCGTCTACAGCAAGGAGCGAGCGTCAAGCAGTTATCTGATCAAATAAGAATTTAAAAAAATCAAAAACATCTTTATTGAGAAAACTTCCAGTATATACTAAAATGTAGGTTAAGTTCAATCACAAGAAATACATTTATAACTCAATTTTAACTATCAAATTTAAAATAAATAAGTGTTTGCAATTGCCTGAAAATGCAAAACAGATGTACTAATATTTTGTATGAAAACAAAACAAGCATTTTTAATATTTTTAATAATGGGGGTGTTGAACCTACAAAAGCAAAGCCAATATTTATGAGAACTTGGTATTTCTTAGAAAAATTTTTCTAGAAGCCGCTCTTCCCGGGGTATTCAGATTTTTAGAAAAATATTTCTGAAATAGCTCCACGTTAAGCCATCTTTTCATTTTGTGTATGTTGCCATAGCGACGGATCCTCTCACTGCCATTCATTCTTTTGTTTCAATGCGCATGCACATGCTAACACGGCCGTGATTGGTAGTCCGTATAAACTAGTCCGTAGAAAGTTAAAGTTTAGCAACTTCTACGGAGTAAGGACTTACGGATAAGGACTCTGTGCCAGAGTAATCTGATACTATGGTATCGATTTCTTACGGGACACGGACCTAAGGATACGGAGTCTGTGTCGGGGCCTTGAGTCAACTGCCCCAGGTTAAGTCCTCATGTACAGGTTTTATTTTTCAATAAAACATATTTAGTTACTATTCACGTTCATAAGAGAGCCCCAATTATATATTCTACATCAAAAACTCTTATCAAAGTCTGAAGGTATCGTACCGTTAGGTATTTAAGTAAAAAAAAAAGTTTGAACTTGTTTAACTTTGGCTGATAGATTTATAAAGGTATTAAACATTTCGGTTTGTTAGGGCACAAAATTTGAAGACTCAGTGTGAATATTCTAAATACAAGTCATTTACTTCATCATGTATGTAAGTTGGCTTTTCAAAAGTTACAGTAACGAATCACAGTGATTCGAAACATCAACGATGATGAACTGTAAGTCAATTTAAAATATTCGAACAATCAATATGACAAAAAATATCTTGTCTATTAATTTTAAAATAAGCTATCAATACTAAAGCTAAACGAACTTTGAAAAATTAAATAGAAAGGGTAAAAAATATAGAAAGCTTTGCAGAATTTGAATGGTGTAATTATTGCTCAATATCATCAGTTTCTATAAGTCCGTTACGTATGCTTTTTATTTTTCTCAACGCTATGATTTTCTAACCAAACTAAAACGCATGTGAATCTTTTAGAGGAGAATGTCAAAATTAAAATTACCAAAATTTTCAAACTTTATTATTATTTAGCGTAAGCAGGGAAATAATTTGATTTTTATTTAGTAAATAACACTGTGAGAAATTTAATACCAGAAAGAAAACGTATTTTTAAACTGATTCAATTATTATAGCTTTACCGTTTCAATGCATGTGAATTGTACAACAAAAAACAAAGGTAAGCATGCAATAATTTTTGTTTAAACATTCACCAGAACAATATTTGTTAATATGGGAATGTAGGAAACATAAGTAAAGGCAGTATTTTTTGCAGTTTTTATATCAAAATATGTTTTTGGTCAAAAGAATTCAGATAATAATCCAGAAGAAACATTGAGCTTAATTGTCTTCACATAGTAATCTTAACAGTGTTTAAATCTGTAAAGGTGTCCTGGAATTTAATGACAAATTTTTCTCTTAATTTAAAAATTTTCTCATCAAATTTTATGGTGCTCATGACAGATATTCAACAACTATTGATATCACCATGTGTAGAAAAATAAACTCTATGTTTCTAATGGGACAATGTTTTATTTATTTTGGTCAAAAAGGTTTTGCGATAAAATTACCCTTAACTCTTGTTTCCTAAACCCCCACCTTTGGGTCAGAAAATCTATCAAGGAAGTCCATAGGATCCCTTTAGTAATGCCGCTGATTCAGTGAGTCTAACAAGCTCTTAGCTAAACCTATATAAAATGTTGCTCAAATAACATTGTCAAAGGCTTTTAAGAGATCTTTACAACATTAATCTGATTTTCTCGATGTATTAAAAATGATTACTATAATGATTATCATCATAATGCCATTTATGCTGTGACTTAAATAACACAATAATACACCCCATCATAGCTTCTTCTAGAATCAACAAATATTTATGCATTGTCTTATACAAGACATTGAAAACCATCTTCTAAAATTAAAATAAACAAAGGAAAAATAAGAAAATTTGGACATAAATAACCAATAAATAATATTGATAAAAGTGAATTGTTTATTACTTTTTAAAACAAAATATGCGTCTCTACCAAAGAAATACATAAGTCTAGATTAATCTCCAACCGTCCTACACATAGCTTTCCTTTTTCCCGGGGACATCCTCTGGATGACAAGAGCAAGGTACATATATACAATTTCATGAAAGGATTAAACGATATTATGACATAAGAAAGATATTTATATTCCATAATATGAACACCCAATGATCATAGCTTGGTTCGACAAGGTAAGAATTATACCTGTCAGGGTAGACGGAATGTATATATTATACTTTTATTTACTCTCAAACCTTACAAATATTTGTACATTTTTCTTATCTAGTTGTGTATTAGGCAAGGTTTATATTCATGCATAGCGTATAGCTATTGATAGGGTCGGACCATCCTTAGGGGCCACGGGAATTGACCCTACCAACATTTTATCTAACTTTTTAGCATAAACTTTTTTTTTCTATTTTTATTCTATAAAATATTTTGGAAAAAACATTAACATGAAGTGGAACACCAATCCTTACACGCAGTGAATTAATGGATTCGTTATACAATATTCAAGTCAGGATTACTCATTCCTCACTCCAAACATCACGCGAGGACTTTACTAGCACTAGGGTGACTGAATATAGAAGCTTAGCAGGGCCAGCTCTGATGATCCCTCAGAAAAGTCACACCCAGTGTGGGAGCTCTCTCAAGGTCAATTCCCCACCATTCTTGTGCGAGATTTACACTAGCGAATGTGACTAGCCTGAGCTGACCCGCTATACGATAAAGGTTGTCTATATTTTGTTTTGTCTTCTATGTGTTTGTGTATTATTGTGTGTTAAGACCCAAGAAGTAAGATGAACATTGAAAATAAGTAATTGAAATTAAAAAAGTAAATTATTTATTCCAAACTCCGTTTTCTTTATTGAAACTATTAAAAAAAACTGGAAAATAAACTAAAAATTTGGAACAGTAAATATTGCAGCACAGATATATTCTATGGTGAAAATTTCACACAATGAACAGGTGTCAAAAAATATCCATATATTAGGCAGATTTATAGAATGTTAAAAATACCGTGGTAGGCTACTCATGAACTGTCATTAAGAACCAGACGCGCCCAACATTTGTACAAGTAATGTTATCACTTGGTAAACTTGATTCAAAATCAGTATTATTTTATACTTTCAATTTGTAGATTTGTTTAGTGATTTTGTAATTCCATTAATATTTAAAAATTAAAAAAAACTTAAATGAATTTAATTTAATATGTTAACACGTGTTGAGTAAAAAAAATCATTACCGGAAACATTTGACCTGGCCCCACCAAAAATAAAGATTACTCTCTGCCACTGGCTATTAGTAAATAGTGCATAACGTACAGTGCACAATTCTAAAGAAAAATACCACGAGTTATAATTTAATGTACCGTAGTGGTTAAATTCTTACTTAAAACAATTTTCTTTTATTTATATAAATTTACCTAACCTTTTTGATACAAGAGATAAGGTATTTAAAAAAAAGGTACTTTACTTAAAGGCTAACTTGAAAACAACGCTAATTAAATTGTATCTTTTGAAACATTAAATTAACATAATATAAGTGGTGCCCGTACTATTAAATCAAATTTTATATTTATTGGGATCTGATTTTACGAATATTATGGTAAAACTATTTCCCAATCACAAAAACTAAAATTCGATTTTTTTACCTTTATTTTAAATCGTATAAGCAATCGTGGCCATTGACGCTAAAACAAAACAAAAATCCTCAGTCACAAACAAATATGACTACCACAAGGAATTTCAAACATGAACACGAGATCTGTCCGTTCCATCCGCTGTATATACTGGTGTTTAATTGGCTATAACCTTTCCTCACATTCTCATTGGCTGATAGTGTTTCAACTTCTTGTTCACTATTTATTATGCATGAATATAAATCCAGCCTTAAAATTAGAACACAACTCACCATGGCCATATTCAAGAAATCTTTAAGAAAGAGAGCTCAAAGCTTTAAGATTATTATTTTTGATTTGCATCGCGTCTTATTATTCACTCGGGATATTCTCATATTTTCACTAATCGTATGGAGACGAATTAGAATAAATTGACTAAATTTTGCGTGGAAAAAGCGTGGAAAACCATTTATTAAAAACCACCCTCATTACACCGTATCTTCATTTGAACCCCCACATTTACTTCATTTAACTATAACATACATTGATGTATTTTATATATTTATACAAATTATCAAACGATGTCCAAATGCCACATTGCCATGAATGTGTTTGAAAGAGAAAAAGATACCCGAAAGTTTCTCTCTCTTACAAAGGACACCAATGCCTAAGGCCGTATCCAGACAATAATTTCAGGGAAAGCTGGGAAAAATTATAAATATTAAACATCTCTAAAAGCTATCTGAAGTGTTTTTTTATGGCAAAATAGCCCCTTAACTGCTGAAGGCTAAGAAAATTTCTAAATATTAAACACCAATAGAAGCTATCTGAAGGGGTTTTTTTACAGTAATATAGCCCCTTAACTGCTGAAGGCTAAGAAAATTTCTAAATATTAAACACCAATAGAAGCTATCTGAAGTGGTTTTTTTTACAGTGATATAGCCCATTAACTGCTGAAGGCTAAGAAAATTTCTTAGTACTAAACACCTCTAAAAGCTATATGAAATATTTTTTTATTACAACATAACCCCCTAATATATATTAAACACTTTTAAAAACTATTTGCAGTGGGTATTTTTGGTATCACAGACCCCTAACTGCCGAAGGCTAGAAAAAATTATAAATATTAAACACGTCTAGAAGCTCTCTGAAGTGCTTTTTATGGTAACACAGCCCTCTGATTTGTAATTGTATCTTATTACTGATATTGTTTGAACCATAAATAAAGCCATATATATTTTGTTCATAAAATTTCGGGGGGTTTGAACCCCCAAAACCTCCCACCTGGCTACAGCCTTACCAATGTCCATCTCAATACCACTAAGAGGTAAGGTGGTGCACCGGCAAACCAGGACACTAGTAATGTCTTAATAAATCATGTGACTTTCTGGGATTGTTTTGTTTAGCGGTAGAATGGAGTGGGATTGAACTTATCGCAATTAATTGATAACTGACAACTTCAAAATTTCTTAAATATTTAATACTATAAAATAATACAAGACATGAAAATAACTTTGGCAAGCTAACAACAATTTCTACTTTATAACGGGAATATATGATTCTTAAATAAAAATCTTAAATAAACAATATAATAATAGGCTATCAATATACTTAGTTTGATAAATATTTTAAACTATACCTAAATTAATGTATCCTTATACACTGCTGAATTTATTTAAAATATTTCTTGCTTTTAAGTAGAATTTTTTGAATGTGTCTATCTAACGACGTTTGGTACTTTCCTAAATACCAAGCTCTAACAAGTTTGGCTTTCTAAGAGATAGTCGATTCTTTAATATTAAGAGATAGATTGACTCGATTTAATCGATATTCCACAATAGGCTAGAAGGTTCGAGTATAGGAAAGGAATGTTCGAGAAATTACTTTATACTTCTAGTTAACTTCCTTTATCTCTGGTTTTAATGCATTGAGAAAGGAAAGGGCTGGACGAGTAAGGAGTACACATTAATGGATGCTGGACGTAAATATTTAAACCGGTGTCTTGTTCGTGTGAAATCTCTAGTTGTGGCGTCCAAAGCAGCTATTCCTCTCCCGTATTCGGATAACTGGAATATGGAAATCGACAAAGATTGGCAAGGATGTTCCGAAGCTGACAGCAGTTCGCAAGTACCTCAAATAAGTGAGGCAAATCCTGACATTCCACAGAAAACCCCTAAAGACAGGTTGATTGATTTATTTGATCAAGTAGAAAAACATGTTGAGCGGATGAGGCGGGATGCTTTACGAATGGAAGAAGAGAAAGACATACTTTTGACAACTTTGGATACGCTTCGGAATTCTGAAATGTTGATTGAGCTCGATGAAGGTAAGTAAACATGTTCACAGTTATAACGTTCTTTTGTTGATTTGAATTAAAAATAATTTATTCTGGCCATGGTACTAGTAAACAATTTAGGGAGGGTCAGTTCTAAGAGGTTACCATTTGTCGATTGGGGTCTAGTGTTCAAAAAACTACCAGTTAATGTTAATTACTACATTTTGACACAAAAAATAGAAAGCCTTTAAAATATTTAGACAATTTAGGTCCAAGTTTAGAGAGTAAAATCTTGACTCGCATATTTCCCCGAGTGTACATGGTAGTATAAATTTGTGTTTTTTTTTCTCAAATAGCCTAAAAGCTACTTGGGTTTAAGGCCCGACCCTCCACTCTCACTCCTACCATATCTCCATGTTTTATTTAATAATTTAAAGTTTGGGTTATAGTGTGAGTCAAGGGAAGGATTCTTTTTTTTTTTTTTAAACCGAGAAATATTTGGTTTTCTATTCCTTATACACACAACATATATGCAAATTTATGATTGTAACAAAGCAAATGTGAAATAATTATAAATCGTTTTATAAAAATTCCTAGAAAACTTACCTAATTGCTATTTTTAAGCATGGGCTGTATTCGAATAGTCTATGCGCTGTCGCCTTGATAAAAAAATCCTAGAAAGCTTACCTAATTGCTATTTTTAAGCATGGGCTGTACCCGAAGTCTATTTAGGCGCTGTCCCCTTGATATGTATCCTTGCGAGTTGACATTGAAATCACTTGAGCAAGTGTAGATCTGTTCAAATAGTCACAAAGGATGCCGATGCATCCCTCTTCATGTCCTTGGACCAAGGTTGGAAGCCACACATTGTTGAAACATCCTCGTTCAGCCTTTGTGCGTAGTTTGACCAGCATCTGTTCTATTATCTTATTTGACTGTTAATTGTTTTGTTTTCACCACAGCGCATAAGTTTACAATACCTGTCCTTTCAACTTTATGACCTGTGTGTTGATATTTTTAAAATGTTGTGCAAAAAAGAAGTTGCTAAAAATCTGTAAATATGCCATATAATTGCACGTTACATTTTAAAATACTATAAACAAAGTATTAACTTCTAAAATGTATACTAAACCAATGTGAATAGTTTTCTCAAGGGCTAATAGATGGCGTTTACATGGTTTTTAAGATCATTGCAAAAGAGCAGCACTTCAGACCTAGGAATGTAGAAAGGTCGATGGCGTTCGAATAGTTTGATGCAGTCTTCATTTGGGAAGTGTGGCAAGTGTGAATTCATCAATACTGCATCTCACGGACCCTTAGCAAGGATCCTTGGACTATTCGGATACAGCCATTGTCTTAAATATAGTTAGTCAACATTTTAATAATTATTCTCAGTGGCCTGGCGGTCTAGGGGTAAGGTGTCAGACTTATGTGCTGGGGGGTCTGGGTTTCAATCCTCAGTCCCGTCACATATTTATCTAATGGCCAAACCCTTCCTTCACCTCTGACAAGATATGTATTAATCACAACTTGTGAATGTGTAGAATGCCAGGCCTCCACCGTAGTTCGGATCCCACGTTAAACTGTAGGTCATCCATTTCTCCTCACAATCACACTACCTTTACACATTAGCGTAAGTGCGTGAAACTCAAACGGGTAGTAAGACGTGGTGTAGTAATAATAATAATTCTCACATGAAAGGTTAGATTAAGTTCTGATATTTTTATTTATTTATTCACACAAAAGGTTAGGTTTTAACCACACTTAAATTTTTTTAATGTTTTAAATATAATAAATATTGTGCACAGAAAAAATCCCAAGTTAAAATTGTTTCTAATACAGTTGAAATGTTTGACAATCTGCTTGTGTGCAGTTCAGATGTTTGACGATATAATCATGCGCGGATAGATCTATGACAATCACTTTTGATTGTTTCGTAAGCAGACGTTCAAAGTTATCTAATCAAGATACTGTAGTAAAACAATAATTACTCATTTACAAGAATTAAGTTTATTACTTAATAAAACTGTAATACTTGTAAACAATTAATGTGTATTTAATAAATACATTAACTTACTGTTGGGATCTTCTTAGGTGTCTGAAGTTTCAATATTACACTTAAGGAACTTTTTTCGAAAATGTCTGTTTAAGCCATTAATATGATTATCATATTATGTTTTAGTTTTTCCAAGTACATCAAGTTGTAGTGGATAGATTATTTAATACATATCCAGACCTTTGTTCGGTTATTCAATTTAATTGATTTTCAAAATTTGTTTCTGGAAGTTGCTTGGCAGAAAATTATTGGATGAATTATGTAAGTTTTCTAATTAATTTTATGATTTAGAATATTTTCACAGATACTTATTTTGCTATAGCCTAGTTGGAAATTTGCTTATGTTGTGTGTGCGAAAAAAATTCTAGTTTGTAAAAAAAAATAGAAAATTCATCTAATTCACCCAATAATTTTCCACCTTGGAATTAACTTCCAGGAACATTTATTATTTAAAAATTAATAAAATCGAATAACCGAAGCTCTAGGCTATAGGCCTATTAAATAAATGATCTATCCACAGCATAACTTGATATTTGGAAAAACTAAAACCATAATAATATAACAATACGTTTTGGTAAAAAAAAATTGAAAAAAGTTCTTATGTAAATTAACTTTTCATAGAACAGTTCAGACACCTTAGATTATCCTCAATGGTGATTTAACTTATTTATTAATATGCATTAAGTGTTTAAAGTATTACAGTTTTCTTTTTTAAGTAACAAACCTAATTTTTGTAAATTAGTAATTACTTTTTTATTAAGTTATGTTGATTTAAACGAAACACTCAATAGTAGATTGTCATTGATCTTAACTGCACAAAAGCAGATGTTAAACATCCCAACTTCGTAAGAAACATCTTAAACATGGAATAGTATTTTTTTGGTGCACAATGCTCTACATGATATAAAAAAACCCATCTTTTCACCTTTCATGTGAATAAATATAAATGTTTAATCAACTATTTAAGACCCTGTTTAAAAATATCAATTAGGTGAGTTTTCTAAAAAAAAATTTTTTTAATGATTTGACATTTTTTCACAGCATTTGTTTTGTTAAGATCTTAAATTTGCTTAGGCCTATGTTCTATGTAAGTGCTAGAAAACATTAAATCTATCATAATTTGACAGATAAAATAATAATCCTGCCCTTGGCTCTCACTAAAGCTGAAGTGGTAGCCAACATGGCATGAATATGGTTAAGGTGGGCATTTCACTCTGTTCATAAATTAAATATTTTGTAATCAAAGGAAAATATGTTAAGAGTATTTCCACTCTGTGTCAAATGTAATTTATAAGATCTGGTAGTATTATTTTCATGAACCTATTTTTTTCCCATTATAAACTGTTTGCAGGTAGACCGGCCAATTGCTTAATTAAAGGCAAGTAAGTTCATTACTTAACCATTTGTTTTAAATCATAAGTGTATTATTGCCCTTTTAGGCCATCCTGAGCATTAACAAGCTCAAAGAGACATTGATCAGTGTGAAGTTTAACAAAATGCAATATCATTGTCTGAAGAGAGGCTGGGAAGCGATTATGGAGATATGGGGGCGAACCAAGTGTATACAACAAACTTTTCAAACCCTGACCTTTAGTCTGGAGTAAATCATGTTGACGCTTAGCTGACTTTATTTGATGTTTTCGCAGGTGAGCGGGAAGAGGTAAATCACTTTGCTGAACACATTGTTAACCGCTGCCTTACAGTAGAGGTCCATGTCAAGACAACACGTGACCCCATGCAGGAGGATTCCCTTCATCAGGTGAACAGTTACATTGACAGTCTGGTTGTGAGTCTCAGAGAAGACCCGTCAGGCACCAAGACACGCTGTGTTATGTACATGAATGCCTGCTCATCTCAAGCCCAAGGTGCAGCTGATAAGAACTTTGAAGCTGTTATTCTAGGCTGCACCCTAGATGACCAAAAACGAATCAAGAAGAGACTTCAAGGTCTTCTTGATTATATTGATACAAGCACCCGTTTTGGCTGATTTAAGAGTGTGGGTAAGTTAAATATTGACTCATTTTTTACCCCGCTGGATTTGAGGGTATCAGAAAATTGTCCTGGACTCTACAAACAACCGTGTGTTTAGGTTTCTAGAATACTTACAGCTTTAATTAAGGTGTATATATATCTACATATTTTATAACTTGAAATACAAAACATTACTTCCCAAATTAATATTGTCAAACACTTGTTTGCATTTAAAATGTAGGCATAGTTGACTTTAAACTCTTAACTTTGCTACATTAAATTATATTTGGAAGAAGGTACAGGAAAGGTGGATAGGAACATATAAAAGAGACAAACACAATATGGCTTTTACAATGAAAAGAACACAGTGCACACTTTGCATTGCTGCCATTGGACAAAGGGGTAATGGTTGCCTCTTAAATAAAATCGGTCGTCACCGCCCAATCCCCCGACCTAGGTTTCATTCTATCAGAACTCATCATTGTTACGTTGATAAATTCATGAGAAAAAAATGTGAATTAAATCAACTATCTAACTTTTATAGTCCTGTGTTTACACTCATAATAAGCTAACTTATTCTCATAATTTTACTGCAGGTAGGCCTAACGTAGTTTGTTTTAAATTATATTTCAAATGAGTTGTTTCATTTTTCCATATATAATGTGTAATTTCCAAATGCTAATATTAGTTTGGTTTTACTTGAAATTAGTTTTATCTTCAAGCTCCATTATATGTCACACATGTTTCCTGTATTTTAATTTTACATTACCATGCCATAGGGTTATTCTACTTTTTTTATTTTTTTATAGGACTTCCATAAAAATTGCATAGACAGAAATTTAAAAAATTTAAAAATGTTGGAACCAAAAACATTGAAAAGAAAATGAAAAGGAGGTACTTTTTATTTGTCCCATTTATCCTAATATAAATTCATGGAAATAAGAATACAGGAGTTCCATCCTCTGGTTGGGGCATAGTTTTCTATACTTCATTGTCTTAAAGGGCCCCACACACCCAAAGTCAGAACTGATGGATTGATGACTGGACTTTGAACTGTGAAGCTCTCGAGTTGAACTGACATGTGTGGAGAGCAGGTGGGAGGTCAGTCCAAACCATCAGTCTGCCGCCGAGTATCGTGCAGCAAACGTGTGTGTATAATTCATTCATGATAGGTCTTTACCTGGATGACAGTTCAAAAATCATATGTTTAGGTTTTAGGTTACCAACACTTGTAAAAGAACACTGTTTTGTTATGAATGTTAAGTTTTTTAATTACATGTTATATTTTACATTTAAAATAACTCAAACTTAAGTTTTCTCACATTATTTCATTACTTTTAACAATTTCTTTTTACCCAATCCGAAACAATATTTTAAACATATATTAAAAGTACCTATTCTTTGTTTTGGAATGTTATCTATGATGTGTAATATAGTGCATGCATTAATACCTTTTAATAAAGGCATCGTATTTACTTGGTAAAGATAAAATA
>CABFWB010000856.1:66717-91208 GCA_902151455.1 Timema bartmani
ATCTTTTATCAAACTTAAATATAAGTTTAATCTAACTTTAATCTCACGAAATTTTATAAGGGGTTCTTTTTATTTGTGGATAGATTTGTGTGTGTTTTTTTGATAATGAGTTCCCAGGAGAAAAAAAGAAGAGAAGTTACAGATCACCAAGTCATTCAAAAATTTCAATTTCAAAATTCTTTGAGGCATAATATTGGCCTAAATTACTGTGGTTAACTATCACATTACTCTACATAACCATATGTTTTCATAACAGCTGTCCCAAGATTCAGTGGCAGATATCAGCTGTTGGCGTAGTGATATTTTAGGGACTATTTTTTAGTTACTTTTTGAGCTGTCATCCAAGTAAACTTAGGTCGTGAATGGCGTATAGATCTCCTGTGTTTATCTTACTATCCTTTTTTTAGTAAGAAGTATATATATATTTTTTTTAAATTGTGTCTTGCTACCAGTTCGGGTTATACACTTATGTACTAATTACACTAATGGGTTAGGGATTAGGAAGGGTTAATTTAGAGGAAATGCACCAGTATTTGCATGGAGGGAGCATGGAAAACCATTTAGGTAAACATTTTATAAAACATTCTAAAATCTTATTTTTTAATTAAGGAGTGTTTCAATAAGAAATAAGACTTAAAAATATGAGTATGCTAATATTGTTTTAATGCAAATAATATGGATTGAATAGTTGAAAGTTAATTGACAATTATAAAAAGAATTAGACAAATTTCTGACGAAAAATAAGTTGAAAAAGATTGGCTGTCTGACAATTTAATCAAATTGAAATATGAAGAGTGGAATAATTTTTTTTTTTTAATACAATTACAAATTAGAAATGTTTCATAAATGGACATTGTAAGATGATATTAAGGTTTGACTAGTGGTTAAAAATATAGTAGGCCTATATGCAAAAAAATTTGAATAAGTATTATATTAAGCTTGATATAAAAATATTACCCCTTAGGTACGCGTTTGTTTTTAAAATAATGTTATCAATGTTGAACACATTTTTTCTTTTCTAAATGGTCCTTCATACTGTGATTCTACTATACAGGAGTAGTGACATCTTTTTTATTCTCATATCAGGCATTATTCTATTTGAACTGGTGTGAAGCAAGATTCTTTCTACAAGCAATGGACAGATTTTTTATTTTTTTTAATTACACATAACCTTTGTTATTGATCCAACTCTCATTCTAGGTTATTGGCAGCTTGGAACATTACATTTCCCCTGCTGGTATCTTCACTAACAACAATTCTCACCTTTCTATGCAAGATTTTAAAATAGGCCTATTGGTAAGCTAAACTTATAAGCACAAGGAACCCTAAAATATATAAATTCTTTAGTGGCCTTATCCCAGCTTTAGTTAAGATAATCATTGGTGCACTGACGTTAATGTATATGTATTGAAAATAAAAACAAATTTTCTAAGGATAGGGCAATAGATTAACTTTTGTAATAAATAGTACTTTTATGGCCTTTCGCCCACATAGCTACTCAAATAAGACTCACAAGTGACTCAAGTAAAACCTAAATTATCAACCAGTAGCTTGAGCATCACTGCTAATGTATTTCAATAGTGGTGCACTCAAAGGGCTACTGTTTGCTAACAGGTTTACAATGAATCAGTGGAAACTCAGCGTGCTAGTCGCCAGGTTACCTCAGATACAAACTCATATCATGAATAAACAATTATTGTACATTTAATGTACTTTATTCAAGGTAACTTTCTTTTGATGTTCTGTACAACGCTATAAGTTTTGCATCAGTTTGTTGCAGTCCCTTTGCCATGACAAATACTCTGCAGTTTAAATATTTTTCAATGTATGGAATCCAAAATCTTTTTTCGTTACGACTCTTATATAAATCTGTAGTAGTAGTAATAGAAGTAATAGTAGTAATAATAACAATAATAAATAAGATGATGATAATAATAATAGTAGTAGTAATATAGAACATATTAAGTATTCTAGAAGCCTGAAGAAGGGGCTTGCAGCTAGATAGTACAGAAGGGATTTTGCTACTTTTGTTTAGAACCAAGTACGAAAAATAAGAAACCACAAGTTACTGACCAGTTTTTGATTTCAATAGGTAACCATTCAATTCACAGTTGAGTAGCACTGTGGGCTAAAGGCCTAGTAAAACTGAGTAATAAGGGTTATTTGACTTTTCACTAGTATGATAATGGGCAGAGCCCTACTTTTATGGTGAATAAAAAAGCCCAATTTCGTTTTTAAGTTTCCCAAAAGCGGTGAATTACAAAAATCCTATTTTTGCGACGAAATTATCGAATTAAGACAAAGGCGTTAAAAAAGTGGTTTTTACCAAACTTTCGTGATTAAGGTGACTTTGTTGGGTTAAAACTAGACTTCCAGGACAATGTTTGAAACAGGTAAACTAAACATATTGAAGTGAAAACCAAAAATTACATTTTGTTTGGACAAAACAGTAAAAAACACTATTCCGCAAAAAAATGTGCTGTCAACTTATTAAAAATGTAAGATTTAGCGGCAGCTGGTCCGGGAAAAGTATGTACAAGTCACAAAGACAAAATATTACAAAAAAATCATCTTGTTACTTCACAAAAATTGTGGCTATATTTTTAAATCTCAATTTAGGCTAGAAAAATACAAAATAACTACTCAACATCACCAATCTGCAACATGCCGAAAGCCGAAAATCGCGATTATCGCTGACATCATTTAAAATCGCTAAAACGCTGATTTCGCGAACTATCCCGACAATTCTGAGCATATATTTGCAATCAGGTTAACCTGAAATGTGAACATCTGAAAGAAAAAATGCCATATCTAACATTCGCGAATTATCGCGATCTCCACAAACGCAGGGCTCTGATAATGGGTAAGCCTATCATGATTTACATTGAGAACAAAGAGCTTAATTTCGCTAATTAATTTGTTTTATGTTTGCTTTGTGTTCATCCTATCTAAATTATTTGGATTTAGTAAATTTTGGAAAAAGGGATTAATAAAAAAGTTTGCTGATAAACATTGTCTGGAGCAACATTGTAAGTTAGGCACATCTTTCAATATTGCTTGATTAAGAGTAGAGCTACACTTAACTTTTAATTGGAAATAAGCCAAAGTTATATTTTATTCACAAAACAAACTACTGTGAGTATAAAAAAGAATAATATTTACTGTATTATTCCATTATAATATACTAGTTGTAAAGAACATAACTTTCAGAGTTGTTTCAGACAATCCTTCAAATTGTTAGTTGTGCCAAATTAAATGTATCAGTTAGACAAAATTGGTTTTTTAATTGCTGATCTTAAAATGTGTTTTTATCAGTTGATATTATGAACACCATTAGCTCTTAAATTTAGCTATAGGCCTATAGTAATACATAGTGGTACTCTAACTAGCCTACCATGAATTGTGAACAAAATTTACTTTATTAACAGAATTTACTTTAACTAAGGGCACCCATAAAAGTACTCATCATGCACAAATTTTCTTAACTTTGACGTTTACAAGAACCATTGGGTTATTCTTTGGTGCGACTGATTAGACATATCATGTAAACAAATGTGGATTATTTATTATGAAATATGTAGTTTGTTAAGAACAGTGTGCCATGAATCATTTGCTAGACTGTTGCATCTCTATTTTAAGTAATCTATTCTGATTTTACTCTACATAATGATTATAATGGTAAAAAATTTGCCACTTTTCTCTCTTTACTTTGCAATTATTGCACTGTTGAAAATCAAAGTAGATTCTAGCCATAGTTATAATAGAAATATTGACTTTAAAATTCCTCCCTGGTCCATGGATTGAATAAAGGAGGCAGTGTCCACTCCAATTAAGAACGTCATTCACAAACCTATAAGTCACCCTCAGCAGGTTAGAAATATTAGCCTTTTAGCCAATTGTGTGATGAGTCAGAAATCCGATCCAAATTAGCATAAAGTTGAGAATTGTGTGTTCCTAATTAATGAATGTTTACTGAATTTAAAATAAAACCTACCAACATTAAAAACTGTACCTTGTGTTATCTCCTATAATGAATAATTTTGAAAATTAACGTGCATGAAACATACTTGGTTGAAAATATAATCTAAAAGTTTTAAAAAGGATAAATTAAATATGTCACTTAGATTTTCCTGGGCTAGGCAATGTTAGTATTTGCAAAACAATTGTTAATAATTATTTTTCTTTGTTTTGACATCTATGATGTGATCTCTTGTTTGTAGAGTCATAAGTTATGATTCAATGTGACATTTCCAAAAGTAGACATGATATATGAGCTAAACAGAGCAAGTATTTGTTAAATGTGAACATAAAGTTATGAACAATATTGTTTTCAATACCTACACAGAGATTTTTCTTAAGTCAATTATGCAAATCGTTTAAATTTCAAGGTGATGGATGTTTTTTTAAATTCATTTATATGTGGAGTGGGTATTTCATGTATGTATATTATTAGAACAAGGTGGTGCATTTCTTTAATGAAAAATACCACAAGAGAACTAGAATTAAGAAGAAAAAAACTATACCGAAGTCCTTGTTTATCTCTAGAGTGTGTGTGTTCACTAGCCAAAAATTTGACAAAGACTTTCTCAAAAACTATTAGAAATATTCTTGATAAAGTTAAATAAATGTACCAAAATGTATACCCGAATTGAGAATACTGCATAATATACAGACATGCTTCACTCAAACAGACCACTTTCTTAAAGTGAATCACAATCTTTTTTTCCGCTTACCTGTGCATATAAAAGTCCTATAACATTATTTACACTTAGCATTTATTTAGTGTGCAACAGTGCTTAGCCTATAAAACAATGCAAAATAATAAATCATAATGCTACACTACTGTATTGCCAACCTTAAAACCTCTGAAAACTCCCCATCCTAAAGAGTAAGCGCAGGCCCTAATTAAAAAGTGCTGTATTAGCTAATTGCCTTTGAGTGAGGTACAGTTTTACAGACAAAACTTTATCAAGTGTGAAAAAAAAATTTTGTCATAAAAAGAAACTTAAGTGTTTGTAAAATGATCCAGAAATCCTTGGATAAATTGACTTTTAAGTAATTTTTTTCCTGTGTGCCAACTTGAAAAGACGATTGTTCAGTACTTTTATAAAATATTCAGCGTAGCAAGTTGTGAGCAAACTTAACAGAATTTTTTTTCAAATGAGTAAACATATGTTTTGGAGAAGAAAAAAGACAGTTCACAACTTGTTAAACACTACTTATTAATAGTAAGATAACAAATGTAATTTTGGGGGTTATTTTGTCATTTCTGTAAATTTATAATAGTTATCAAGTTTTGGGAAGTTTTGATTATCAAATTAAACCTAGATGATAGTTTTTTAAAGTAGTCATCAGCTTAGACATGGCTTTTTGTGGGTAAATTAAGAAAACTTTACATGCTTCCTGCACTTATTTTCATGTTCCTCTCTGTGAGAGTCTTATTATTAATTAATTGTCATTAAAACTAAACCATTTTTCAACCAATTATAGCATATATTTATTTTTACTTTGACCCAGGTTTTTTTATAGTCATTAAAATTCTCTCCATATTTCTAAATGAGCAATCATAGGCTAAATTTTCTTGGTGTAAATATATATCAGTATGTGAAGCTTTGAAAACTGACTTCAATTTAAATATTTGTTCCCGTCAGCTTTGATTGGAGAGTAAAATTCCGGGTTAGACTATTTTACCATAGAGCTTCGTGAAAAAAATATATACATTAAGAAAAAGCACACATTTGTTTTATTTTTTTCTGTTATTTACATCACATTGGGGTTTTTAAAAAAAACTTAAATTAAGCTTTTATCACAAAATTTTAGTTATTTATCATTTTAAAACAAAATATATTAATTGTATTTGCAATATAGGATTTTGTAAATTACATTGAATACTTAAATTTACTTAGTTATGCAAAGTATAATTTTTGTATCCAACATTAAACTTTTTTCAATTTATTCAATTCGACTGCACTTCAAATTGAAAAATTGAACTTCACACAGCCCTAATACATATGCATAATATATAAAAATATTTAAATTTTCTAAAACTCACATTACCAGTACCTTTATAGATGGTTTAAATTATGAATCCTGTAGAAGGGCCTCGATTTGCAGTCACCTGTTAGAATGTGCATTATAAAACCATCCAGTAAATGTCCAGGTATGTATTTATTAAAAACATAATTAAAATATAATCATCGCATTAATAGGTTTTGAATAAAAATGAATTAGCACCACTATCTTTCAGATGGAAAAAAATCAACAAAAATACTTTTAAAATTATTAATTTGTTACACATAAATATCAATCAATACCAAAACATCAGTTATGGCTCAGTTCCAAAATGTTAGCAGCTTAGTACATTAATTTTGTTATGTTCCAAATTCCACATGACAAAAAAAAAATTGTTTGTAATACCTAAGCATTTATTTATATCTAATTAATTTAATCTTTTCTGGAACCAAAATCTTTTCTGGATGTTGAATTAGAAATTAAAAAATGCAGTCCTACATAACATCAGTTAGGTCCAGCGAAGACCAAATTATCGGGTTATTTATAAAATTGTAATTAGATATATTAAAATGAATTTAACTAGTGCAATTAATAATATTTGGTTGTATCAAGACACTTGTATTAGTTGCACTCTAAAAATAACTTAGGAAAAAAATTAAATGCATCAATGCAAACAGGACTAAAGTGCGAATAAGTATAGCTAATTTGTCTTTCCTAGCTTTACAATAATAAAAGTGAAGGTTAGTAAATTATTAAAACCTTTTTATGCGAGTGTATTCAATGTAAATAAATCAAATGAAACTTATACTGCAAACTATTACATTTTATCAGTAACAAGAAACATTATGATGTAACTATTTGACATTTTGAATTTAATAAAGTTAAATGCTTTTTCTTCTCGTAAACTCGTGATTATATAAAGTCAGGACAGACACATTCAGAGGGGAGGAACCTACAAAGGGTCATTGCCCCCGCCCTCTGGAATAAATTTGTCCCCTTTAGATTTATTTCACGCCCCACTGATATTTTCGAATATTAAGCTAAAAGATGGCCTTGCATCAAAATAAATGTTTATTTTAATTTTAAAACATTTTAGCAAAATTCATATATATATTTGAAAGAAATATCTAATAGGTGGAGCTTATAGTGGTGACAGAATTACCTTTTCCCAGGTCTTTTATTTTGACCAACAACCAATCAACTATCTTGTACTCACAGCACTGGAAACTGGCTTTTATTGCCAACTTTTGAGAACTGTGTATTGTCTTTAAGACTTTCAAACACCTTTCTTTTTATAGATTTATTTATAATTAAAATCCATATATTTCTAAATATCTCCCTCTCGACTGTTTTACAACTTCTGTTTTCTTAAAATAGTATAAGTAGTAGATAATTATTTAGTTGTTTCTCTGTGAAGGACTCTTGGACCCTAATTACAATTAAAAACTAACCCTATATATACTTTAGAGGCATTAACTTAAATATTTTCTAAAGAAATCTAGAGGCATATAACTTACACCCCTAGTCCCCTTGATTTCACATTAATTTCACCTCTAATCCCCTTGATTTCACATTAATTTCACCTCTAATCCCCTTGATTTCACAATTAATTTCACCTCTAATCCCCTTGATTTCAAATTACTTTCACCTCTAATCCCCCTTAATTTCAAATTGTTAATTGCACATTTCACGCTCCCCTTGAAAAAAGATGGGGTGGGGGGAGTCCACCACTATTGCCCAGAATATTACTTTAAGAAGTTTTTAATGTTTTTAGCTGTTAGCTATTTTATTTGAACAAATGCTAATAAAAATATCATTATCGTAAAATATAGATTTGAATCAAAAAAAAGTTTGTAACACCAAACCAAAATAAAACTCTGACAAAACCACTTTTAATAAAATCATGTTTATACAATTTGCACATAAAGTATAAATATTTACTTTGATACATAAGAAATAAATTCTTATTTAGTAAAAACTACAGTTATTCCAGAATAAGTGTATGGGTTATATGATGTGGTGCTAAAAAATCACAATATTAGGGGTGTATGATGCTATAAAAAGTTTCTTGGAGTATTTTGTCAATTTCAACTTTGCTTAGAAAAATATCAGACTTTGACCATTGAGAAGCCATTTACCAATAAAATATTGATATATAAAAAAGTACACATGTTCAATTATTTTTCTATTTTTTCTGTTAAGTATACAACAATTTGTAGCAATCAAATAACATGTAATAGTAATTCAATCTATAAATTTTTACAATAAAATACTTTTATAAAAAAATTAGTGTCAAACAATATAAAAATATGCTTATATTCATTTTTACATGGCTTCAAAACGAAAAAATGAACGTGATAGACCCCTAAAGAATTGCTAAGATCAAATTATATTGCATTTAAAAACATCCCCTTAATCTTCAGAATTTGGTATTCATATAATAAATACACTTCACTTAGGCATTTAAAAATATATATATAAATGCACTTCTCTTTGGACTAGCTAGCCCTAAAAAGAAGACCTTTTATAGTCCAGAATGGATTACTTGATTGGTTTAAAATGTCATGTGATAACATTTTTGCTACATTTACATCCAACGAACATGTGAATCCCAACTAGAAGCTACACAAATTAAAAATACATTTAGGATTGATGATTTTGTAATATATGTGCATAATACTTTGAATATTCATGAATATGAACATTTATTAAAATTAGAATGTTGTCATTATTGCGGTGAACATTTTTCATAATTAAAAAAATAAGTTGGACAAATCTATCATTTAAAAAAAAATGCATTGGCATTAACTTAGCACGAGGGCTGTGGAGTCAATGTCTGTAGCAATTTTGAGTGGAGTCTGAGTCTGTAAAAATGTAGGTCTACCTACTCTGATTCCGGCTACAAAATAAAAACTTATAATATTATAACAAATCTACTTTTTTTTATTATCTAGGCACAACATTTGTAATTTGGATTAACAAATTTATTCAAATATAAATTCACTATGCCAAAGAAGCTTCCCATGAATTCATCTTTATTGTAACATTTTACTGCAATAAATTTGTTATTACAAATCAATATACTCTATACATTTATGGAGAAATCTTATAAGATACCTGCATACAAGTTTTAAATAAGTAGAGTCCAATTTTCATAGGAAGGGATAAAAAAAATTAACACTACTTTAACATCTATTTGTAAAGTCATGTGATCTGCAGTAACTTTTTATATAGTTATTATTGATAAATGTTACACTAATAAAATAGCAAAAGGTTTGATTTTAGTAGCAAAAAATCTGGTATTTTCTATCAAGGCCTTCCCTATGAAAATTGGACATTATATCATCCTGCATTCACTTAGTTTTGATGTTGAAAATAAAATTATAGAAAATAATTTACATTAACACTGATTTTTACAAGTAGTGTTCTTACATTTAGCAATTATTATATAAGGGCCGGTCTTATGACTCCTGAATAAATATTAATCTGGTATATAAATATTTCTATCTGGTGGATAAGTTAAAAGTGTGTCTTGTAACTGTAAGATTGCATTTATCTGCCAGATAAAATGTATTTATCCATCACATTTTATCTGCCAGATAAAATGTATTTATCCATCACATTTTATCTGCCAGATAAAATGTATTTATCCATCACATTTTATCTGCCAGATAAAATGTATTTATCCATCACATTTTATCTGCCAGATAAAATGTATTTATCCATCACATTTTATCTGCCAGATAAAATGTATTTATCCATCACATTTTTATCAGGAGGTTTAAGTACCCGATAACATTTATCTGAAAGTTAAAATGGCTGTTGCCATAGTGATGCCTTGTTTTTAATGAGGTTTCACCTATCAAAATCTGTTTTTAGGTTAAAATCTTAGTTCATGTGTTCAGTAAGCACAGGCCCGGGCTCTATATGAAGTTAGAACATTTAATTCACACTTTTATATAAACTGACAAGCTATTTGTAGAGTTACAGTTGTATAAGAACAAATTATTTAAATTAAATTTTGTAAACGGTGTACCAAATTATTGCCCACATTTTGGCAGACACCGAAATTAGTACTTGCAAGATAACTTAGCTTCTGCACCCACGTCATACCAACTGTTTCCGCACACTCGTTTAGCCACCATTATTTAACAAATGTTGAACGTTCTCTCCACTCGTTAGGATGTAGCGGTAGCGTCTGGGCTTATACGCATGCACACACCAGTAAAATCAGTACCAACATTGTATTTTCTACATAAAAATATATTTATCCAGCAGATAAATTCAGTTCATAAAACGCGTAAAATATTAAAGTGGCTGATAACCTTTAACTGGTTGCTAACATTTACCTCCTGATAGCAATATTTAGCCTGTAGCCATAAGACCGGCCCTAAAATAATTAGTAGCTTCATTATTAAATAATTTAATAGTATTTTCTCTTAGGGTAATATGGAAAGTATTCAAATAGATGTATGTTTTGTCTCTTTGCCATTCCTAAAATCTAAATATGAGAGTAGTGTTTTGATTAATATCTAAGTTTTATTTTTTCATTAGATACTTGGCAGTGTACCGCCAAGTTAATATATTTATAATGAAGCACCGCTGTTTTTACAGTTTAGAGACTGAAATAAATGTATGTGGAAGCAGCATTGGTCAAGTTTTATTACAATTTGTCACATTTGTCCATCCTAATTTGTCGAACATTGATATTCTTCCTTTTCTTTACCCAATATCAACACAATTTATTTTTAAACTCTATATAGGTCTTACTAATAAATAATTAAAAGTTCAAAAATTCATTTTTATATAACAATGTAAATATTATAGAATGACACTGACAATGTTTGGAACATAATAATTGTACTAACTGGAAGAGTATAAATGGTTTCCCAACAAATAAAATATTTAAAAATTTAAAATCCTCTTAAACACCCTTAACCCTCCAGCGGGCGCACTCGGGTACAAGGTAACCAAATTTTATATCTGTCAATGTGATAACAATGTCAGGTACCTGCACTGGTCAACAAATTGAAACTTTTTTTCTGTATCTGGTTTGCAAATGGGTGGATAGAACTAATTTTCGGGTGCTGAATTCAGTAGAAAAATCAGATTATCTCTTACGTAACATTTCCAAGATACACAGCACTAATACAAAGACAATAATAGGACATTAGCAACTATTTACCATTTTAAATACAAACAAAACATAGCCCTCAGAACTCACCTATGTTTTCTTGATAGTGTAAAAAACTAATTTAAACCAAAATAAAGCACTAAAATAATACACATTAAGCCATGATATTAATATTTACAAAGTTTGTCATTTTTCTCTGACAAAATGGGATGACGATGCTTTTCTTTTGTAAGGTGTTTCATTAGTCGCCCTAAAGACAAACCAACAGTAATCGCCCATCATCGAAGGGTTCCAGTGTTCTTGGCAATGATATTCCATGATCAGGATATCTTGGTGAAAGCGTTCACCCTGTTCGTCACTGACAGCACCACAATTTTCTGGGGGAAAATCAAAATGCTAGTGTAAAAAGTGAATTTTTAGTGACATTCTACACCCCATGTTCTTGTAGTTGTCCAATAGACCACTCACTATGGAAACATTTGTCGTCTCTTCTGTTGCCCAAAAAGACTTAAACAATGGCTTTGAAAGAGGACCAAGCAGCTAACTCGATATTTGTAAGCTTAGCATCAAAGGTTGGATCTTTCAACAATGCCCTGATTTGTGGCCCAATAAATAGACCTTTTAGCTTTGCTTCACTCAACTTGGGGCGAAAAAAATCAAATGATTAAAGTTCTGATCTTTATCAAGAGCTTTTATAAAGTTCTTCATCAAGCCTAACTTTATATGAAGCGGAGGCAAAATTACTTTACTCGGCTCAACCAATGGAGTAAATTTCACATTTTCCTTTCCAGCATTGTATAATTTCCTCATAGGCCATTCCTTTACTTTGTAGTAGTTCTTGCTGTCTCGGCTGTCCCACAAGCACAAAAAAATAACAGTATTTTGTGAATCCACCCTGTAAACTTGTACCGTAAAATGGGGTTAATAGGAATGGTTTTCAACTTTGAATGTAAAAAAAAATTCTTAAATAAAAGAATTCTAGCTAATTATTTGAGCCCTACCTTCTTCTATTGATACCAATACATCAGAAAGTTTTAAAATTAACTATAAATATATATTTAAAAAAGAGGGATGAATAGGAATACCTATTAAATTCTTTGCTTTTTCCTATTCATACACGTGTAGGATCATTTGGAATGAGCACCAGCTGTGAGGGGTGTAAAAGAACACACGGTAATCATGGAAGAAATGTGTATTATTATCCAAAGAACTTGATCCTGAGGATAATTCTTTTTGGGACGTCCTTTAGTTGTTTTAGGTACTGGTTCTCTTGCAACTGGATTGCTTGAATCACTGCTTTGAATTCCTGAAGGTCCTGGTTCAGAGTTGGCCACATATAGTTCTCCTAAGTCTGCCACTTCAACACTTTCTTCAGGTGTGACGTCAAGTTTTGTTCTATTCTTCTTTGGTTTCCGAGCAGTATCAAACTGTCTTCATGTCTGCAACAGTTCTTTGAAAGTCTCGTCAATTGCTTCTATCCGAACCGGTTCTGACAATGGTGTCTGTATTTCCAATTGACTTCCTCTCCGATTACTGTTACCGGTACTAGTGTCTGAGCTTGGCAACATCTGAAGAACTTCAGTACGATCCAAACGCACAAAAGGCACATTGCCACACTTTTTGAATCCAGATTTCACGTTTTCCTCCTTAAGAGAATCGCACCGTTTTTTTAACATCCCAGAGGACTTATATTTGGGGACAATATCTTCACCTCTGCCTGGTCCTGTTTTCCATTCTTCAATGATTTGACGCAAAGAAATTTTCATAGGCCTGAAAAATGTCATACCGACTGGTTAGGTGAGATGAGTGGAATTACTAAGTAAAAATATAAACTTGATGTTCTTTTCTCTGCATAGAGTGATCAAATCTAACGACAAATGAGAAGTTGTCCACAATCAAGTATTTTGTCCCTTCAAGGTCTTTAAAAAGGGGAATTGCAATTGATTTTACCCAGTCCGCAAAGCTGAAACTGTCAAACCAGCCTGACTTGGTTCGATTGAATCGTGATTTTATCAACCTCCCTCCTTCCAACTATCGTACAAATTCTGCGTCTTATAAACTACATAAGGAGACGGTATTTTGCCTTCTCCATTTGCAGCAAACATCACTGAAGTAAATGCTTTTGAAGAGTTTGGTAGCCTTTCTGGGTACTTGTATCCGCGCCTGAAGATCAATTTATGTTTTCCTGGGTCATCACCCAATTGGTCTCATCATAATTGAAGATGTGACTTACGGGTACGTTCAAGCTCGTAAACATATTTGCTGACGATATCAGGAGACACAGCTGCCCTCGACCTTTTAATATTCTGGCACATTCTTGATGACAGTGAGTTTTTGTGACAAGTTAGAAAATAATACACCCAGTCACTGCCAGGAGTGTTGTTCTTGAATTGCTGTACAAGTTCTCCTTGTCGTTCAAGATAATCTCGCACTATTAATAAATCTAAGACCAATTCTATATATTTTACTAGGAAAACTAATCCTTTCTTTTTTACTTATAAATTGGGTAATGAAAACACCCTTTATATTAATGATCTTGGTGTTCTCCTGGATAACAAACTTTATTTTTCAACTATCATGTCGACCATGTAATTTCCCAATCATTGAAGTTACTTGGACTTATTAAATTTATTACTTCCATCATTTAAGAAAGTTGACTGTTTTTTATGTCTGTACTACACCCTGATTAAATCTTAAGTTGCTTGGAATTCTATTACCTAAACTGACTTTCTTAGGTTGGAAAACTTTCAAAGAAAATTTGTCGCTGCTTGCTCTGATAAATTCTTTATTAACCGGATTTATTACGATTATGACTAAATTCGAAACCTCTTAGGGCTCCAAACTCTCTTCTCGCGTAGACTTTATTATGATGCCCTTTTGTTTTTAATATTTACAATAGCAAAATTTCTTTCAAATTTCCTCTTGATCATGTAGGCATTCATAACCCTTCTCGGGCCTCTCGTATTCTAAAATTATTTGTTCTCATTAGCTCTTATAAGGTCGTTGTATCCATAGCGCCAATCCTAGATTTGTCGTATTCGTCTTCTATCATAAAATAAATCTAAACTCGGAGAGTTATTTAAAGAAATCCCATATCAATAATTTATCGTGTAGAGGTTCTGCCTGTAATATTTAAATTTACAATATTCTGATTTATTTTTTGCATCGTGTTACTGTTTTAACCACTCTTTAGTTATTTGTTTTTTTCTTATTCTTATCATTATTATTTACTCTTTTTTTTTCGGAACTATTCAACAGTATATAAAATTATTTAGCTATTATTGTTTATCTTATTTTCTCTTGTAAATATATATAAATTTGTTAGGTACCTGTGTACTTTTCAGTTCTGGCCTGAACACATGAGACAAGTATTTGAGGAAAACATACACATAAACAATCATATAAAATATTGCAATGAGATAAACACGTAAAATACTAACTACCAAAACAGTATTCAACTTGAACAAATTATATCTAGATCAGTAGTGGAAACAGAAAGATAAAATAAAATAGAATTAATAAACATTCTTACACCAAACACGCACACACATGGATTATGTCACAGCTCACACGCTAGAGATATAGTAATTGGTGAGTTTGTTTCTAAAATCAGATGGCCCGTTCACATCTGTGAAGTATACAGGTGACTTGTTTCAGGCTAAAGCAGATGAGACAGTGAAAGATTTTAAGTAAAAATTAGTTTTGCATCTTGGAACACAGAGAAAGTTAGCTGACTGAGAGAGCTAGTGCAAGGACCACCCTGTACTTGATTAAATTAAAATCGAGAGGCCGGGTAGCTGGGCAAGCCAGTCGTAATTAATTTGTACAGCAGTGAACGAGAATGTAGTTCACGTTTTTGTTCATGTCTCATCCGACCAAGCTTCCGCAATTATGGAGTAACATGTTCCCAATATTTCAGATTAAAGATATATCGAACACACACATTATGCAGCCTCTGAAGTTGAGTGGCCAGAGTTTCTGTTAAGTCGCTAAACACAACATAACAGTAATCAAAATGAGGAGGGACAAGTGCCTGAACCAACATGGCCTTGTTATTTACTACTAAGAATCGCTTTAGTCTCTTTAAAGTATGCATTGTAGCAAAAAAAAAAAAATTTTTTTTACATATAGCAGTCACATGATCAGTCCAAGTCAGGTTTTCATTAATAGTAAGACCTGAATACGTACGGTAGTTGAGATGGAAATCGGTTCAGAGTTGAGCTCAATGTCAGGCAGAGTTGACTGATCAAGTTTAGATAATATCATTTTAGAACCAATAAAAATACCATTTGATTTCTTTGGATTCAAGGAAAGGCTATTTTGCTCGGACCAGTAATGTATGGCCTTAAGATCTGTATTTAATGTATCTATAGCCGTTTCTATTTCCAATGGGCGGGAAAAGGTATAAATCTGTAAATCATCCACGTAAAGGTGATACTTGCAATGAGAAATTCTGTCAGGTAAATCATTAATAAATAATGAGACCTAAGTGGGCCTAAAATAGAGCCTTCGGGGACACCAGTCTTAACCGGTAGCCACGAGGAGAAATTTCCATTGACTTTCACACTCTGCTGCCTACCAATCAGATAAAACATCATCCATTGCATAGCACTCAAAAAAAATCTATACGACTTAAACAATTTACATAATAACATTGTGGTTAACACAGTTAAATGCCTGCGAGAAGTCAAGTAAGGTGAGTACCTATAGTAATATTCTTACCATCCATAGCGAGACGAATGGCATCAACTACATTTATTAATGCCGATGCTGTATTATGCTTAGGACGAAAACCAGATTGAAACTGCTTTAGCAAAGCATGCTCATTACTGAAGTACAAAATCTTTGTGTGCACAAAATATTTGAGCGCTTTAGATAGAGTAGGGAGAATAGAAATAGGACAAAAGTCCCTAACACTAGTGGAGTTGTTAATCTTGGGTACAGGGATAACATGAGCCATTTTCCATAGAGGAGAGAAAACACCATTTGCAAGTGAGAATTTAAAAATATTGGTTATTAGAGTAGTGACAAAAGGTAGAATTAAGAGGAGGGAGGTAATTAAAATTTCGTCAACCCCAATCGCCTTGGATTTAATTCTACGTAATGATTTAATTACGTCCTGAGTTGCCACTGGTGAAAGATATAATCTACTATCGTTTGGATAATTAGCGCTAGGAAAGGGTTGTTGACATGGGTCAGTTTGCTGCGAAAGGGCTGTAAATTGCTCATTAAATGTATCTGGTATTATCTCAGTAGCATAGGTAAGTTTATTTTGACCAATCCAGTAACTACCAATTCCATTGTCCACCCCAAATAAGTGATATGTGTATTCAAGCTTGGCTCTTCTAATGCCGGGATCACGATAAACTTAGCGTTAACTTAAAGTTAACTTAACGTATGTGTGATCACGATTCACGTAACTTCACGTAACAACTCAAGCCAAACATCTTCATTCTCGAGTATGATCTGTGATTTGTACTAGTTTTACAGAGATGATCTGTGAATGTTTATAGTTTTCAATCGATATAATATCTATTACAATTTTTTTTGTGATAAATTTAGCTTTCGTATTTTAGTGTAATTATTTTGTTTCAATGTCTGATCACTAGAACTTACGCTAAAGAGTAAACATTAGTCATAATACCAACAAATTAGTTACTAAATATCCCTGATGACGTCACTCGCATAATGATTGGCTGGCTAGATCGATCACGTGATACCCTTCAAGTAACGTAAAGTAAAGTAAAAGACCTCCCAGGACATCTCTTACGTTAAGTTAACTGCAAGTCAACGTTAAGTTAAGTGCATCGTGATCGCTTCCATTTAAACACACAAGGAGGTTCTTTACGTTAAGTTACGTTGAGTTAAGTTTAAGTTGATCGTGATCCCGGCATAACAGAATTAATGCATTAAAAACTCAGGGCTCGTGGACGATGGAAGCCGACATGGTTCCTCTGACTTATGCCAGGATCACGATCAACTTAACGTTAACTTAAAGTTAACTTAACGTAAAGGACCTCCTCATGTGTTTAAATGGAAGCTATTAGGATGCAGTTAACTTAACGTAAGAAATGTCCTGGGGGGTCTTTTACTTTGAGTGAACGTTACTTGAAGGGTATCACGTGATTTAGCCAGCCAATCATTATGCGAGTGAAGTCAACAGAGCTATTTAGTAATTAATTTGTTGGTATTATGACCAATGTTTACTCTTTAGCGTAAATTCTAGTGATCAGACATTGAAACAAAATAATTAAAACTAAAATAGGAAAACTAAATTTATTAAGAAAGTTTTGTAATATATATTTATTATATCTATTGAAAACTGTAAACACTCATAGATCATCACTGTACCACTAGAACAAATCACAAGTCATACTCGAGAATGAAGATGTTTGGCTTGAGTTGTTACGTTAAGTTACGTGAATCGTGATCACACATACGTTAAGTTAATATTAAGTTGATCTTGATCCCGACATGACAAAACCACACTGTCTGCAGTGTGGGTACAAGAGCCTGGCTCGTGCCCTCCACACACGTACGAGCCAGTGCCCAGCTGAGCCCCACCGACAGCCCTTGCGTACTCATATGAGAGAACTGTGTTTAGGCTCATACTGAGTGTGGTTACAATTGATTTTCTTTTTTAAGTTCTTTTACTTTGATTTTCATAGGCCTAATAGTTTGGGGTTTCTGTATGAGTTTTAACTATTACATTGATAGCACTCCAAATGTTTGACAAAATATAATATTACATCTATACATTTGTATTGTAGTGCAGATTGCAGAACATGTTTTTAATTTGGCAGTTGAGTTGAAGTCAAGCTAAACCTGTTGACCTTGGTAATCAACGAGCCAAGTGGTGCGATCTTGTATAAAATACGTGAAGTAATTTTACAATAGATTTTAATAAACCAACATAAAATTTAAATTAAATATATGCTCATCAAACAAATCTTGCTGGATACTAAGAAAGATATTTCATTGAATGTAGTAGCTCTTTTTATCCATTTATTGCCAACTTTACGTCAATTTTGTCACTGGTTGTACGAGTATACCAGCTCAACGGCCATTGATTACCGCAGGGAACTGGGAAGAGAAAGGGAGAAACGAAAATTAGAGGCCAAGTCGATCTACTTGCTTGTCATGGCTGCATATTTCGAACGTTTTATTAAACACTATTTTGTTTGTGTTCGAATGTGTGATTTTGAATCGTGTATAGTGATTCCGATGTGTGGATTGTTGCGTCAATTAGTGTAGTGTTTTATTGTGAACTATCTCAAATGTCCTAGCCTAGTGAATTATTGGCCTACATTCTCCCACCTAAAAGTTTTATTTGGGAGGACAAAGATGGGGAATTGTTTTAGTCGTCAGCGATCGTCCTCGAAAAAACAGCATATACTGCCATCTTCTCCTCTACCCGAACACAGGAATGAAAGTGAAATTAATCAAGTTCCAATAAACCCACCCCCCGCCCCAGAGCCCGTACGTCCTTTGCCGCCCATAGAACCAGATGTTCCGGGCATCGCCAATGCCAAAATTTTTGTAGCCCTTTATGACTATGATGCTAGGACTGATGAGGACCTTAGTTTCCGTAAAGGTGAACATTTGGAAATTTTAAATGATACTCAAGGTGATTGGTGGCTTGCAAGGAGCAAGGCAACAAAACAGGAAGGCTATATTCCATCCAACTACGTTGCCAAGCTCAAGTCCATAGAAGCTGAACCGTAAGTACTGAATTATATTATTTTATATTTAAAGTAAAAAATCGGCAAAGTCGGTGTTAATGGTATTTACCTGTCACTGAACCACTAGGCCCCTATTTCAGAGCTTAAACTCTGGCTGGGTGCATTTGGGGTGTTGTGGCTCCATAGAGGTTGTGCCTTTTTAAAAAGTTGACACAATTTTATCTGGAGAAATTGTTTATAAAGTAGTTAACTTGGCCTACACAAGTTAGGCTATTTGGTGATTGGCACTTTCTTCAAAAATTGGCCTTATAGCATAGCCTACATGATGAAATTACGATAATGCTATGGTTTGGGCAAAAATATATAATAGGCTACATATACAAAATATAATTAATTTAAAATGTAAGCTATAATTCAATGAACTGTGTATAAACACAACCATGCGAGCCTACAACCTTAAAATTGTACACACAGCACAATATGCCAACCCAGGGTCACTGTGGCTGAATTTCTTATAGCTAGGTAGCTTACATAATGATCTTGCATGTCTATGACACTAAACTGATAGTGTTATAATAACTATGACCTTGATACACAGACAAGGGTAGCCTACCAGATCCTCAGCTTTATGTAAGTTGCTCTGCGCTCCTTAAATCAGGTTAATCCATCAACATTGTGGGTTCACTGGTGCCACTGCTAAGTGATAGAAGCACTTCCAAATGTGCAGTTGTTAAACAACTTACTTTTAACATGTTCGACATAAATGACCAAATTGTAATCCAAATTCACAGTCTGCGAAAGTTCTTTGTGAGGTATGACTGTGTGTAGAGGAAGATGGGTTGCTTCCCGAACCTAGCTTTGTGGAAGACGGCCAATTGACTCAAGATGGATAAAACCAAATTTAAAATGAGCATTAAAAAAAAGCCCTATTACTACACATAGCGATAAGTTATCCACATGTTGAAGGACTAGGCCACAGACTTAAGGCATTTTAGCCTGGAGGCTGTGGGTCTGGTGTATACCTTGTTCGTGCCCAGGTAACAGAATAAACACCCACTTCAGTGGCTGAATTGTCAAAGGCAGTGTTTCCCAAGCTTTTTTTGATCGCAACCCTAATTATAATATTTTCCTGGCCTGGTGACCCAAAGAGTCATTACATGTAGTTTCAATTGCCTATTATTTTCATATTAAGTTTCAGTGTTTATTAAATTCATTTAGTTGAATTAATTTAAAAAACTAAACAATTATTTTAATAGAGGCCTACCTTTTTAATCAAAATGTAAACCACCAATTTTAATGGAAACATGACTTTGTTACAATGTTTAGTATGGTAAGTGACCAAAAAAGACTAGCCTATTTCATTGGCTACTAATAATGCCTTTTCATTCTTGGGGAGACTATCGATAAATGTTATCAACTAAATTGAATCAATTTAAGTAACTACTTAATCATACAAATAAAAATTTGCACAATATGTTGCTGTGAAAAATTTGGTGAGTGACAAAAACACAGATTTTCAATGACAGCCATGATGCTAGTACTTCATTTTGTAGGTGAGCTCTTAGAGTTTGTATTTGGATGGGTGTTTCATCCTTTTCGTTGAACTAAGCTACTTGTATGGCCCCTGTGAAAAGGTTTTGGTCTAAATCAAATCTCTGTGATTTTTTGTTTTTTTTTTCTCCCCCATAAGAAATATTGTTTTATAGTCAAAATTAGTCTAGATTGGTTTATGTGGGTTTGGAATTCAAAGCGTTTGACAGTGATGCTGGAACATTATTTGTTTAGAAGAGGACAATCAGCCCAGAAAATTATTTTGAAGGGCTTTCCTCCCCAATTGTTTTTAACTATTGAATATGCCCATTAGATATGCTTTAAGAAGTGATTTGGAGTGTTCCTCAAACGGAGGAAGCTATTGGTAGTAGTACTAGCATAGACATTTTTGAAAGTTAAATGCCTTTTGAAGCTACTTGTGACGGCCTTTGCCTGGAATTTTTGTCATTGGATGCATCTAGAACTAATGTTGAGTTTGTTTGGAGGTTTGTGGCAGTGGGCCAGATGGACCCCACATGAGACCACAGGAAAATGAATGGTATGACACAATCTTGTTCTCAAATAGTCTATTATAGTTGCTACTAAGTTTAAAAAATTAGTTATCAGTAATCTAACATGTTCAACACCTTAGCTCAGTCGGGGGCGTGTCTACCTACTGAGCTAAGGGTCCTAAGTTAGATTCTTGGCATGGCCAAAAATTTATTATTGATGAAAATATAGGTTTACCCTTTCACATTTATAAATTGCCGGCTGGGAACTGGATGTTGTTCATGTCCTAGTCTTAAGATAGATTATAATATAAGGCTTATAAAGCTACAACAGGCCTATCCAGGTGGTATTGGAAAAATAGGCTAGGGCATATCTTATGACTTGAATAAAAAACTGACTCAGGCCAAAGGCTGTAAACAATAATTGATGTAAGAAAAAAGTAATCTAACCTCAAATTATATTTATTATACTATCATGTAAACACTTCAAGGATATCCATTTCAAACAAAATTGCTATGTCATTTTTTTTAAATTACACAACATAAAACTTTTTCTTATTTGAGGGCTTCAGTCAGAATCAAAACAACACCCCTGGAGGACAGACAGACATTATTGTTTTTAGATTAAGTTATGTAGCATATAAAAACTCAAATTATTCATAATCTATAGGTCGAAATTTTTCAGTTACAATTTTTTTTCCTCAGTATTAGAAAGGAAAAGTTAAATAAATCAAAAGTACAATATTAATAGGCTAACTCCACCAAGTCAACTATACTTAGTTCCACAAGGACTGTCGAATTTTCATAGAAAGAGATTAAATTCATAAAAAAATTAGTACATTATTAGTGATATTTTATTTATAATAGTGACAAAAGTGACAGATCATATTACTTTTGAAAGTAGATTTATTAGTATCAATATGTCAAGCTGTCAGATAAGGCTCATATTATGAATATTGGACTATATAAATGTAAATATACTGATTACAGTACTGAAAGTGTAAAATGTAAATATGCTGGCTTTACTACTTGATAAATGTGTTCATTAGAAAATGTCCTGCATCACCAAGTGACAGATTAGTAGATTGTATATTATGGTGGGCCACTAATGGGAAAAATTTTAGAAACACTGCTCTAGAAGCTATTTGGAGTTTATTTTTCTTAATATTCTAGGTTTCATATACTATTTAAACATAATTTATCAATTTGTTGTGTGGCTTTCTTTTAAATTAAAAAAAAAATTAAAACTATCTGCTTCAGTGGCCACGTGGTCTAACGCGCTACCATGCTCTCGTGTTGGACTATACTGCTGAAGACAGGGAGATTAGGGTTTGATCCTGGTCGAGTGCACTGAGGGTGGTTTTTCCTAAATGGTTTTCACTCTCCCTCCATACAAATGAGGGTGCATTTCCTCTAAATTGGGCCCTCCTAATCCCTAACCCATTATAGTAATTAGTACATAGGTGTATAACCCGAACGGCGAGTAAGGCACGGTGCTATAAACAAACTAGCCGATGCATGGTTAGCATTGATTTTGTTTTTATAGTTTACTTGCTTCCCTCTCCCCATTCTCTCTCTCTCTCTCTCTCTCTCTCTCTCTAGATATAGACATAGAACTTTATAAATAAAACATAATCATGGTAACTTATGTAGGCCTATGTTTATATCTTTTAGGTCCAGGTCCATTTAAATTTATGAAAAGTGCCAAAGTTAGCAACAAAAATACTGATTCTACTCTACAATGCATGGTAGAATTTCTAATGTCACGAGAATTTCGATATAGCAAAATAAAGCTCAACTGTGTTGCAAACATTATTAGGATTGAAAATAAGAACTATGGTGATTATGATTTTGCTCTTCTATGCAGTAAATGTTTAATAGAACCAACAAAAAGAGGGAAAACATTGCATTATTTTAAATACCACCTTCAAGCTTTTATTTTCTGAGAAACCAGCCACGAATGACAGCTTCATTACCACTCAATCTTTAGGTTCACCAAGAAAACTGGAATGTTCTCATTATTAATTCGCAGCATCAGACAAATAATAGAATCGAGGAAAGGAGACATGAAAGCTTCAAAGATCATTGATCAATTCGTGATTGGCATCAATTTAGCTAGTGGTATAGACCTAGACCTAATTTATACCTAATTTCTCACACAATAGTGAAATGGAGTTTTACACACCATTAGTTACTTCAAATTACTGTGACATTTTTTAAATGGGTTCTATTTTTACAGCTAAATAATACCATTGAACTACATTTTTAAAGATGAATTTCTTTTGGGGACTCGTTAGAAATTACTTGAAACTCGATCAGATTAAAGATATTGAAAAATAGCTTGTGCTATAGTCAACTTTTCATGGGACGAGGCTTATCTGACAACTAGAAAAGCTACTAGATCTACTTTCATGTAAAGTCCATGTGATCTGCAACTCTCTTGTTTGATAGATATTATCAATACCTATAAAATAACACTAATATAAAAATGTTATCGATGTGTGCCTCAAAAAATTTGTTTGTATTTTAAAATGATAACTGGCTTGCACCTAATTTTAAGAACAGCTAGTGTTGATAGGCAGGTCAACTACTCAGTGAGGTAAATCTATTATTCAGATATGAAATAATTATGATTTCAAACGAATATTGTGCTTTGCTGAGCTACTAAGTCTTATCTTACTAATTTATATGTTTTGTTAACCAATTACACTGCTTATCTGAAGGAATGAGATTGGCAATTATTGATAACATTTTTCAAACAAGAAAAATAAATCTCCTCTATCAGTATTAAATGTAATGTAATGTATCAGATAAAACAAATAAAGATTACCAGATATTTAAATTATTATTTACAAATTTTTTTTTACAGATTTAACTTTATAAAAGTAGATAAGCTACTTTATTATAGATATACCATTTTAAGTTTTAAACTTACACCCGCCTTGGTGGTGTGGTTAGCTAACGCGTTAGTTTTGTGTTGGGCTAGACTGCTGAGGACGGGGAGATCGAGGTTCGACTCTCGCTCGGGTGAACTGAGGGTGGTTTTCCCCTAAATGGCTTTCCAATCTACTTCCACACAAATGCGGGTTCACTTCCTTTATATTCAACTTTTCCAATTCCTAACCCATTAGTGTAATTAGTACTTAAGGGTATAACCCGAACAGGTAGTAAGATGCGGTGCTAAGTATTATTATTATATAAAACTATCATACCATGAGAATAGTTTGCACTGCTGTCGCATCTGAACGGAAAAAAACATGGAGAACAGGGGAGGTTTCCCCAAAGAAAAACTGACAAAGATATTGCAATAATAATTGTTAATTTGGAACATTTTACTGCAACAATTTAGGAAACATTTTAAATAAATCTTTAGTGAATAAATATAAGTTAATACTTAAGATAAATAATTCATGCAACATTATACAGTCAACTCTCGATTCTACGACCATTCACGGTTCCCTGGAAAAGGGTCGTTATTTCGAAGGGGTCGTTATTGGAATGTTAACTGATTTTCTTTCACCTCCGACCCTTATACGCAAAAATTGCTTTTTTTAGACAACACATGAAAAAATACCTACCTATTTCTTAAAGAACTTACCGATCACGAGGGGCTTCATCTTATCG
>CABFWB010000856.1:91304-106957 GCA_902151455.1 Timema bartmani
TGTCTGGATATGCTGTGATGCACTTTTTAACGCTCTAGCCACACACTTGAACACCTAGTTTTCTATACCCAACCTCAGGGAAAATTCATCGACCTTCTTCTGCATCATCGGTCCGTTTATTGCCACGTTTTGCGCTCAATGCTGGCTGAAACACTCCAGCATAGCTTGCTTCAGATTCGCGTGCGTCGCACCCTTCAAATTATTGGCCTTTACATCGTGGCCTTCCTTCTGCACTACATTCACAATTTCTTCTCTCATTTTGAGAATCGTAAAAAGTGTCGACTTCGTAATGCCATGCCACCGCGTAATCTCCATCTTTGTAATCTTCTTCTCATCCACTTCCTGGATTATCTCCTACTTCTTCATGAGCGTCAAGAAGGTCCTCTTTCCACTCATTTCGTCGAAATTATAAGTTCGTATCAAATAAAAATATATAGTGTGGGTCGTCCAAAATCGTTCACAAAATCAAACCAAAAACGTAACCAAATCGAGAATCGAAATAACAATGGCAAAAACAAGCCTGGCGCGTGATGTAGCGGCAGTCGCGCGCGGGGAAAGATTGTCTTGCTTGTGGGAGGGGGTGGATAGAGTAAAGTGCTATTGGCTGGCATTGATAGGGTGGTGTCTATTTTTATACCTGCCCTATCCCAGTTACTAGTAATACAGCGCTCACAAAAATAATTGCACGTGCAACAAACACATTTTACGGCCGATTTCCTTAAAATGTTCGACCTTTTTTTTTTCACATTTTTCACGGTTCCCCAAAAAAGGGTCGTTACTTCGAGAGGGACGTTATTCCCGGGGTCGTAGAATTGAGAGTTGACTGTATGTGCAGAGGCATGCCTCTTTTGGTGCGTCTTGCATCTTGCCTTATACAACCCAACCTGTTTACACTTTTGCATCTCTTTTCATGCGTTAGAGATGTCGTAGCAGGAAGTACTTGCTGCAGGCGTCGCTGCAGCTATAGTCATTTTACGTCAAAAGAAAGGAAAGCGGTGTGAGTTCTGGATGAGTCATTTTCTAGAATCACTTTCATTTAAGTGCAGGAATACTATTAGAAATACGCAAATTAGATAGAGGTCTATTGTTTAAGAACTTCACAAGAATGTCCCCAAGTGATTTTGATATTTTGCTGAGTATGGTTGAACCACACATTTCAAAACAAGATACTACATTTAAGGATGCTATACCAGCGAGTACACGATTATCGGTCACTCTTTGTTTTTTGGCAACAGGTGACAGCTATCAGAGTTTGATGTACCCGTTTAAAATATTGGTGTCATTGATTTCACTCATAATTCCAGAAGTATGCGTGACCATCGGCAAGGCACTCTGTGGTCATGTGAAGGTGAGTTTAAAAAAGGTCGCAATGGCTCTAGTACAAAGTACCTTTTAACAGTTCCTTAGTGACTGTGAGGCAAGAGTGTTGCACTATGCTCCCCAAATATTTGGGGAGCACTTGCGCCTACCAGCGGCTAGGCGCACAGCTACATTTGGGTCATGCGCAGTAGGGTGCCCCAACGTACCTCTCCGGTGCGCCTAGTTGCATGCCTCATGTTGCATGAAAAAAGGCATAGTCTAAACACACCTTAAGAACTCTGATTTGAACACGTGCCCTATATTCGACTCCAATCCCACCCTCTTGGAAACACTGGTTTTCATAATGACTGCATATGTTTCTCCATAAAGCTTGAATCCTCCTCTTTTAAACACCATTTACATTGTCTTGATACAAGTCAATTTCAGGCATATACAAAATGAACGTCTCCTCCTTTAAGCTTTAATCCCAATTATTTAAAAAATATGGGAATTTGGTTTGGTAAACCTTGAAAACACAAGGAATGTTGTAGTACTAGTGACCACCTTGTCATTTCATTTGCCATCATTTATAGTTTATATAATCAGGTTTAACTTACCACATATCATGTGAGAGCAAAAAAAGCACATGTTGCAAAACTTGTTTATTTCTTTTAAAGTACAAAAATACCATAATTTATATGGTATAAATAACTTGAGAGAATTATTTTTATATATATACATAAAATAAGTATAAAGGATAAATTACAAACAGCTCTTTGAATAGTAGTCCCGCAAAAATGTGTTTAAATTAGTTATATAGTAACTAAGGCATTAATGCAAAGACTGTCCCATTCATCATTTAATAGCTCCCTTACATCAAAAATTACTGCCGGTATAATGTGTATGAAGAAAAGAAACTCGATAAAAAATTAAAGAACATTAAAGAAAATTAAAGAACATTAAAGAAAATTAAAGAACCTATGAAAAGTCTCGTGAAATCAGTTATATGTTGCTTTTATCACTACCTTCACACAATGATGTTCCTTCTGAGCCAATTATAAGGCTTTATAATTGCAAATACTAATATTCCACTTAGGGGTGTACTGATGCAGATACCGATGAATCACTATCGGGCGATTATTAGTGTTGGCAATTAGTCGTAATCAGTGATTATCATGTTGATTAATCTTTTTTCAAAAGTAAAATTTAAAGCAAAATTTTCTAGGTGGGAGTTTAGTGATCAAAATTGGAGAGAGAAAAAGTGTGTATATAAATACCTGCTCATAAAATGAATCTCGGCTTCCCGTGTCAGAGGGAGGTAGAAACGTTTTCAATCTTAGGAGGGGCTAAGGCTTAAATAAACTTGTGGCAACTTTAAAAATTAAGTTTGCCCCTTGACTAAATTAAGCGCCCCTAACACATATGCAAGGCAATTTGTTCGGGAAGTGCTTTGAACTAAATTTAACTAAAGTAACAGTGGGTATCCCCAAGAAGTCCATCTCGATTTTACAAAAGCGGGGAGGTGGGGGTTTACTGGTAGCCTTCCCTCTGCACCCCATACCCCCTCCCAAGCAACCCTCATTGGTAATGTGCAAGAGTACGATACAATACAATATCAGCAATCGTGATTGATATATACAGTATCCCCATGGCTTTGCTGCTGACTGACAGCTGACAGCTGACGGCTTTGAAAAGCTACTAGACCAAATTATGTATCCCTACGCCGAACCATATGATCTGCAAAAAACATGTGTTTAGCAGCTGTCATTTCTGACAGTCAAAATTTAGGTATATACCTAAATGTTGACTGTCAGAAGTCAGCTGTGAACTGTCAGTCAGCACCAAAGAAGCCATGGGGCTACTGTACATTAGGGTAGTGATAAAAAGAAAGATTTGGAGAACACTTTTTTTTTTGCTATCATTATTGTTAGGATTATTTTATTGATTCAATTTTATCAAAAGTGAAAGCTTCTGATCACAATACTTGATGTACGAGTTTATGAAAAATATCCAAGTAACTGTTTTAAATGTCTAAAAATCTTTCTTTATTTCTGATTCTTGACTATATATATCTGCGTGACTCTATAATCACCGCAACAACGAATGCATTTCTTAGAAGCGACGAGGATAACATGAAAAGTTAGTATGCCCTCCCACCGCCACTGGCAACTTCATCACTTTCTCCGTGCTGAAAGCCTTCAGCGAGCGATACAAGACCTTTAGTAATATATCGGCCCCCAGGCAGACAACACTGGGCGAGTCTATCTGGCAACTCGCCCACTCTGGTTTATTCGGAATATGTGACCCTAGCCATCTAATCATTCGTGAACATTTATGAGACAGCGCTGAGAGGGGAAATTATGGTTTTAGCGGGGCACTCTTAGCTGCGTCCGTAAATTAAGCCCATTAAGGTGTAAATGTAGGGATCGCGTGAAAAGGTAAATGTTTTTGCAGTTTTTATAGTAAAACTTTTTTTTGGTCGAAATAGATAAAATTTTGCTTCACTACACACATAGTTTAATTTTCTTCACATGGTGATAATCAACAGTTCTTGAATATCTGTCAAGGGTGTCCTGGAATTTAATGACAACTTTTTCTCTTCATTTAAATAGTTTCTCATCTAATGCCGCTATGCTCATGACATATTCAACAAATGTTGATATCACCATGTGAAGAAAATTAAACTCTTATGTCTGTACTGAAGCAATATTTTATTTATTTTGTCCAAAAAAAAGGTTTAGCTTTAAAAATTGCAAAAACAGCGGCCTTTTCTCGCGTTCCTTACATCCCCACTTTAAATGGTATAGTTGAATTGTCATAAGAAGAACAATTTTAGACATGCCAAAAATAACTGTAGCGTGATTAACATTTTGATCAAATGACCATGGTTACCATGCACCTGGTGAGGCGGAAAAAAAAAGGGAAATAAAACAAAACTGGAATATCTTTTAATTTGCAACATTAAACTGAAAATTTTTAATGTTAGGTCTTTGGATAGAAGAAAAAGTTAACTGCTTATTCAAGCATGTCTTATCCTCCTCGAAACAAGGGTCGTGAATCGACAGCAGATACATTTCCCTAACAAGACTAAATCATCCAGATTTAAACATCATTTACATTATTTCATATTAGTCACTTTTATGGGAAATAAGATTTTATTACTTCTTTCTTTAGTTGTCTGGAAAAATGGAAACTCCTTCTGGAAAACCTGTAAAACACAGGGACAGTAAATAGTGGCAACCCTGATGACCAAATATGTCTCTTTAAAATGTTTGCCGTTCTTCAAAAGTGACATATATTAAAGAAGTAACATTTTAAACGGTCAGATGTGTTGTTTTGGTGGGGTTTTTTTAGGTGGAGAAAGGAAGAGGAGTGTGGAATCTTAATATGACTGCGCATTAAAAAATGTACAATTGACTATCTGGTTTGCTCAGGATTTAATCTGCTTATCTTTGTTTTATTCAAACAACCACCAAGACAACAAACCAGAACTCAAGATGTAAATCAACCACTCGACGAAAGAAAATAAACCCAATTTTGCACTTATAATCGTTTAACCTTGACTTTGAGTCGGATCTCGGAACTCTTGTATCAATATACGGGTGCTCTATCTTCTAAACTATAGTCAGATCTTTATAGAAAGAACCTTTTAGAAAATGTATAACTTAATGTAGGGAAACCAAAGTTTGCAACAACTCCCAAAGGTGACATCTGCTGTATTTTCCCTTATGAATGCATGGAAATAGGTCAATTGGCTTAAATCAGCGGTTCACAAACTTTATTGTTACTTGACCCACCTTAAAGTTTAAACATTTTTTTCGTCTCATCTAATATGTATAATATAGCTTTCCGTATAATCCACCTCTATCCAGTTCGAAAAAGGCGAACTTCCGTTCAAAGCATACACACGAAAAGACTGTGATAGATAATCCTAATGTGAAAGTGGAATCATAAAACATCTTTCTTTTTTAGTACTTAAGAAAAAATACATTTATTAATGAATGTATAATATACCTATACTCATACATCAACTCATAGGTTCTGCAGCTGTCTCGTTTAAAAGATAGTAGCTTTTTAGCACCTATTTACGTCATACGCATATGTACTAATTAAGCTAATGAGTTTATTATTATTATTATTATTTATCGCCACGTCTCTACCCGTTCGGTTTATACGCTTAAGTACTAATTACACTAATGGATTAGGAATTAGGAAGGTTGAATTTAGAGTGAACCCGCATTTGCGTGGAGGGAGAGTGGAAAACCATTTAGGAGAAACCACCCCAGTTCACCCGACCGAGATTCGAGCCTCGATCTCCCCGTCCTTGGTGGTTTAGCTCAACACGACTGGCACGTCAGCCAACTACGCCACCGAGGCGGGTAATGAGTTTATGATGAGGAAGATGGAAACCCGTCTAGGAATAAAACCACATCGGTACACCCGACTGGAACTCGAACCCCGATCTTCCTGTTATTGGCAGTCTAGTCTATTGCGAGAGTGACGCCTGGGACCATGCGGCCACCGAAGCATTGCCAATCATTATAGCCTATTAACATTTTATTAATATTAAGGAAACTTTATTTACATATATATGTATATATAGTGTATTTTAAACCTACTTCCTACCACATTTCCTCCGTATAACAGATTCGCGAAAAGACTTATAATTACTGGCTACACCCGTATTGTTTAGATGTATTGGTTGGGGGGAGGGAGAGGAAACGCTACTTTAGTGTACCATCCAAGGCTCTCTTCTAATTTGTTTGAATTTTAAAATGGTCTAACTCACCTCTAAATAAATAAATAAATAAATTTGCCTACACGGCCAGCTATTGGCAAGGTCGATTCATTCTCTAGAAATTGAATCCTTTCCTCGAGATCACGTCATGATATGTTGTAGAAGAATGTTAAAAAGACCTGGCTAACGGCTCCACTTGCGAAGGAGGACCGCAATATTTAGTTTGCTTTGGATATTTAATTAGCACGTTCTGAACATGTGTTCATGTCATCACACGACTTACATACAAAACTTGAAATTTAGGACAACAGAGAGGCCAAACGCTAGGAATTATAACAGGGTACCTAATCGAAACGATGGGCACGTATACGTTAAGTTTCATAAGAATACCCTTTTAAAAAATACAAACATATTTTTTGTGACAAAAAAAAGTAACATTTAACTCTAATAATAGGGTTATTTTTAAGGTATTGATAATAAAGTGACAGCTCCAGATATCATGACTTGGCCTATGAATACCTACGTGAAAGTAGGTGATAGATATTATCAATGCTTATAAAATAATATTAATAGTATTGAAAAATGTTATCTATGTTGACAGCAAAAAAAAAAGTGTGGGTATTTTTAAAAGATGGTTCTTATCAAAATTCTGTATTTGTAACCGGCTTCCTCTCCACTCCGCACACAGGGGCAGGCCGCTGTAAAAAACTCACTTTAATCTTGTACATTTCTAAAATAATTGAATCCAGTAGTTTGATTCGTTGCACTCTAAATAATATCATCCTGCAATGTTAGTTGTTTTTTATAGCACCGCGTCCTGCCACCCTTTTTGTTTATACGCTTATAGTTTTAGGGATCAATAAGGTTATATTTAGATGAAATGTACCCGCATTTGCGGGAAGGGAAAATGAAAACTCATTTTGAAAAACCCTCAATACACCCGACTGAGATTCGAACCATTATCTCCCTGTCATCGGCTACGAGAGTAGTGACATAGATCATGCCACCACCGAAGCGGGTGCAATGTTAGTTAATAAAAGTATGAGTCTTTTTTTAAAAGTGCGTTGAATTAGTGAACTAATTAGCGCTAAAATACTAAGCATATTTTGTTAAAAGCCCACACCAATAGTCATACGGTCAAAGGTATCGGTTTCGTCTTTTATAGTTTGCTGGAAGGGTGTTTTCGAATCCCAGTCGAGTGAACTGAGGCGTATTTTCCTAAATGGTTAACAAGTCCTTCACGAAAATGCGGGTTAATTTCTTGTCAAATTACATCTTCCTAATCCCTACCCCATTGATGTAAATATCCAAATAGTCCGGTTAGATGATGCGATTCAGTGTAAAGCAGCGCTCTACAAAGAAACCTTTTGAATATTCGAGAATTTTTAAAATTCTCAAATTTGAAATTGGAATTTGTTTTAGAGCCCTAAAACTTCTTATCACGGGCTCATCCCTAAAATAGTTATAGGAACTAAACGTAACCAGACCCCAGACAATTAATTCAACAATTAAGTCGATTGGCCCTTTTCATTTGGCGTGGAAATGCAGAGCCATGGGACAAACTGTTATCTTCAAGAATTTATTATTGTATAGAAGCATGTTGATTAAGTTATACATTTTATAGACACACTTCCTCTAATTTTAACAGTGGTAAAATATCAATATTTTGACATTTTTCATTAGAAAACTGCCGGCTGTATAACAAAAAAAAAAAGAAAAAGTAACGCCTAATAAACATTGATACATTTTCTTAGAAGAGGTGTTGAAAATATTAGTATAAAAATTTCACTCGTTCTCTAGAAAACTGGTATTTCCAAAGTATGATTTTTCCGCAAGACCTGTCCGGTAGCTAGCGCCAGCTACTGTTTCCGTGATCCTTCTGTTCTTGTTGGTGCAGAAGGATACTTTGGTTGGTTGTGCCTTTCACCCTCCCGCCCACCATCCCACAAAATAGGTTTTAGACTTGCACTCGACAGGGCCAAGGGACTTAACTAAGCGTATGTATGAATGCTTTATAATAAATCATATTAATATTTAGTTATCAATTCTTATTTTCTATTTCTTCTTATAATTTTTTCCAAGATTCCGATTCGTAAAATACATCAGTCGATTCAACTCAAAATTTAAGCTTCATTTACTTGTCATTTTTAGTAATTAATCAATTACACGTGATTATGCCTTTATATTAAAACCTAGAGAGGTAAAACTGCAATATTTTGTGTTATATTATTTTTGCTCGATGCATCAATCAAAGCTGATACACTTCCCGCAAGTCGTGTCCTTTGAAATGTCAAAGGTGTTGGGTTTTTTTCTTAACTTCTCCCCATTCCAATAATTCTTGAAACTCGTGGGTTAATTATGAGGTGTCGTGTGATAATTATTAAACCGGAAAACAAAAATCTCAAGGACGATACATTCGCGTGTCCTCAAAAAGATTCAGAAAAGTCTGCAGCTTCTCACGAATATAAAGTAGTTTGGCGCTAAAACATCCTCGTTTGTTTACTAACAAGTATCGACCTAGATGCTGTGGATATTTTGCCGTTGATATTTTTATGACCCCTTAACGTTTTATTTATTAAACTCCTTTGAAAATTTGGAATGGCAGAAGTTGGGGCGTGGTATGAACAGTGTAATTATTTATCTCCAGCAAGGCGATCTAGTTGTCTCTCACACACACGGTGACCTACAGCTCGGTCGGGCGGCGCGCTGTTGTGTGGACATGATCACAGTCCGTGGCCTTGTGACCTCAGTCCCTCTTCACCAGAGGTGGTAGGTAATCCCGTCCCTCATTGTGAAACGTCCAACGTTCGCTCACAGTACCAAGTATCTCCCAAGTGTTCCGCGAACCTTTGTCTTCACAGTAACCCCCCCTTCCTACCTCCCCCCCAGCTCTTCTTGTGTGTGCGGGATCGTGTTATTTAGTAATCTCTCGCGCGTGTGTGTGCGATGATGTCCGGTAACGTCGTTTGGTGCTGGAAGGACGGGCAGTGGGTGCCCCTACGTCTCGACGCCATCAAACTCTCCGGGAGTCTCACGCCAGAGCACTGGGACGCCGTGTCGGACTTTCTGCGGCTGGCGGCTTCTCAGAGACTCGTGCTTAGAGAGGAAGGTGCGCCGGAGGTGCCGTTGGCCACCGCGGGACAGGTACCTTGCTTGTGGGAACACTTGGCGGACGCCGTTGCGCCGACAAACACAGGCGACGCGCCGAATTTTGTTCTGGAGTTCCCGCGAGAACAGGTGGCCGGTACCGATTTGAACGCTGATCTGCCTTCGCGAGCTAACGAACTGATTCCAATAGAACTAAGTTACAAAAAAGAAGTTCAACTGCCTAGCAGCCTCGGCTGCCCGGAACAAAATAATAAAACTGTTGAGTCTCAACTTTGGCAGTATCTTAAAGCTCCTAGTAAAAGAGGCATTACGCTCGACAGTGAGTTTTCAAAAACAAACGATTGTACGACTGTTCAACCGTGTAATGGCGTCGAAAATAATCTGCCAGAAGAAACTCGGTGTAGTAGTACTAGCGATATTGGGGCGAATGTTGAAGAAAATATTTTCTCAAAGAATGAGAAGTGCAGTGGATCTCATGACAACCACGTGTTATGGCGATACTTGAAACCGCCACTGAAGAAATCTCAGAGTAGCAGTGGGGATGACAGGATGATACCTAAACTCACGACGACTGAGGACGAACACAAGCGTCCGGTCAGGAAGTGGAGCCGTGTCAACGAGATAGTAAATAACTTCGAGAACGCGATTGTGAAGGAGGCTCCTATAGTGTGCACGGAGAAAGTTCATCCTCCCAGAATTGTACACCGCGTCAATAGCGAGAGCTTGTTCGATGTGGGAAGAAGACCTAAAATGGAAGAACCGGATCTTACTTTGTACGAACCGTACCCGAACGAGTGTCCCAAAGAGGATATCGGTAACGTCTGGAAGTATCCAAAACCGCCCCACAAGAGTGTGCATCGTGTGAGAAGCAGTGTAGAAGGTGGATACCCCAAAATGGAGGAGATTGTTTTGGATGGAGAATGTCAGTACAGGCTGCATGTTAACAACGTCGCTGGTAACAGTTCTTCTTGGGGCTCTTCAGAATTTACCAAACCTCGTTCCCAGAGCGATCCCCTCGTCAAACCGTTCCTTTGTCACAAGATGCGCGCCAACAGCGAGCCGCTGATGGAACCTTGCCCCCCAGTTCCTCCCCGCAACACCGGACCGTACAGCTACATAGAACCCCAGTACGAGCCCGGGTTCTTCGAACACCTGGTGGCTGGTCAGAGACACGTCCCGGGTAGGGACGGGGATCAAGGGATGCCCGTTCAGGTGCGACGGACGGCCTCGTGGAATGCCCTGAAACAGGAGTGCGATAGTAGGACGCCGAGCCCCGTGCGTAAGACGACGTCGTCTTCGTGGGGGCCAGAGGAGTTCCGTGAGTTCCGCGCCCGAACGGGGTCGTTGGATCAGAACCCGTCGCGGACCGGCAGCAGGTGGCAGAGACTTCTAAAACACGTGACTCGGGGTGTCCGTAGATCGAACCCTGACTTGTGTGCTCGACCCGACTTACAGCTGTGAGTAAAGTCCACTAAAAGATATGTATATTAACCAGAAAGAATCTTTATCGGGTCATAACAATTTAATATGTTGCCTATTTTCATGGTGTAGATAGCGGCATTAACGAAACGAGATAAGCGTTGAATTTGTAATTGTAGACCTAGGGAATAGTAACCCATAATTCGAAATTTGTCAGTTGCACGATTCGTGAGTCGACATACACTTTTCAAGTGTTTTTTGGAGGTGCCAGAAACATTCTCAAGTATCAATTTTCTTAATAGAAATTTATTTTAGAATCAACCAAAAAATTATACAAAAATGGTGTTTTGTTTGCTCTAACAAACACCTTAGAATTCGCACCCTCCCCTTTTTTTTTTAGAAAAATAAATATTATCTTAAGCTCTATATGCATTCATGCAACACTTTTTATATTTTCACCAAATCTCGCTATTTGTTTGGGTTATTATCATTTATTAAGATACGCGACTGTATTGGGATGAGAAAGATAGAATTTACAATAAATATACCCGAGATTGGAGAGAGCAAGGGAGATTATACCAAACACCATCAATAGACCCGGCCGGGCTTCGAACTGTGACCTCGTCATCGGCAAACTAAACTAAATGAGCTTGACATTTAGATCGCGTGCCCACCGATATTTTGGAAATGTAGTTTTGTTCATATAGGATATGGTTTTTGGTGTCTCGTTTTGTCGAAATAGGGTATGATTTAGGGTGTGTCGGTTTGTCGATATAGGGTATAATTTGGGGTGTGTCTTTTGTCGATATAGGGTATGATTTAGGGTGTGTCTTTTGTCGATGTAGGGTATGATTTAGGGTGTGTCCTTTTGTATCGTTTTGTCGATATAGGGTATAATTTAGGAGTATCGTCTTGTCAATATAGGGTATGATTTAGGGTGTGTCGTTTTGTCGATATAGGGTATGGTTTTGGGTGTCTTGTTTTGTCTATATTGGGTACAGTATTTGGTGTCTCGTTTTGGTGAAAGAGGGTATGGTATTTGGTTTCTCGTTGGTCGATGTAAGGTATGATTTAGGGTGTGTCGTTTTGTCTATATAGGGTATGGTTTGGGTGCCTTTTGTTGATATACGGTATAGAATATAGTTTGGATAACTCATTTTGTCAAAAAAGGGTGTATAGCTTTGGGTGTCTAGTTTTGTCCAAAACAGTTTTATTGTTTGTGTTTTTTCGTTTGACTATTTCTTCTTCTAATATGAGAGAAAACCGAAAAGGGTTTTATATAATTATAAAAGTTTTGAACTTTTCTGCTATTTTGATTTTATTACTCGATGTTGTTAGAACTACACATAATCACTATATTTTTTAGCGCCGCGTCTTATAACTATTCAGGCTATACGCATATATACTAATCACGCTAATGAGCTAGGGGTGAGGAAAGTTGAATTCAGAGGATGTTTACTCGCGTTTGCGTGGAGAGAGAGTGGAAAACCTTTTAGGCAAAATTACCTTCATTGCACCCTACTGGGATTCAAACCTTTATGTTCCTGTCATCGCCAGTCTAGTCTAACATGAGCGTGACGCCTTGGACCATACGTTCACTGAAGCAGGTCCATTGTTAGCCTATCATTTCTAACCGGTTTTAGTCTCTATAATCGCCTTTATAAGCCTGAGATACTAAATTAAGGCAAGGAAAAATGTAAAAAGTCGCTCATCTGATGATTGCTTGTTTTATATCCACGGGGCACTGATTGGAACAAATGAATACGCGCCGCCGTGCAGTCAGTGATCGTAGCGCGCGGCCGGAATCGATAATTTTACGGTCAAGGCCGCGGGCACCCGGTGCTTATTTGGAAGTCTCCCCTTGCAACTTCCTGTGCTTTTGTTAGTCGGCGTTGGAATGGACGTGAAACTGTTACCAACGCAATATTGCCATGAGAGTAACCCGCTTCCGCGTGAACCATTCACGGCTCGGGGATTAATTTAGACGCAGCATGGAACCGTTGGTCACGCGGTCTTAGACGTCAAGGGTGCATTAGGTGGGGAGGTTGAGGCTCGAATCTCTGCCGGGTGTACTAGGGAGTGGTTTCCCTCGTGTGATTCTTCATATTTTCCCCCATTCCCCTCTCCACGCTAATGCGGGTGCATTTTCACTAACTGCCCTCATCTTTACCCCCGATATAGGCCTATTATTTCGTTAAATAACCCCTAGGTTAAAACTTACGCGTTGATTATTTTTAGACATACAGATTATTTGTGTTTTTCTAACACTGGAGAAGTAGGGGTTCGTTTCAGATGGGGTGTGTAGATATGATTTCGCTGGTTTAATTTCCATTGTTTTCCAAAGAATAATTTACAGAAAACCGCACCACGATGCGACGTCTGGTTCGAGCTGTGTTAGGTTAGCTTGCTTCGTTAATTATTCTACTTCCCATTCCATTGTCCGGTCATTGTTTCTACCGCCCCCATGAGCAGCTATCCCCTCTCAATCGCCTCTTCTTTTAAATATTTTATTAAATTCATATAAAATATAATGAGGTCGGTTGATTAGCCACTATCCCTTCACACAAATTCGGGTACATTTAATATAAAAACCATTTTCTTCGTCTCTACTCTTCTAGGGTAATTATTCTGATAGCCCAGACGGGTGAGACATGATGCAAAAAAGTCTCCAGTCAAATGGCGTATGTTGCGCCGTTAGCAACCTAGCTACCTAGCCTTGGCAACCGTCTGCACCTACTCTATAGTCCTCTTCCTACCGGAACCGTCCACTCTCGGGGGGGCGCCATTTGACCATTTCAGGCGTCTCCAATACTGTTCGACGCAGGAATCCGTTCAGTAATCTGTGCGCGGGCCTTGCTATGGTCACCGCTCGGGCGTAGGCACAGCGTAGCTGTCAGAATTCATCATCAATACCGGACGCGTTTCTGGTTTTGTCAGTAAAAAAGAAGGGGGGATATTGTTAAAAAAAAAAAGGGGGGAGAAGAGTATATTTTTCCCCCGCGTATGTTTAAAAATTGGCAAAAGTTGTGGACCTCTGTTTTAATAACTCTATTGCTTCAACCTGTTTTTTCTCTTGTGCGCCGCTTCTTACTACCCGTCTGGGCCATCCCCATTTAATTACACTACTAAGGCAGGGATGAGGAAGTTACCATTTAAATAAAATGTACTCTCATTTACATGGAGAGAGAGTAAATTATTTGGGGAGGGCCTCAATATATTCGGCCGAGATTTGAACCGCGACCCGTCCGTTACCCGGTAATCCAGTATATTGAAAGAGTGACACCTTAGACATTGTGACCACCGGTACATGTGTATTAATTTGTATCTCCTTCTCCATTCGGCTGTTGGTGATTTTCCTCTTAACTAAAAATACCATTCAAAACCTATTAGATCAGTTCGTTCAAAACATTTTGTTTTGTCATAAGTTTAAAATAAAGTTCTCTCTTTTTCCTTGATGTATTATTTATTGTATCGTCAACGTTCTTGCTTCTTTGATGGGTAAGGGATACTTTAGAAATATTTAAAAACGTTTCGACTGCTATGTCTCGAAGGGCTCGCATGTGATCATAACCTATTGATTATAATTATAACACTTGTTGCTAACGGGGAAACTCCTTCCCCTCTCACTTCTTTTTACCCCTAGTACCGTCAATTACTTGGACATTCTACAGATAATACGCCACTGCAAAAAATATCGTCCAACAGATTAAAAAATGGTTTAAATGGAATATTTTTTTGTATTTCGTTGCTATGTGAAGGATCATCTATTTTATATTTTGTTAATTTTCCTGTTGAGGTTTTAAGATGGCTGAGGGCAGAGAGGGGTGAAGTTGGCGGGTTTTTTTTTTAGATGATTTTCTTTGGTGACCTACAGCAAAACTACAAATAGGTTTAAAAATAAAACCACTGTGCCAGCCCATAACCTGAACACAGTTTGTAAAAGCATTTTCGACACAAGCACGTTGCCATCTGCTTGTATTTTCTATTTTCGCCGTAAAAAAACGATGAATTCAATGGTATTTAAAATATATATATATCTTTGGCCACGTAGTTGAAGTAATGTCTCGGCTCATCCAGTCTGAATTTCCGATAACGGCTCGGGCGGTTTTATTTCTGAATGGTTTTCCCGTCCTATTTCACGCAATTTGGGGATGTTTTCTCTGAATTCCATCTTCTTCATCCTTACACCTTTAGCGCGAGTAAACGCCTATGGCGGGTAGTAAGACACGATGAAGAAATAACATAATTGGGAAAATGCTATATTACAATTTTCATAAGACAGATAGCAAAATTATTAGATCTACTTTCACATATTCTTATGTCAAGTCATGTGTAGCTCTCGCTTTTGATAGATATTATCAATACCTATAAAAAGTCTAATAATATGGTAAAATATCAATTTTGACTGCAAAAAAGTTTGTAATATTTAAAAGGCCATTGTTCTATTAATTTTTTTTAGCACCGTGTCTTACTATCCGTCCGGGTTGAAGAAGATTGAATTTAAAGGAAGTGTACTCTAATTTCCGTGGAGGGAGAGTGGAAACCCATTTATGAAAGAAACCTCACTACACCTTGCTGGGATTCGAACCTCGATCTCCCTGTCATAGGCATTCTAATCTCTTGCGAGTGTGATGCCTTAGACCATGCGGCCACCGAAGCTGTTGCCCTTCCTATGAGAATTGGACTAGAGGTTGAGAAGTCTCGTTGACGTTTAGCTGGAACAATGGTAGAGTTTATGCCTGCATGTTATTCTGTGAAACGGTCCTAGGAATGAGGACATGTGAAGGTTGTGTGAAAGATGCCGTGCTAAACAGGCGAGAAAGTCTTTGACTGGTGTAGTTTGTGACCGACGAACAGAAGGTTCTGCTCACTCATGTACGCAACATGGAATAGCGACATCGTTATAACGGATAGTGTACCTACACCTGAAATATTCAAGTCTCAATTGAACCAGAAGAAACTTTAGATAGACAACTACTTATTAGATTGGCAAATTCGACGATTTACTATGCTAGCATTATTTATTTTTTAATTAATAATTTTATACTATATACACTGATTTTGTCTTAGTCTCATGTGTACTGGTGGG
>CABFWB010000856.1:107125-118854 GCA_902151455.1 Timema bartmani
TTTTTAATGTGTGTTATTACATCTACATCACATTTTCTTCAAAGTTTTAACAATGTATGTGATTACAGCAATAAACGCCAATCACGTCCGAAATATTCACGAATTAACCATTGAAGTTTCAGAAATGTAGTCACCTAAGGTGCTTTATTAATAAAAGAAAAAACACTTATGATACAACCAAGTGTTTAGTTTATAGTTAAACTTTTATGCCTCGCTATTTTCTTTGATAATCCCCTGGAGCATGTCATATAATGTAAATATTTTATAAAAATATTTGTTAAACTATTATTTTATCAAATAAATGTGATTAGGTATATAACACGGGTATCAACGATAGCATTTGCTCTGGGCAGCCCAATATTTTGTAAGTAACATTAAACTACCGATACTACTCACAAAAGCGATTTTAAAATCTAAATGTTTGCTTTTAGGATCTTCCCGTAGTGAAATTCCACTAGTCCAATTGTCGGTACAGCGTATGTGTTTTTATAGTACAGCTCCAAGGCATTTAGGGTTGGTAAAAAAAATTATTACAATGTGTGTTTGTCCGCGATTCGGTGTTCTAAAACATCACTAGACGCAATGTTCAATCAATTTGGAACGACCCGCTTCGGTGGCTGCATGGGCTAAGGTGCTACTCTCGCAGTTGGCTGTATTGCAGATGACGGGGAGATCGAGGTTCGAATCTCGGTCGGCTATACTGAGGTTTTTTCCTCCCAAACGTGCTTTTCACTCTCCCACCACGCAAATGTGGGTACATTTAATATAAATATAACTTTTATAGTTTTTAGAGCGTGATTAGCATAATTAGTACATAAGCGCATAACCCGAACGGATAGTAGGACGCGGTTTTACAAAACTAATCAGGCTGTAATATATATATATATATATATCACCCACCTCGGTGGCGTAGTTGGCTAACGTGCTAGTCGTGTTGAGCTTGGCTGTCGAGGACGGGGAGATAGAGGTTGGAATTTCGGTCGGGTGAACTAGGGGTGGTTTTTCCTAAATGGTTTTCCACTCTTCCTCCACGCAAATGCGTGTTCATTTCCTCTAAATTCAACCTTCCAATTTCCTAATCCATTAGCGTAATTAGTACTTAAGCGTACAACTCGAACGTAAAACAACGGAAACTTTCAGAGTTCACGATAATTCCAAATACAGTGGTAGGTAAATACAATGTGAAAGGGTGTCGCATATTGCGGGTTTCTCTAATCTTCGTTAGAAAACGGGTAATTTAAGACCATTGAAACCATTTAAACATATTTTTTTTTTTACTATTTTTACTGATCTCAATTTCGCTGTTGTCAAGACATCAATGCCGAAAACAGCACGTTGATGCACGTTGAACAACATTGATATGAATCGTGTATCTAATATTCCGGTTAATCGGTCGTGATATGGACACTTGATGATAATCCGGGGAACTACCGTACTATTTTATATCTATCTAATTTAAGTCATCAAACAACACCTTATGTACTGTACACCCGGTCATGACGTAAATGAACCTCTACTTTCTCAAATCACCACTGTCTGGCGGGATTGCCGCACCGAGGGAAAGCAAACCTGTGCTTAAACAAAGGTAAACAACATGGGATTCAAAGTTGGAATTCAATTTCTTGTTATCTTAATTATTAATTATAGCGCTGAATGTCGAATGTCCATTATTTAATCTTTGAGTGTAGTACATTCGCCATAGGAGGGGTAGCATTTGACAGATAGCAAAAGTCACCAGATCTACTACCCTCACAACTTTCACAACAAACAATTTGTTTTTAATTGCGTTTTTATTTTAACCGTTTTCACGTCTTTTGCCACCTCTCATTTCCCACCACTCTTATGGAGAATGAACTATATATGGCAAAATGACACTTGGGTGTCGTATTCGAACCCGGAACCTTTGGCTTAGCGTGCCATTGCTCTTTCCACAGAGACGCTCACGAATTATGTAAGCCAAAGTATGGAGTTGTTAGATCGGCAGCCACTTGGAGCTACCAGAGACGGGCTCTTTTGCTTCAAACTATTTATACTGCTGGTTGTGCATTTCTTTTACCATGTAGGTAGCAAGTATTGTAGGATGTTGTTCCTTTTATCCTACATAAACCTTACTATAGTAGTCTTACCTTGACCAATTACACTATAGCCCTATCTTATAAGCTACACCATAGTGGAACCAAGAAAGGTAAGCTTTGATACCTTTAAGAGAAAATAGGGTTTGTGGGTCGTTTTAAAATGGCCTTATATTTATAAATTCTGACCTGCATCGATGGATTATGGCGTCAACCTCATTTGGTTGGATCGGGGGTCTAATTCTGTCCGGGTTAACCAAGGATGATTTTCCACTCTTCCTCCACTCAAACGCGGGCTCTTAAGGATTCTACCTTTTATTTTCATCCATATCCCTTCACTTTAAATATGGAAATATATCGGTTAGATAGCAAGACGCGGTGTACAAAACAATATTATCCCTTACAGGTATAAGGCGTCAATCTCGTAATAGACTGGTGACTGAGAGCTGTGAGTTCGAGGCTCGAATCTCGGTCGGGTGTATGGTTTTAAACACGTGCCTTATCACAGTCTTTCTCATCATCTCTCCACCCTAATGCCGGTACACCCTCACTTAAACAACTTTTTTTTTCCATTCCTACTCCTTAAATCAAACCGTTAATCACCTTGGTTTTTAACTTAATAATTAAAAGCCTATAGTTAGTTTGAGGCGCTGATAAGTTTAAGGGAAGGGGGAGAGCTCTTCTGTTATCTGGTCATGATTGTTAACAGTATCGTTATGTCACTTATCAGCTGGTGATATCTCGAGTCAGGTGCTCGAAAGCTAACGTTTGAGATTAACTTTGTATGCCTCCTTTATTTGGTTTGTTAAACTGCACGTCATTTTATATGACATAGATGCTGAATAAGTCGCACCTTTTTATATGGGACGGTCTGTAACGATAACTAATCATTAGTTTCTCACGTCTATTTAATTGAAGTGGAACCTAAAAGTTTAACCTCATACACAATAGTGATGTTTTCATACTAAACTCAATAGAGAAACTTGTATTCAAGTAATGATGGCAACTATCTAGAAATAACGAGGGAACATAACGACGCGCAGGGCTATTCACGCGTTCTTTGTTTCCATCCCTTGTTTTTGTGACCAGGGTGAACCTAGGCGGTCTCTTTTGTTAGCAGTTTACAAACATTTTAGACCAAAGTAACTCTTACACCGGGAAAAATAAATGTTGGAACTCTTTTAACATTTTTCACACTAATATTATGAACATTCATAAAACGACAGTTAATTTTTTTTACAAGTATAGAAGTACAAAACGAACGGAAAACATCACTTCTGGCTGCGCCTTTGGCAAATGTCCCTTTATTCTGATTTGAAAAAGATTAGCAATGTTAATTTCTTATGAATATCAACACACGGGTTGCAACTAATTGTAACTACGGCACTTTCTGTGTGGCGGGTACCACGGTTTGATTAATTTAAATTAGTTGAAATATGACACCTCCACACGGGAATCGAACCCGGGACCGGCACGCTAAGCCAAAGGTCCCGGGTCTCGGGCGCATTCCAACAAAATATAAAAATTGTAGTGTTTGAAAAAAATTAATCTAAACTAAATAATTCTTAATTATTTCACATAAATAACATAAACATATGTTATCTAATATAAAGAATATTTTTTAAAGAAATTAATACTAACATGGTAACGCTTTTAATGATATTATAAGGAACGTACTTGGTAGAATGACAATTGGTTGATTGTTACACTTCTGAGTCAATTAACATAAACAAAATTCTAATAATTTTATTTATTTATAGAATCTATTTCAACTACTGGTTTTCCTATTTTTAAATTTAAGTTGCTCTTGCTTTAGGTGACACTTAGGTGAATAACTTATGTATTTATATGTGATTAAACTCCTGACATATAAATTTTTAGCCTAGAATAATTAATTATTATCACTTCCATCAATTTATATTGTTAATTGACTTAGCATATAATTTTTTATGTTTTAACAATCTCTATTTTATTAAACCACCCCCTTCTTTCTTTATAATAACTTGTATGTTAATTGACTCAGAAGTGTAACAATTAATCAACCAATTGTCATTCTACAAGTACGTTCCTTATAATACTCATTCTTACTTCTCCTTACTACAATTAAAATGGATTTAAATAATATTTGTGCTTTTAAGTTTTATGACATGCGGGGACGCGAATATTTTTGATTTTTAATTAAAGGCTTCCGAAAATATTGAGAAAAAAAGGAAGGAAAGAATGGGAAAATTGGAACTCGTCAGCTACATATTATGTGTAATCAATTGCGAGCTATCAGATAATGCAGTCACCTTTGACTCGGGGGCGTTTGATGCTATCAATAGTACAATTACATTTGTACGAATGCGCATATCAGTTAAGCGCATTGGCGTTCAATTTGATAAAAGTGAGATAACTTACATCTCCTACACGCATGCGTCTTTACTTAAACATAGCTGAAAATAATAATGAGCTGCACTAGCATCAACTTATACACAAGTTTTTTTTCCTTGTGGTTACGTGTTTTGCTGATGGTCGTTCACACGGTAATAGTTGACTTATACTTAATTTAATACTGATTTAAGTTGGTAGCCTACCTAATAAACTTTGCTCGTGTGTATGGGGCATAAGGTTTTAAACGCAAAAATGTTGCTTTGCACTATGTTAACCATTTAGTGATTTTTAATTACCATGGTATCAGATTATCTACCATTGTTCTAGGCCTGTTTATCGCGCGCGCGCGCACACACACACACGCACACACACACACACACACACACCTGTACAGTCTGATTTAGATCGAAAGGGACCATTTTTTACAGTTATAAAAGTTTTTGAAATAAGTTTCATATATTTATGCGTCGTAAAGTCAGTTGATTTGCGGCGGTCAGCTTTCATATATAATATCAATATCTATGAAATAAAATTTTATCAGTGTTAACAGCAAAAAAAAAAGTCAGTCCTACCAGATGTCTCTTTTAACTTTTTAACTAAGATTGTATTTTGAATATCTTGCTGCACAAATTCTTCCCTTAGGAGGTCTTATTTGTATAAATATCATGGTGGCTACAGACAAGGAAAATCAAGGAAAACAGAAATGTCAGGGGATTCTTTTATGTCAGAAAATTAATACAAAATATGTAAAAGTCAGGGAACTTAAATACATGACTAATTCTGCACCTAAACATTTAAACAAAAGGGAGAGATTTGGTTTATCAATGTTAACAAAATGCACTAACTATTATTATGTTTGTAGGCCTACATAGGACGGTTACACAGTGTGTTTTATATAACACATTCACACAAGAACACAAATAATATATTAAGACATTAAATACTGGAAAAATAATTTATGATATGATTTAGTAGTCGTTAGTATTATTTTCGAAAATATGTAATCAATGCAATAAACGGAAAAAATTTGCCACTTAACTTACCAGGAAAAATTGTAGATGGGTTAAGCCAAGATTTTTTTTAAACTACAGGAAAACTTAGAAAATTCAGTCTAAATAGGTTTGTTATTATTATTATTATTATTATTATTATTATTATTATTATTATTATTATTATGTGCCAACATCGCTGCACAAAAAGTCATCAAGCCTCCAATGAAAAAACGACGATCCTTTGGACATTCTTAACTCAAATTTAACACGAGGCACCACATTAGATTGTCGGTGATATGGAGTCGAGTTTCGAGTATAGTCCTAGTGCACTGGTGGGGGACGGGGTATGTATGATGTGTCATTGTGGTTTTTCCTATTCCCTCTCCCACGCAAATTCGGGTGAATCGCCTCTAGGTTTCCCTACTTTCACATATAATAAGTCGTTAATGACTTACTTACGAAAATCAAAACTGCCAGCATTTAAAAAAAACTGTCTTAGGGTTCATGTTAGACTATTTTTGTTAGTTTCAGCCCCGCGTCTTAGTACCTCTTCACTTCTACTACGCTAATGAGCACGGTATGGGGAAGGTTGAATTTAGAAAAAGTGTACACGCAATTGCGTGGAGTGACCTGGTGGTCTAGGGGTAAGGTGTCAGACATCTGTGCTGGGATCCGGGGTTCAATCCTCGGTCCCGGCACAGATTTATCTGATTGCCAAACCCTTCCTTCACAAGACGTGTATTAATCACAACTTGTGAATGTGTGGAATGCCAGGCCTCCATCGTGGTTCGGATCCCACGTTAAACTGTAAGGTCCTCCATTTTCTCTCACAATCTCCCTACCATTACACATTAGCGTAATTGCGTATAACCCGAACGGGTAGTAAGACGTGTTGCTAATAATAATAATTGCGTGGAGGGAGAGTTGAAAACCATTCTTTGAAAAAACCTCAATACACTCGACCGGGATTCTAACCCCAATCCACCTGTCATCGGCATTCCAGCCTAACACGAGAGTGACATCTTAAGCCATGCGGCCACCCAAGAAGGTTCGACTCTCTTAAATGCGCTAAATAAATACATATATATATATATATACAAATGCATATTCTTTATTGTTAAAAATCCAACAGTTATAAAGGGAAAATTCTTTATAGTAGCAATTCGCCCTAATTTTAAATAAACCAGTCTGGTGAGTTTTGGTTGGCCTATGGTATTGGGAACTCGAAAGTTCATTAACGCACTTACTAAAGAACGCCACCTATCCCTATCTTAAGTCAGTTCTATCCAGTCCACTTCATTACACCTTATCTATTTCAAGTCAATTTTAAAGTTATCCTCCCATCTGCGTCTAAGGGCCGGTCTTATGACTTCTGGATAAATATTAATCTGGCCGATAAATATTCTTATCTGGTCGATAAGTTAAAAATGTGTCTTATGACCACCAGATAGCATTTATCTGCCAGGTAAAATGTATTTATCCATCACATTTTTATCGGGAGGTTTAAGTACCTGATAACTTGTATCTGAAAGTTAAAATGGCGTTGCCATAGTGACGCGTTGTTTTTCATGAGGTTTCACCTATCAGAATCTGTTTTTAGGTTAAAATCTCGGTTCGCGTGTTTATTAAGCACAGACCCAGATTCTAACTACATATAAAGTTAGAACATTTAATTCACACCTTTATAAAAACTGGCAAGCTATTTGTAAGGTTATAGTTATATAAGAACAAATTATTTAAATGTGAGCACAATAATTGAAATTTTGTAAACACATCAAACTTTTGCCCACATTTTGGCAGACAGCGAAATTAGTACTTGCAAGACAACTTAGCTTCTGCATTTGCGCCCACGTGACGCCATCTGTTTCCTCGCACTCATTTAGCCACCATTATTTAACAAATGTTGAGCGTGGTCACCACTCGCTAGGTTGTAGTGGTAGCGGCAAGGTCTATATACGCATGCGCGCACCAGTAAAAACAGTACCAACCTTGCGTTTTCTGCATAAAAATATATTTATCCGGCAGATAAATTTATTTCATAATACGTGTAAAACATTAAAGTGGCTGATAACCTTTATCTGGTCGCTAACTTTAACCTCCCGATAGCAATATTTATCCGGTAGTCATAATACCGGCCCTAAGTCTTCCCAATGTTCTCTTCCAATTGGTGTTTACCAGTCAGTAACCTGTACCTCCTCCACACCCCAATAGCCTCATCCCTTTTTGGACTAAATATAATCCTAGACACTTTGTTTTTGAACATCTTATCATATCATGTAAGGTAAGAGACCACGTTTCATACCCATAGAGAACAACCGGTAAAATTATTGTTTTGTATATTCAGAGTCTTACTTACATTCCTTGACAGCAGGTGAGATGTCAACAACTTAATTGACCAATTAGTAACATACATTTCCCGACTGTATTCTTTTCCTAATTTTAAATCGAACATCGTTATTGCTATTGGCTAGTTATCATAATATTCAAGTTTATTATTGTACATAATTTATAAATATCGAAATAGAATAATCGGTTTAATGTTGTCTAAACAGTTTCTTTTTTAATAAGTTAAATGTAAAACTTGATATCGTTGACCTGCTAAATACACGACACATATAATACTTAGGCTAATTATTTATATTCCAGAAGAGATTACCTCGATCGAGTTTTCCGTTTGTATTGGCGATCATTTCTAAAACGAGACGCTGATACGCTCTTCAGACCTCTAAACTTGGCGACGTTTCAAATACAATACCACTCCAAGGTTTTCTGCCCGTGTTGGGTTTCCTTGAAACCGGCTTGAATATTAATATCACATTGTTCTGATACATTTGAGGTGAACGCCAGTGGGAAGTGTTCCCTTGCTTTTAAAAAGCTGGTTCAAACCTCACCGACGGGAATAGATTGTATTGTTTTATTCGTCCTTTGAAGTGTCGGATTAATAATTTGCATACACCCGGCTTCATCTAGACCCCGCGTTGGAGTTTCCTTGAAACATTTGAGATAATTTCTAGTGCGAATGCCTTTTTTTATTATCACCTTTAGAGAAAGTAGGCCTGTTGTCATTGTGAAATATTCTCTCCTTAGAGCTTATGATCAGGACGTTTTAAGTGCCCCTGAATCCCAATAAAAGTGTATTTTGCAAGAATGTTTGTCCCTGGGGCTACAGTCGCAACTGTTCGATGGACTTTGTTCAAACTTTTTATTTTGATTTCAGCCCTCAAACTAAGAGTAGCTTACTGATGAGTTATTTTGAAAAACTTTAAAATGGATGCCTTGGGAGTGTTTTAAATTATAAATAACACTGTATTTTGTTTATCGGGGGGAAACTCGTTTAAGAGTTGTTTACTGATGATTCAGACTTTGAAAATGAAAATTTTGAAAATTTGTCTAGTGTAGCTTTTTTTTGTTCAAAACGTATATCTGCGAGTGTTTTTACATTATCAATAATAATGTTTGCTCGTTTTTTCTAAATAACTATATATTTAAGGGTAGTTTACTTACAATGGATCTTTTTAATTGGCTTTAGCAATTTTTGGTAACAATTTATATCTGAAAATTGTTCATATGATTATCAAAATAATGTAGATTACTTTAAAGAAAACTTATTCAGGGGTAGTTCAGTCTGATTTTTGAAAATGTTGCTATAAACTATTATATAATATAATAAAGAGTATGTACGATTGTCTCGTACAATTTATTTATTCCGCTGTTAAAGTAATTCCCCTGTAGGATTTGTTCGTATTTTTCTTTACTTTAGCTACTATACATTATGTACACACAGATTTATTACCTTTGCTCAAGTTTTTGAGCAAGGGCTCTCATAGTGGTTGTCACTAAAACTTTGAAACAATTATAATAAAATCTTAAAGTACCATCGTGTACTATACTGCACCTATGTACTATTTACGCTAGTGAGCTAGGGAGTAGGGATTAGTAAGGTTGAATTTAGAGAAATGTGGAGGAAGAGTGGAAAACCATTTTGGGGGAGGGGGGAACCTCGCTACACCGGAATTGGAATACTGATCTCCTTGTCATTGGCACTCTATAGTTTATTGCCAATTTTTTTTATTCAAGCCATATATTTTCCAGTACCGGCTTGCTAGGCCTGCCCTAGCTTCATATGCCTTATAATCTAACTTAAGATTAGGACAGGCACAACATCCAGTCCCCGACCGTTCATTTATCAATGTGAAAGTGTAAACCCACATTTCACCAATGATAAATATTTCGGCCATGCCGGGAATCTAACCCGGGAGCCTTAGCTCAGTTGACAGACACGCTATCGACTGAACTAAGTGTCGGATCTGATATAGAGATATAGTGAGAGTCATTAAGAAAGAAACATATTATAAATGTGATGAAATGAGAATACAAATAATACACAAGTTGATCTAATTTCACATAAATGTCACATCTATATATCACTTGTGTAATAATAACAAGATTTCCTGCCGTAAAAGGTTATTTTTCAAGGTACTAGCCTCTAGACTATTACAACCGATTCTTTCTATTTATAGTATTAATAATTATCCGTAGTCTTTCAAAATAAGAATAGTTGCTAGACTATGGTATTTGATTAAACTTTGCTCCAAAGCGATAATACGATAGATTATCCCATACTTATCACAATCCACGTAATAAAGGAATGCATGCCGACGCATTTAGCGGAAAACGACCATTGCACGGGCTCAAAATAAACAAATGACTTCATTGTTGTGTAAGGCACCGACACTTTATTGAGAGTCAAGAGTCCGACTTTTTTTCTTTAAATTTTTTAACGGTAAACAAGATAAAGAAAATTTGATTTTTATATTATGTAAATTACAATTAAATTCACGCGTTAAATCAAAGCCCATAGATGGTCTGAGGCGTCACTCTCGGAATAGTCTTAACTTCCTATGACGGAGATATCGGGGTTCAAATCCCGGTTGGGTATACTGAGTGTTTTTTTAATGATTTTCCCGCTACGGTGGCCACATGGTCTAAGACCAAGGCGTCATTCCAATAGATTAGACTGCTGATGACGGGAAGATCGGGGCGCCCTTCGAGTCCTGCTCGGGTGTACAAAGAGTGGATTAAAAAACAAAAGTAAAGCTTCTTATTGCATTGCCATTTTGACAGTTGCATTAAAATCTTTGCTACTCTACTTCTCACAGAACGATTAAATAAATAAAGTGTAGTTATTCAAATACTTCCGAGCACGTTTCCGTATGGATGAGAACATTCTTGAGCTTATCTTTTGCGATTTTCCGGAGATAAGTTTGGTTGGGTTGGTTGACCAGACCGGCTGAGAATCACAGACAGCAAAAATGTTGTTCTAACGATCATCCATTTAGGAACACTTTTTTTTTATGGAACCTTCGAACGCCTCGAATCATAAAGGATATTCGAGAATCGAGGAAATCGAGAAAATATCGGATTCATTACTCGAATAATTAAAATAAAAATAAAATTATTATTTGTGCTTTAGCTTTAATACACCCTATTGGTGTTCAAACTGTTTATAAGTATATGAAAAACATAACAACCAGACCCCAGACCATTAATTTAACACTTAACTGGATGTATAGACGTTATCATTAATGGATTATAACAAAACTTTTTTTTTTAATTTTAGTTACTATTTTTATTTTATTTTTTTCTTTGCATTTATCTATATTTCCTCTTTTATTCGTCGTTTTTCTCAAGATTCGGGATTCGTAGATAAAATTAAGCTTTTGGATTCGTAAAGTATATTCGACCCAACTCTTAAAAAATATATATATATATATATTATATTTAATACGTATAATCCGAACGGGTAGTGAGACGCGGTGAAAAAAAAATCAAAATCTCGGGTGCTATTGTTAGTAATCGGTATCTAATCGTCTTATGGAACTGGATATAAAAAGTGATTTTTAAATTACCGTTTGGGGGGCGCGGGTGGAGGAGAGTAGTTCATCCAGGTCGTTAATATACTACACTATCCGTGCAACCAATCCTGTCATTGATTTAAAAATATATATATTTGTGGGAACTAGAATTAACGGTGGTCATTTCTAATTGGTTATTTTATGGTAGTTGCCTCTGTTAAGCTTTCACAGACCTTTTGAAAACCTCACCATCCTACGTGTTGTTGCGTTGCGGTCGACTGTTTCTACTTCCAGGGCACTTCTATCCGTCTTGTTTTGGTCTTTAAAACGTGATCCGAGTCCGGGCCATCCACATGGGCAGAGTAGGGGTGAGTAAGGTAAACTTTAAAAAAGAAATGTACCCACATTTGTTTTAGAGATAGAAACCATTTAGTGGG
>CABFWB010000856.1:119364-136408 GCA_902151455.1 Timema bartmani
ACTTGTTAAAACCAGCCTCCGTTCACTAAGCCAAGATTCGGAGCCTCCTCGTCAACAACTAACGAGAGCCATCTGCTAATCACGCGCTCGCTCGCACGCTTGTAAGTCTGGCCGAACCCTTAGTGGGTACTAAGTGGCGCGTTAGTGTAGTCCCGAGCACACTCACGATAATGACGCAAGTGAACCAACGCCACTAAGGTTCCACTCACACTAAGTGGTGTTCTTGCATGCGGCCCAGATACACCCGGAAGGGATTCTAACTCTGACCTTTCCGTCACCGGTAAACCAGACAAGACGAGACTGGTGCCTTTGTCCGCGTTCCCACCGGTGGTGGGTTCCTTGGTTGCTATTCGAGGCTTCTGTGCTCAATTCTGACATGTCTCTCGGGGGCGACATTTGCTGATAGTGGGGAACGTATTTTGGCAGAAAAGCCACTAAAACTGATTTTATATGTTCATACATCAAGTCATGTGATCTGCAGCTATCACTTTTGATAGATACTATCAACACCTATAGAAAAACACTAATAATATAGTAAAACGTTGTCAATGTTGACTGCAAAGAAGTGTGTTTGTATTATCTCTAATAGGGCCTTACTCCCACAATCCTACTTTAAACTCTTAGATCAGTTTTATTAAGTCTCTGCTTCCTTTTAACTATTTTTTTTTAACTTAGGTGCTCTTTTGGGAAACAAATATTGTGGGTGACCATCCACAACATGCTCGCGGCTTTATAAACAAGTTCAACATGGTTTTTTTTATCCACTGCTCCTTATATATTTATATTTTGATGGGACAGGAATAGGAATGTTGGAGAATTTAGAGGAAAACATCCTCATTGTATCGAAGGGAGAGTGAGAAACCATTTAGAGAGAGAAAAAACCTCAATACTCCCCAGGGCTGTTGAGTCGGAGTCATAAGCAATTTTGGGTGGAGTCAGAGTCGGAGAAAGGTACTGACTCCAGCTTCAAAGCATATTTACTCTCGTAGGAGTTTAGGAAAGTTTTCTTGTTCAGAAATTGTGTTAAAAAATACATTTTATGTTTTATGGACCTAAGTAGTCTGATGATTGACATGGTGGTGATGAAATGCCCTATGTTACTATTTTAGTATCTTGAAATCTTAATATATATTAATTAGTAGTATATTTGCTACAGTAAATATTTTAATACCTTATAATTAATGTACAATTTTCATTGATGGAGGAGTCTCAGTCTTTAAGGTTTTGTTTACAGACTCCACAGCCCAGGACTCCCAGCCAAGATCCAAACCCCCTACAACTAATAGTTTATTATCATCTGAATTTCTGAATTTGCATTAAAATACTTCCTGATTCAAACCATCGCATCAATTATTTTAATTTTATCAATGATAATAATTATATTAATTAATTCAACAACATTACAAATTTATTTTAATAATTTATCTTTAATAATAATTATTATTTTCAGCTCTATTAACAAAAAGAGGGGTCACTATTCCATTTTTTGATTCCCAGTAGTAAGTTTAAGAACCCTGATTACATTACATACATATTAAAACAAGATAAAAAATATAATTTGTTTCTTATTTAATAAAAAATTAATGATACATAGGTATAAAGAGGTTAAATCAATAAAGTTGTAAAGTTGTGTAAATGTGTTTAGTAATAATTTCAGGTTAATACATACCTATGTTTGTTATTGATTGGTAATTTTTTATCATCTATCTTAAATCTTAAAATAAAATGCTTTGGAGTTGTGCGAGGTTAGTAAATTTAAGATGTCCTGTGATTAAAGGTTCATGTTGATCTTGATATTTAGTTATTTGCCTAGTTCCTTTATTTAACTTGCCAACTAATTAAGTTTATAGACTTTCAGCAACTAATTAAATCATTTAATATTAAAAACTTTATTTAATTATAAAATTATATTAATAAAAATTGTATATTATTAATAATAATTTGTTAAACATGACTAATTTCATGCATATAAAATATTACTTAAATTACAAATAAATAAAATACAAACAAATGTACCACAAGAGAGAGTCAAATGTGGGACCCAAACTCCTATTCAAGATAGCAGACCAATCAGTAGATGAAGACCTGTTAATTAGATAACTGAGTGCCAGCGGTAACTAGGTTACCTCTATCAGTGACATATATAAGGTACAGCTCTTTAAATAAAGTAGGGCAATGTTTAGATATGGAATCATTACTTTTTCTTTCTATTGTATTTATGAACAATTTGGTTCTAACTAGCCTCTTTTGATCATCTTAACAAAGATAACATAATTATTGATAACAGAATGCATATTTAGAACATTTTGTTGTGTCACAGAGAACTTAACCTGAATATTAATTGAGATGGGAGGTTAAGTGGGCGGTGTCAAAAGATTGTATCATTTGTAAGAGCTCGGGATATAGTTTTTAAAGCATATATTTTAATAACATTGGAAATCAAAACTGCACCCCCTCATATTAGAGCTAATCTCGTGAATGTATCTGTTAACGGCAATGTGTGTAATCCAGGCATTCTAAAAAATTCCTAGGCTTTCTATATAATTCCTAAGTGATTTTAGCAAAGTATGAAATAAATTAGTTTTGCTGTTGTATTTCATACTTTTTGTAGGAAATTTATAAAATAACCAGTCATTATGTATTACCGAGAACAATAGCTAACCTAACCTAACCTAACCTAACCTAACCTAACCTAACCTTACCTAACCAGCCTATTTTAAAATAATCTAGCTTGACCAACTTAAATCATAGGAATTAGGTGAACCTGCAAGAAAACAGCGCAAGACTTACATAGAACAAGAGGAAAGAATTGATATCATATTCCCAGACTTCAAAAAGAAAAAGGACTTGAAAATAAGTATGAAATACAACAGCAAAACTCTTTTATTTCAGATGTTGTCAAAACCACTCTGGCATTATATAGAACGCCAAAATTTAACATATTGCTGGTGACACATCTACCAGGGGATTGCTTAAGGAATATCTACCAGGGGATTGATTGTGGGACATGTCTCTTATGAGTAAAGGCTGATTTTATGTATCTTTATGAGTAGGACTCACCTACTTCGGTGGCTACATGGTCTAAAGCACTAGTCTCGCAATATACTAGACTGCTGATAATAGGGAGATCACGGTTCGATCCCAGTCGGTTGTACTGAAGGTGGTTTTTCCTAAATGGTTTTTCACTTTCCATGACCATGCGGGTACATTTCTGTAAATTCAACCTCTCTCATCCTTAATAACCCATTATTGCAAATAGATAAGTGTACAACCCGAATGGTTAGTACTAAATAAATAATTAAAAGGACCTAACTAACGACCAGTCATTGAAAGCATAACACCACCTCTATCCTGGTTCCAACACCTACCATCACCAATAAATGATACATGCCAACTTTGTAATCAATCTTATCTTTTAAATTTGTCTATTAAATCCCTTGTGTATTTAATTGTGGTATTACTAAAGCAAAAATAAAATGCAATTTGTTGTTGATTTGGAAAAATATAAGTGGACTAGGTCAACTCATGATTAAAAAGAAAAGGATTTTTTTTACACTTTGATTTAGGGTCTTTAAGGTGGGGTTGAAGGGAATGCGAATTAAGGTAAGTAGTTTTACAGTTTTCCTTTTTGATTAAATAAAATATTGATTCGGTAGATATATCTAGTTTAATTTTCTGCACATTGTTATGTTAACATTTCTTGAATATTGGCCAGTATCGATGAATTTGACCTGGACTTTTTCTCTTCATTTAAATAGTTTCTGCTCATGACAAATATTAAAGAAAGTCTGTTGAATTATTTTTATTAGTACCCCGCCTTACCACCTGTTGAGGTAATACACATATTTGCTTAGAGGGAGAGTGGAAAACAATTTTGGAAAAAATACTTTCAGTACACCTGACCAGGATTTAAACCCCAATCTACCTGTCATCGGCAGTCTAGTTTATTACAAGAGTGACACTTAAGAACATGCGGCTGACCATTGAAGTAGGTGGGAAAAGAATAAAACTAAACAAATCTACTGAAGCAATATTTTATTTTATCATAAAAAAGAGATTTGTCTCAAAAACTACAGAAATACTTAATATAACTCACATTAACATGCACTTTTAAGTATTAAAAAATCCACCCACATAAAGGTAAAAATCAATCTATCACATGCCACCTAGTTTTTATATATTTTATTTATTGGAGAGTTTTATAAAAAATGTATGTGTGCTTAGAAGCATAGTTTACTCCCCATAGTAAAATCCTTTTTAACAGCTCAAAAATATATTAAATTTACTGCAACTCATTCATACACCAACTCAAATGTTCTGAAGCTGTAATGCTTTAGAGATGGTGTTCATTTGGCCACCTATTATGATAAATCTTGGCTAGTAACCTTTGTCAATGTTGGTTGATCTATGTTTTCTTAAAGGTTCTTATGCTGTCGTTTTGATAATGATTTTATTTTCTTCACCCTGGATATCTGCAGGTATATTAATTATTGTTTCTAAGATTAAACTAGTATCAATAAACATTATGTTGGTTTATGTGATATCTGATAAATAAAATTAATTGCAAACCTCTCGAATCCACTTAATTAAAATTGTAACATTGATAACAGAATTATTGATAGTATACTCTATGTCAGTACTTGCTGCGACTTGGCCTCTACTGTTTGTGACATGTATTACTGTGCACCATGAGGATTCGGCTGTCATTGGACAATGTTATTTCGGCGCCAAAGTAAGTGTATGGTGTTTTCGTTTTTAATGTACAGGGGGGGTGAGGGGGAGCATGAAAGCAACAAATAATTTCTTTCATTTTTCGGACACAAAATTAATATAGCATTGAAAATAAATTATCGTGAATAAAAGTACCAAGTCTCAGATCTTATTATTATCAAATAGTGTTTATGACTTTAAATGTTTTATGAAATTAAGTTTGTTGGATATAGAGTAATAATGTTGATGTAACTTAATAGATGTTTTTCTATAAAAATTGTGTGTGTGTGCGTGCATCACCTATATAAATAAATGCTACTACAAATCTACGCAAACTTTTCCATGATGTGTATTATTAAATATATCATGGGAGAAAATTTAAAAAAATAGATTTTCTATAAACTGTCCTTAAGTACATTTTCCTTATAAAAACAAACACATCATCTTGTTAATCACAATAAATACTCTTTATATAATTTTCAAATCAAATAGTCCACATTTTTTTAACGAATTTCAAATTTTCAAAAATAAGTTATTTGTAAATTACTCAAATATTTTTAATCTGTAAAAATAAAGAATTAATCTTATTTAGCATGAAAAACTATTCCCATATACCCAATTTGAACTCATCTTCAAGGTATATTTTTTTAAATTTCTAATTTTCTATAATTTGTTATATGTAAACCACCATTAAATTAATTTATTTTAGAAAAACAAACATATATTGTTATTGATCGTGTACAATATTCCCCTAGTACTAATTTTGAACAAAATGGTTAGAGCTATTTTTTTTTAAATTAAATTTTACAAAAATCCGCTACTATAGTACTCTGAGTTATTATAAAATGATTTTCTTAAGAAAAACAAATATACATATTTATTTATAATGTTAAAAACTATACAGACCCATTTTGAACCAAATTGCAAGAGCCATTTTTTTTAAATATCCAAATTTAAAAAAAATCATCAATAAAACTAACCTTAAATTAATTCTCCTCTTAAAAACAAGTATAGGCCTACACTTTTATTTGTCATGTTAAACTCTACTTAGATACATTTTAAACCAAATTGTTAGTCATTTCCATACTATTTCAAATTTTTTGAAAATAATTAATCAATAAACTACCCTTCATTTAATTTTTACCCAAAAACCAAGAATACAATGCTATTTGGAAGGTCAAGCACTCCCAAAATATAAATTTTAAACAAAATCATTTTAGCCACTTTAAAAAAAATTGTGGTTAAAAAAATCACACTTCAGTAAACTACACTTGATTTAAGACCTATAGTCAAAATAAAAAACAAACATCCTTAGGTTTTGCCCTATATAATCAAGTTTGAATAAAATTCATCAAATTGTTTAAGACTTGTGTCCAGGGACAGGAAGACAGACATTACTAACAGACAGATTGTAAAATCCACTTCTTTGGTCCCGGACACACATTAAACGTATTTATTATAATCTTGAGGTCAAATTTTTTCACAATAATACAACATCCTACTCTCTTTATGTGAGAAAGTAAAAAATAAAGTATTGTGTCCTTTTAATTTAAAAATATTTTACTTAATCTTGATAGTGATCTATTAAAAATTACTATCTTGTTATCAAAAACTGCTTTTAAGAAATTAGGTTCGGCTTATGACAAAGTGATTTTATTTATGTGTAAAATATATAGATTAGATTGCTTGTTGCTAACAGGCTTCCAGGAACACACATCAAAAAATTAAATGTTAACTAATCACCAGTTAAAAGCTAAGTTAAAATAAAACTGCCATTTATTAAAAGTGGTATAGTCCATTCAGTATTCACAGACTTTTCTGACAGTCTGTTATTAAACCCAGCTTTGAATTCACCCACCTCGATGATTTGTTTTGTCCCTTTGACAAATAATGTAGACCACATTTAGTTGTTAAATTAACCTGTTTCTGTGGTTGAATGGTCTAAGGCGTCATTTTCTCAATAGACTGGACTGCCATTGGCGAGAAAGTCAGGGCTAGAATCCCAGTTGAGTGTACTAAAAGGTTTTCTAATCAAATGAGGGTACATTTCCTCTAAATTCTACCTCCTCATCTCTACCCTGCTAGTGTAAACATGTAACTACAAAAAAAAAGTAGCCCCATCGCTTCTTTGGTGCTGACTGACAGCTGATGGCTTTGAAAACCTACCAGACCAAATTATGTATCCCTACGCCGAACCATATGATCTGAACAAAACATATGTTTAGGTATATACCTAAATGTTGACTGTCAGAAGTCAGCTGTGATCTGTCAGTCAGCACCAAAGAAGCCATGGGGCTACTGTAGCTCAAACATGTAGTAAGATGTGGTGAACAAACCAATATTGTAAAATTGGCAAGACATATTTGCAAGGCAGGTGGATAAGAAACCACTTTTGAACAACTTTTGAACTGTCATAGAAGGCCAACACTTACAAGTCTCTTCCTTTCAAACTTTCTCCCATTTGAAACTGTTTGCATTGCAGGAATTTGGTATTAGTACTCACTGCTACCAAATAATTATATCGATATTACCATCCATCCAGTATTAATAACTGGTAATCATTATTTTGTTGTGCCATTCTTGACGAGGTTATCCCCAATATTTGAGCAGTATAGCTTAGACACATGCTCACATTGGTTCAGCAGACTATAGCACAACAATTTGTTTAGAAGCTGCCCCTTTAAATAGTTGTGTACATTATGTACACACTGTAACTATTTTTCAAAATTGAATTAAACCAGTCATTAACAAAGATGATTCACTCCCATCATTCTTATTATTAGGTATTATGTCTTATGCCAGGTCCATTCCTTTTGTCGGTGAACTTAGACCACCAATATGCCCTGTCCTTTGCCTCTTCCTTCATCTCAGAATTTTATTCTTTCCTTCAAGTCATCAAATATTTGAATCCTCAACCTTGCCTTCCATGATGTCATGCTAAAGATATTTTGTTCCTCCAAAGTATGTGTCTGATCCAGATTTGCTTTGAACTGAAGAATCACATCCAAAATTGTTCCCTTCTCACCCACTCTTCTTAGGACTTAATTTGTCACCCTGTCTGTCCACCTGATCTTCTCAAGTCTTCTCCAGCCCCACATTTCAAAGCTCTGCAAGTATTTCTTTTCCATCTTCCTGAGAGTACAAGCTTATGCTCCAAGCAGTAAAATGCTCATCTCCAAACTCAACTTGCTGTTCATTCTTAAGCTGAGGTTGATTAAAACTTACTGATGTCAATAATAAAATAGTAAATATAAAATTTAAAATCCGTGTTTGATTTAGAAACATTTTTAAACCATTTTTATCATTAACAAAGTTTTGTATTTAAAAGCCTTGACATAGACAATATTCTAGTCAATCTGACTCTAGTAAAAATTATGGACACTTTGTTTTAACAATATTATGAAATTTTTTAACAAAAAAAAGGTCCAGTGCACTGTACAGACTTTTTCTCTCCTTTACCTGAAAGAGAAGATATTTCTAATAACTAGTAAGATACAGTATGTGAAATGAGATAATAAACATTTTCGCAGTAACATTATGGAAAAAAAAGCATCACATTCTACTAAAGAGCATAAATGAAATAATATACTTTGTTACAGAAACATATTGACTGAAAAAGGAACAATTCAGTCTACTAAAGAACATAAAAATAAACTTCCCATTTCCCAGACCTTCATTTAAAAATATGTATTTGCTTATAGCCTCGTTTGGAAACTATAGTTTCTTTTTGTATATTTCGTGGAATGCCAGGCTTCCACCATGATTCGGATTCCACATTAAACTGTAGGTCCTCCATTTCATCTCACAATCACCATACCTTTACACATTAGCATAAGTGCGTATAACCCAAATGGGTAGTAAGACGTGGTGCTAATAATAATTTATATATTTCAAATGGAAGTTTCTTATTTTGTTTTTATTTAAATAAACCTGCTGGTTTCCCAGAAAAATGAGATCTGTCATTTTGTTTGTAATGTTAAACTATGCCTGGATATGAATGTTAATCAAAATCGTTAGTCATTTTTGATAAAATCGATTTTTTCTGTATTTGAAGTAAACTTTAAATTCTCTGGTTAAATAGATAATTCCAAAAAGCTTTCTGGGGAATTTTATGAAAATCCTAACCAAGCTTTAGCCCTATTGATAAAATAGTTTAATCTCTATGCCGAAATAATACACACACAAATTGATGGCATCGCAAAAACCACTTCACGAGTTTTAGGTGGTCATGAAATGTCGTCATCCATTAAAATCTCCAATTCAATTTTCTTTTTAATTGCAATACTTTCCCTCTTTGAGGATCCCTATTCTTTATATCTTAAGCCTATTTTTTTTATATATATATATATATATATATTATGTTAGAGATTTTTGTTTGTATATTGGCAAACTAGTTTTTTGATCATAATATTAACCAACTTAACAAAACTTAACCTTTGATTAATAGGTGCATAAAAGATTGGGCTTTGTTTGTAAAAAAAGTATCTTTCTCTCAGTTTTACATAAGCGTTGATGAAGTGAGATTGAACAAAATTAATTATATTTTCATTAAATTAAAAAAACTGGCTTCTTTAGGTTCTGTCTTGTGGTCTATACTATAAGTGTTAAAAGTTTCAGCTTTATAGGTCATCTAGGGGCTTCTGGAGGGTGTGGAAACACACACACTAGGAAATTATATTATGTATAATAGATGTTAATGGTAGCCCTATACATAATACTATAGTAAGGAAAAAATATAAGTATTGAAATCATAATGAAATATTTATAAATCAACTTATATTTCTTCTTTCCAGATGGTATTTTGGCAAGATCAAGCGCATTGAAGCAGAGAAAAAGCTACTATTACCAGAAAATGATCATGGGGCATTTCTGATTCGAGATTCAGAAAGTCGGCGCAATGACTATTCCCTCTCAGGTAAGTGCTCCCAATGATTAATCAAACAATAGTAATTATCACATTAACAGTAACCTCATTGAAGTACAAAAGTTGATAATGTATGTTTCCCTGCAAAAATAGTTGTATAGAACTAAATGTTATTGCAAAATATAAATGCTCCAACTCTTTGTAACAGAACAAATGTGTGATTTGAAATAAAACAATTTTTTGAGGCAGGGATTTTAACAAGGGACATATCCCGGATCCTATTAATGCCTAGTGAATATCCATTTGAATCTAAACAACTCCAATTTCCTTTCACACTATGCTTCACTATCACTAACAATAAAGCACAAGGGCAATTTTTTATAGTAATGGGAACTGATCTCCATGGTCTATGTTAATCTTATGGGCAGTTTTACACCTCTTTATAGAGAATAAGCAATACAATATTTGTTTCCTTCTAGCACCCAATGGCGAGACTTGAAATGTTGTATGTATGGAGGCATTATAAAATATTTGGTAGGTGTATGTAGAATAATCTACTAATTTGAAATAGCTTAAATGTGTCTTATACCCGTGCAAAGAATAGGTAACACTCACTGCTAGTAATTAATAAATAAAGAGCAAAATAAACATCTAATATTAACACTAAGTATTGAGTAGTAAGTAGAAGTATAAAGGTTAATACACAAATTTATGTCTATGTGTGATAGAAATTTTCTGGACATAAATAGTAAAAAGTGTATTTTTAGGAAGCTTTAATTATGTTTTCATATATACAGTTCAATTTTCATAAGAAGGGATATATCTGACAGCTAGAAAAGTCACTAGATCTACTCTCATGTATTCATACGTCATGTATGTTGTGTTTGTATTATCTATAAGGTCTTTCCTATGAAAATTTGACTATAGCCTCCCATAACTGATATAAACACTCACTTATACTTAATTTCTTCATCCATCCATTTTTAAATCCTAGTTACCTAAACATCAAAGCCTTATATGTTTGAAATACTTGGAGTACCGGTAATCTATTAAATTATTCCCAACTTAAGTGCCTTGTAATTGTACTTTGACTACAATTTCAAGCACTTTCATTAAATATGGAAGATAATAAACATATCATATAATCAAATAAGTGTATTTAGAATGTCATAAAATTGTAAGTGCTCTTTAATTTGCAGATCATTGCTGTATCTAACCATTACTTAAATTAATCAGAGACCAGTTGGGAAATACCTCAGTCTAGTTAGTAATTTCATTTTCATTAAAATGCACCAAATTATACTAAATATTTCTAAAATGAGATATAGATTGATATATAAATGGACTAACTATAAAAATTTGGGTTGATGATTAGGAATGATATAAAAGATTTTTATGAATCACTAAATACAATGAAAAAAAAATTAAAAAGTTATGTTTATCTCAATCACTCATCATTTAATTGTCCATTATACTGAATACAATATGATGATTATTTTTTTTGCATCAGAGAACATAAATACTGCATTTTTTCAGAAATCACTAACTATTAATTGCATAATTTATTTTAAATCATTATTTTTTAAGAGTCACTAAAACATACACATGAGATTTTTAGCACCTAAGTATCACTCACCATTAAGACTAAACCTTGACCCCAACAGAAATCAAACCAGAGTCTTCCAAAGGTGGATGACTATCCTCTGAAGCACAATGTCTCAAACCTAAAGCAAAGACCAAGCAGTCTAAGGTGTTATACCCGCAGTGCACTTGGGGATAGCGCTAGAAACCCAACCAGATCTACAATAAGTGTTTTTAAGCTTTCCTCTATGTCACTATAAATGTATTTTCTATAGACTACTCTCACCATCTTTACTCTTTAGATTAACTACCTACTTCAGTGGCCACATTGTCTAATGCGTCACGCCCGCAAGAGACTAGACCACTGATGATGGGAAGATTGGAGTTTGAAATCTGGTCAGGTGTACTGAGGGTGGTTTTTCCTTAGTGGTTTTCTATACTCTTACTATGAAAATGAAGGTACACTTCCTCTAAATTCAACTTTCATCATCCCTCATTCATTATCATAATTAGTATATGTGAATAACCTGAACAGGTAGTAAGATGCTGTACTAAAAAAAACCATAAATACCTGCTAAGACGTCAACTTTATCTGGTTTAGTTTGCCTGTAGCAAATAGGTTGGGGTTCATATCTTGGCCAGGTGCTCTTGAGGATGGTTTTATCTAAATGTTTTCTTACTCGCCAGCCAGATGAGTTAAGTTCTACATTCTTCAATTCTACTTCATCATTGTGAATATACAGGCAGATATCCCAGACTCTTGGTAGATATTGTGTAGAATGTAGCTACTAATTAACATAACTAGTGTTAAAGTGCATCTTTTTATACTTAATGTGATGATGATGCAGAAAATAAAATATGATTTTATATGTGTGGTTCCAGTACGTGATGGTGACACAGTCAAGCACTACCGTATCCGACAGCTGGACGAGGGGGGTTTCTTTATTGCCCGCCGCACCACATTCCGCACTTTGCAAGAGCTAGTGGAGCACTACAGCAAGGACGCCGATGGGCTGTGTGTCAACCTGCGCAAGCCGTGCATTCGGGTGAGTTCTTCTTTCTCAAAAAGCTCTTGACATTTCCCACTGCAGGGCTCTGCACTGAATTAAACTCTGAATAAAGCATTGAGAAGCTATTTTTTAGACTTAAAATTTCTTCAGTAAATTTGAAATGAAGGATTAGATTTTTTTTTAACTTTTGCAGGCAATAATGGTAAAACAATATAATCTAAATGTATGATACATTCTAAAGTTTTAACATAGTGTTTTAAGCTCATGAAAATTATATTATAGAGCCAAAGAGCATTTTTATTGACATTCTCAAAAAATGTGTGAATCTAAATTTTTTTTATATAATATTCCTTTTAATTTCTTTGTAGAGCCCTGAACTTGTAATCAAGTAACCAATCATAACTTTAATTTGAAGTCGACACACAAGTTCTTTTTAGTGGTCCTGTGTACTTGCATGGCTACATCCTACACTCACACAATTAGTATAAATTACTTAAACACTACACAGCATACAATAACTAGTTTAATATTCACGTCATTCGCACAAAACTACTCTCTCATGACCTTATTTATTTTTAAAATCAAAATAGTTCCGACACACTAGGTAAAATTTGGATGAATAGTGGAAATAATTGTAAGAGATAAAAGTCCCCAACAATCTTAGCCGCATTACAGTCACCATTTCAGAAAATTATGGCCATTTTTAAACTTCTAAACTGTTCCTTTTACCAAAATAAATGTGAAATCAAAATTTGTAGAGTTTTTTTTTTTACAAAATTTAAGATATTTAATTATTTCATGGTTACAAAACTAAAACTGCAAATTACTCGTTTCCATGGCCGCATGGTCTAAGGCATCACTCTCGAAATAGACTAGACCGCTAATGATAAGGTGATCATGGTTCAATCCCAGTTGAGTGCATTGAGGGTGGTTTTTCCTAAATGGTTTCCCACTCCACACAAATATGAGTACACTTCCCCTAAATTCAACCTTCTTCATCTCTAACTCGTTAGCTTAGAACATATGTGTATTACCTGAAAGGTAGTAAGACCCAGTGCTAAAAAAAAATTGCAAATTGGAGTTTTTACAACATTTTAATAGAAGATTGGTAATTTTCATTCACTAGAAATGGAGATAAAATAAACTCTTAAAAATTTGAAGTAAGGAATTTAAATACTGGTTCATAGTATTATTTGTGCTCGTAGACCAGGATGGAAAAGTAAAGAATACCAAAGACTTGGGTTCACTTTCATAGTTAAATTAAGTATGCCTCAAATGCATTGCTTTACTAAATACAAGACGGTATCTGCCTGAATTCGAACGGAATGGGCCTGGTCTAGGTAAGTATCTTGCATTTTTTCACAGCGCCAGACTTGAGATGCACTCATTCTTACTATGAAATTGCCCCTAAGAGAATGATGGAGATGATGTTTGAAGAAAAAAGACCACAAGGGATAGGGATGTGATATCGAAAGAAAAGTATAGATACTGTACTCATTAAAAGTATCATAAGAAAAATATCTATACCATACTAGTATCGAAAAAAAAAGTATCAATATCGTACTAGTATCGATAACAGTAAGTATCAATATCAAAATTTTAATCTGGATTTTTTATTCTTTATCTATCCATAATTCACTTTTTGGAGATGCCAATTTTTTAACTACATTCATCATTTATATCCTTTATCAAAATAGGTTATTAACTATTGACAAACAATAGAAGAATGGGCCCTGCTTTATCTGCTTAAACAACGCACATAAACTTTTTGGCTTTGTCTGTTTGGAACACCCTTGAGTTGACTGAGTTCATTGAGCTCTACAAAAGCTTATTTTGTTTAGTTTGTGATGACCGTGCTCATTTATAAAGGAAGGGATAGTAAAGTGGTCACCACTCGCCCCACTTTTTTCACATCCCTGACAAGAGAGACCAATAAAGAGATGGTAGGAGCAGCTAAAGGGTGTGCGAGTGAGAGGAGAAGAATGGAAGCAAATAAAGGAGGAAAAATTGTGGAAAAAAAGTGGAAGTAGTAAACTCATCCGGCCACAGGCTGGAAACATTCAATGATGAAACTAATACCATTTCTATCACTCAACTGCTAGATGTTGATACATGGAAATTTGGCTCCAGAAAATAATTGATATTTTAAATTTAGTCTTTAGCACAACTAAGGAATTTCACTATTTGAATCTTTAATATTAATTCCTCACCCCCGAACCATTGACCCGAATTCATTCAGTTTACATTTGATAATGCTGACTTTAATGTAATTATAGTAAATAGGATTGACAGCCTTCACATCTTGGGTGGCTTACACTCTGCTTGTTCCCAGGATCACATTTACAGTAACCGAAATTTAATCCGTCAGCAGAAGCAATAATTTAAATTACCCATTTCAGTGACCAAATGGTCTAAGGAGTCACTCTCGACTGGCCTGCTCATTACAAGGAGATAGGGATTTGAATCCCAGTCGGGTCTAATAAGACAGTTTTTTCTTGAATAATTTACCACTCTTTTTACACGCATTTGCGGGTAGATTATCTCTAAAATGTGTCCTTCCTCATCCAAGCCCCATCAGAGTAATTATCATTTACGTGTATTATAACCTAAACAGGTAGTAAAGATGCGATGATTTTAAAAAAATTGTAAAAAAATTCAATCAGATATTACAAGATTGCCAATGGATTCAAAAGAGAAAAGATTTTTTTAAATATGTATTACCAAACTAAAGGGGATCCTGATTTGTGTGGAATTGGTATCCTACGTTGGATTTTTTCTAAACGTTAATTTGCGGTGTTAATTTTGTATATACAAACAAGGAACCTTTTCTCTCGAAAAGTTTACACTCTTTGTTTTTGGATTCTTCATATATTTTTGTATGTTCAGTGGTTTAGAAGAACAGGTTAGAAAATCGCCACTATTTTTCAAGATCCGGATCATTCGGGACTTAGTATTTTAATAAGCATCCTATCCTCAACATCTTTACCAAGATCAATTATCTTGAAATTTTTTCCTGCTATTTTTTTCTTATTTGCTTGGACTAAGCTGTTACGTTTTGTTTCAAACATTAAAGATTGTCTTTATTTCAATTGCTCGATGAAAATATATTTACTCTAATAGTTATATTTTTAAGTAGAACCCATGGCTAAATCATTATAGATAATAGGTGGAAATGGCTAGAAGGCAAGCTTACCATTGTATAGATTAACCGATATTGAAACTCCTGAATAGATATTAGATAAATATCATACACACATTTTTCTTCAAGATTTCACTTCCACACTTAGCTCCATCAAGGTTGAGATAATCTCCAATGTTATAAATTTTCACTTTCAGTGGACCTCCACAAAGGTAAACTGGGTTTCTATTCATTTAATTCCCAAACATTCTCAATGGGTGTGTTTTGGAATAAACAAATTCTCATACAAGCATTTACAGAAACTTAATTTCAAGTTCCCAAATGAAGAAGATCTGTTTATATACAATTTAATGTGACACATAACATAGGTTTTAATTATAAAACTGACAATATTTACCTATGATTTTTAATGGTTTTTTCTTCTCTCTCCAGGCGAAGGCTGGTACACTCAATTGTAATTGTTTTTCTAGATTATATATTTGGTCACTTATATAGCAAGAAAAAATAGTTTAGATCATAATATATCTTGTTCATTTACTAGTAATAATGTTATTCAAATTTGTGAAATGTATTTTTATTGTCAATTGATAAAGTACTGCTCATTCTTATTATTTATTGAAATTGAAAAGTATACCTCAAAGCCAATAGAGTTGAGAAATGTTTTGTTCACTTTATGAATCTATTTATCGTAGAACAACAGGTTTTTGATTATATATGTGTGGCTTTAGCCAGTAAAGAGACTAGGTTTATGTGGTTTTGCATGTATGGTGGTTCGTTTTGTGCGCATGGAGGCCAAACTGTAACGTCGTCGCTACATCAGGTCTATTTAAGGAGATTAACAGTGGGGTAGTTGCTTTTCTCAGTCAAAACTAACACAGGGTAGTTGCTTTTATCAGACCAAAACTTGCATAATTTAAAGGCCCTTTTACTGTTTAATGTGTAACAAGTGTTTTTGAGAAGCATGTATGGATAAAGCCACCTGTTTTGTGTAGTTAAAAGTGCTCAGCAGTTCTGTTCATTTAACCTCTCCTTTACTATTTAGATCAAACAATATGCATTTGATTTAAAGGATGTTGAAAAATCAAGACATTTAAATAAATGCCGTAGTGATAACTAGAACCAGAATCAAGGACATATAGATGAAATTATTTTCAAAAATAGAATATAAAATCTTTAAGAATATACAACCATGTTTTTATCTCCTCTTTTTAAATGAATACGTTCAACACCGTGGCTATTAACGGCTTAATCCAAAATAGGAAGTGTGGGGGGAGGCCAGCGAAGAGAAAGTGCACCCATATTAGCATGAAGAGGATGGGAGAAAGTCACTTTGATAAATCATATTTGGAAACCTCCACACCTACCTTGCACCTGGTTGAGATTTAAACTTTAACCTCCCCATCACCCTCAATTTTATTGGGAAGTTTATGTCCTAGATCAAGGGTTCCCAAAGTGCAGCCCTTGAGCTTCTTGTTTATGGCCTACCACTGTTTTTATGTTCTAGAGTACATCATTATCATCATTACAATCATCATCCTCATCAACTGTTTACAGCCTGTGGGCGGGTCAGTTTATAGTAAAATGCCTCCATCTTCCTCTATTCTTTCACCATTCTTCCTCCTTTAATTGCTTCCATTCTTGGCCTCCCTTGCGGTCTTTTTTTTTTTACATACCTAATTTCCAACATTTTTTTCGGCATCTTCTCTTTTTCCATCCTCAATACATTTCCATATCATTTCA
>CABFWB010000856.1:156217-198387 GCA_902151455.1 Timema bartmani
GAATTCCCTGAAAATGCTGTGCATTTAAATAAAATGCTGAGAATTTCTATAAAACGATGTTTTTCAGCGGAAATAAGTGATTAAAAAATCATTGAGTTTCACTCGTCTGTCTGCTTCAGCTTGGGTTTTACTTGCATCCTGTGCATTCCACAGCCCATCCGGCAAATCGCCACATTCCGTTAGTCGTTGCTTTTAACATAAATCCTTTGTATAGGCCCTAAAAACATTGACGAAAGACATTTTTACCTATTTTGCTACAAAACGCTAAATTTCCAATAATTAATGCTTAAAAAAACTTAAAATTAATGCTATTTTACCCTATCTCTACCTATATACTCTGCATCACATGATTTGCACTGTAGTTGATATATCAAGTTATTAATTTTGCAATTTTAATAACCAGGAATTTTGTTTTCCAATTTGGTTACTTTGCTGTTGAAGAATGTAGCTGGTAGGTGGATTCCACATGTGCTGCAGTGGGTGCTACCACAGGGGTAGTTGGTTTTTCTTATTCTTGGATTCTCTTGGGGTCAGGAAGTTTGGGATGGGCTAGAATATTGTGGAGATTGGGTAGCCGTTTGAAAGTGACTCTTGGTGGTGAACTAAGAAGGTTTTGGGTTAGGGTGAAACTGGTTAAGAATTTGTAACCACTTTTAAGGATGATGTTGATACATTGTAGACCAGGATGGTATTGTGTTAGAGGGATGTCCTCTACTTTTTTTGGAGGGTCATAATAATCCCTGGAGAGTGCTCTGGAGATTTGATTGTCTCTTAAAGGCTTGGGGTAACCTCTGCTTTGGAAAACTGTATTAAATTTGTCATTTTTGTTAATAAAATCAGGAAAGTTTGGAATTTGTGTGCGGGCCGCACAAATTAACCTTGTGGGCCGTAGTTTGCGCACGGCTGTACTAGATCTACTTTCACTTATTCATATATCAATCATTTGACCTGCAGCTGTTACTTTTGATATAAATTATTAATGTTTCCAGCAAAAAAAAAAGTTTTTTATCTCAAAGTTTCATCCTACCAAAGGCTCTAAAACCACCATCCCCTGAAATTAGACAAAAATAAACTTTAGGGTGCACTTTAGCAGATAAGAATTTTCAGAATTTTACCGAACAATTATTTGATAGGGATTTTGAAATCTTGATTGAATATTTTCATTTAACTGAACCGGTTTGTTTTAATTATATAACCTTGTACTTTCTCTTGACCCCTCGGAGAGATAAGTATTGCTACCGTCAAAAAAATTGAACCAAGAGTTTGATAAAGGTCGACATTTCATGACTTCCTGAAAGTGATTTTCAGTATGCGGTCTGTCCGTATCTCGGCCTATAGCCGAAACCGTTTTACCGATCAGGCTAAAACTTGTTATGTAAGGTTTTCATAAACATCCCCCAAGGAGTTTTTGCGATTAGAAATCTAACCCTAAAATTAAGGAAAGTTTACTGAAGGCCCAAGAGAGAGAAAAATCGATTTTCTCGGAATTCGCTCTAAAAATTTTGCTTATTATTCTTTTATCTAGGCATTTTTAAACATTAAAAATAAAATGGCAATCCTCGTTTTCCCATGAAATGACTTCAAGTGTACTTTACATAAGCAGAAATTTCCCATTTTTTTTATCATAACTTCACAACTATTTTGAGTTACAAAATAACTTATCACTGTAAAGTTGTAGTACTATTAAAAATAAAAATCCTACCACTGACAGGGTCTCCCTCGAACATAAGCCTCTCCATTTACTCCTGTCCTCTCACCTTTCTTCCACCTCACCGGTCCAATTACCTTCTTTCCTCTCTACACTCCCTTTAGTCACCTGTACCTGGTTCTTCCTCTTGGTCTCCTGCCCGCCACCTCCATTTTGATCATCCTCTTTAGAATATTCCCCTCCTCCATTCTCTTCACGTGTCCATACCACCCCAATCTCATCTTGTCATTCCTAGCCTATTCCTCAGAAATTTCATTTTGCATACATGTATCTTTCATCCCCCAGGTTTCTGATCCATACTGCAATATTGGAACATAATACGCTCCTTACATCACTCCTTTGGACTTCTGCGGTACATCTCTACTCCGGACCGGGCTTATGAAGCTTTAGTTAATAGCCTCTGCTTACCTACCCCCCCCCAAATTTCTCTCTCGTTTCCTCCTCTTTTCTCTGTCACACTTCCCCAGATACTTTGTAATGATACTGTTTTGGACCCCTCTCATATATTCAAAAAGTCATGGATGAAGTGTATTTTTTGGACCCCTCTCATATATTCATAAAGTCATGGATGAAGTGTATTTTTTCTTTAAAGAGCTGTATGTAAAGTTTCCTTTTAGTACTTCATCCATGGAGAATCACACACTTACAGAAGTAATTTCAATACACTACTTTTTAAAAACTTTTACTTTCTTTAAAAGATCAACTTCGTTGTATTAGAAGAATCATGTGACATGCTGGCACCCACTACCCAATAGGAAGCCAGCCTTCACAACATCAGGTTGCCAGGAGTTTTTCCATTAGTTAGTTTTAACACTGGCGACAAGGGGTCCAAGAAGCAAGGGGTAGGTTATATCTACAAAGTAACATACAGTGACACATAATAGAGTAACAAAAATCATAGATTAATATATCAGTAATGTAGAGAACTTGGTAATATAACAGTGAGTAGTAACATAAATCTGCACAGTACACAGTACTCAAATAAAAACACCATACTCAAAATACAGGAAATAGTAATATCACATAAAAAACTGTATCGATGTCAATAGTGAAAGTGTAATCAAATCAATAAATAGTGTACAACATCAAGTTTTATCTGATTTCAATCAATTATATAAAATCAAATAACATAACCACATACAAGTGCGCAGTAACGCACATGCACGCATCACCATCATCATAAAACCCGTTATCATCCACAATTGCGGGGAAAATATCTCAAACCCCAGAACACTATAACTTGAAACTTTCCACTTTGTTCAGCTGTCCTCCTAATATTACTTCCCTCATGTGCCTATTTTTCCTTCTGTGCTATAATCATCAATTTGTTCTTCTTTACATTAAACTTGTGCATTTTTTAAAGATTTGAGATTCGAAAGAAAATTTAAGATTCTGATTCGACCCATCTCTAAAAAACTATTTCAAGATATAGTATAGTCTCAATAATTTGAGGTGGATGGGACTGAGATTACCTTGGATTACCGGAAACTTGGACTAGATTGAATAACATGGGGAAAATTAATAGAGAAGGAAGGGTAGTTGTCGAACAGACAAACATAATTTACAAAAAAACTAGCCCCACTACACAGTATAATGTTTGTACAGAAGGACCTAATTTGGAAAATAAAGCAAACCCATTTGACACAGGTGGAAATATGTTAACATTACCGAAGTTGTAACTTAAATGTTCTATTTTTAGACGCCCATAGGGGCCGGAGGAGGGATTGATTGACAATCTCCTCAAATGTTGCAACAAGCAACTATTTTCCAAACCTTTCCCTTTTCTCTTAGAGGGTTTGGATTTAACGAACACTCATATTATCGAGATTACTGCATATTAAAATTTACGTGCTGGCACTGAGTTTTTTTTAACATTAAAAGTAAATTTTATTCTAATTTAATCATGTGCAGTGGAATTTAAATTTATAGGTGGGTTCCCACCGCAAGTAAACCTGATTTGACTCAGCCTTCACTTTCAGAGAGAAAAAACAACTAGTGAGAGCTTCAGTCCAATTTTCATAGCAAGATTATATTTTATTTTTATTTTCAGCATCAAGTCTTACTACCCATCCGGGTCATACACCTATGTACTAATCACGCTAATCTGTTAGTGATGAGGAAGGTTGAATTAGAGGATCAATGTGGTGGGAAATTGGAAAATCATTTAGGAAAATAAAAACCTCAGTGCACTCAACCTGGATCGAACCTCGAGCTTCCCATCATCTGCAGCCAGTCTTTTGCAAAAGTAGCTCTTTAGACCATGCAGCCACTGAAGCGAATTTCATAGCCAGAGACTTTTAGAAAATAAACTTTTTTTTCTGGTCAACACTGATAATTCTTAACAATTTTATCTAGGGCATTTGGAAAATAGCACTAGGCTAAATCCTGGTTTAAATTAGAAGGATTACCAAGCATACCTTAGTAATAATGGAATAGAAACAATAAAACATTTAAACACAAAATTTTGTAAGAAGAAGCTTTCACTGTCACAGACAGCTTCTTCAGGTTGAGAGAGTAGACTGATGCTATTGGTTGAACTGCAAGGTTGACTGGATATTGTAGTTCAACCAAGACCATTATCAGTCTACTATCTCAACCTGGAGAAGCTACCTGTGAATTATTTATATAAGGTATTTAACATGCATTTTCTGATTTGACCGATTATATCAGCACACTAGAATTACTATGAGTGAAAGGGCCTAACAATTTTGCCGGGAAAGGTATTTTCATGTACTTTCCAGGGTTCTTTTACATGCCACAATTGACAAGGGACTGGCGACTTTACTTCATCTCTGAAGGGAGTTGTGCTACACATTTTTATTGCTCAAGAAATATCTGTTGACCCCGGCTGGGTTTGAACCCATAAACATCGGGTCCTGAGGCGAGCACTTTATCCCAAGACCACTGAGGTTGATGCCTGTGACAATGAAAGCTTGTCACTAAAAATGTGTTTTTTTAATGTTTAAACAATTTTGGATTCCAGTATCACTTATGTAAGTGTAATCTATAAACAACTAATCAATCTGTGCAGTATACTTGTAAAACCCAAACTTCCAGACCCAACTATTCAACCTGATCCCAAACAAATATCAGGTTCATTTACCTGCACCTTCACCTGCACCGTACACAAACCAACAAATTCATTCTTCAGCAATATGACTAAAATAAATTACCCTATAAACGGCCACCGTAGTTGTGATTCTGAAAACCTCATCTACCAACTGAAATACGAGTGCCAAGTACAATATATTGGTCTCCCCATAGAAATACTAAAGCCACAGAATCACATGCCAGGAAAAAGCATGCTAGTACAGAGTATCTGGCATCAGTGCCATTGTGCGTAAAGTCAGCGCCAGGGGCATCCTTGAAAGAAGCGCCGCCGCGCCCCACTCACGCCAGCTCGTATATACACCATAATTCTAAGGGTTATTGCTATGAAGAAAATAAAAAGTGGCGCAGCCTTTATTGTGCAGAGTCACCAATTAAAAACACTGTTTAGATCATCCAAAGATTATGCTTTACACTTTTTAATTATGTTTTTAGCTCAAATAGTCATAATTATATCATAACACATACCTGACACCTGACACCATGACGGATAGTCCCAACCCAGGAGTACATCTCAATTTTTTATCATTGAATAACAGGGTTAGATAAATATATCTGCGTAAAAATACAGTATTTTATTCACACAATTCGAAAAATCGAAAGTAACACATCATAAATTGTTGTTGTAGTTGTGAAATGTTCAGAATATTAACTACGTAGTCACTCACTATTCACCTTGATAAATCATAATTAATGCAATCAAAATATTTATTGTTTTGTAGTCTAAATATCTGTCTATTCACTGTGTCAGCTAATTTATTAGAAGAGAGTGGATAGTGGAGAGAAGGAAAAGGTTCATCCGGGCTGTGAGCTGAACAAATTAATATCGTAGCGGTGCCACCGGTTTACAATGGTTGCTCTTTTAACTTTACCGATTTGATTACACCGATGTGTATAACACAACCCATTATACAATTTTATTTTCAATGTTTACAAGATGTATTTTAAAAGTTTGGCAACATTATCCGTTGGAATCTGATCTAATGCCCTTATAATATATTCAATCTTAAAGTTTTTTAAAACAATTTACTAACACAAATGGGTACAGGGGGCACCTTGCTCGCCCCCTCCTCCCCCCTTGTGGTGGCCCTGTCTGGCATATCGATAGGCACAATTAACTACACATGCTAGCTAATAAAGGCATGCTCGTTGCTAACATTGCTCTGTTCTGTGCTAGTAGCTGCCAGATATGGAAGTTTCAGAGATTAGAAACAAACTGATTAGCATAATAGTAGTAATATTATACATAATACATCAAATTAAATTTAAAAGGTTCAATTAGAAACGCCAACAAAAAAAATTAATAATAATAATAATAATAATAATGGATAAGCAGACACTTATATCAAGTTAAAGTTGTAAGTTTGAAAGAAAAGAGTGATTAAGGGAAAAAGACTGAGAAAAATTAATTTTTTCTTGTACTGACGCATCAGCTACCAATAGAGCGTGCTCGGACATGCCAGCCATTCGTACTCTGTACAAAGCCCACCACCACCCCCTGCGTGCCTCTAGCATAAGAAATTAGAACACCTTGTGATTTACTGGCAGGCCAATAAAAAAACATGCAAGCTACTAGCAGCCACATGATACACATGCCTCTGGCATGCTAGGTACCGGCTACTTGCATGCCTAGGCCAAGTTAGTACCATGTGCATCTGCGGCTGAAAGATAATGAGTGGTCGTATATAAGACACAAAAATAAAGAACCTATAGTATCATATGCCAAAACCCATAATCTGGACTTTAATCAGTGTTACACCACCAAGGTGCTCAAATCCCTCAACAAAGAAATCTGCAACCCTTCACAACTAAGGATATGGGAACTGGCCCATCAATATATTACCAAATCCGGACAGGGCTCTAACTTAAACCTTAGGTGAATTTCTCTCCTCCTACCAGCACGCACACACCAACTTGCTGCATTGCTGCTGGTGTTGCCTCTGCTTTTATTATAATTAAATGTCGCCAAAAGCGAAAAAGACTAGTGGAAAAGGAGTTTTTAAGACGAGGGGAGAATTATGGTGACTCTTTCGTGTCAGATCTATTGTTGAATGACGGGTGCACATTTAAAAAAATGTAAGGATGAAGAAACCTGATTTTGAAGATGTAGTTTCTTTGGTAGCACCCAAAACTACAAAGCAACATACCAACTTTTGGGCTGAAATGATAACACAATCTGTAGGAACCATAAGGAAATCAAGTGGATTAAATTCAAAAGTGGTCCGCCGATACTAGCGCATGGGTTCACACCAAGCTATGTTTCCCAGTAGAGGTGGAAGATCAAGACACTAGCAACATGCTTTGATCTTTTATCGCCAGACACTCGGTTAATGTTTCCGTTTATCCAGACACATGGGAAGCATCGGCGGTCAGCGTGTATCTGGCGATCATTGCCAGTGTGTACTAGGCTTAAACCTGAAGCTATTTGTGACAGTGAATTGCTGGTCCTTAAAAATGTGTTTGTGTTTTGTTTATTTAGTATTTTATCTAAACAATTTCTACTTAAGGATCCCTAAGGTAAATGTGCTGGCTATCCCTCCAATTTAAACCATGATTTGCCTAGTGCTATGTTTCAAATATTATTTTGATTATTATTATCTCTACTTTTTATGTTCATGATTAACTTCGACTAATTTAACCAATACTTTCATCATTATTAGTGTTATCATATTTCTATATTTTTTTAATGTCAAGTTTCTGCCAAGTTTCATGACATTGACAATATATCAATATTCAATCTCAACCTTAACTACATTTATATAATTTTTATTTGACTGGTTTTCTGAAACTTTGTAGCATTTATTGCTATAAGTACAGTCAACAAGGCAACAAAGCAGTACTTACCCAATATCACCACCCAGGCTCGGCAAGAAATCAACAACACGTCCGGCCGCATCAGAACCCACTCAACAAATGCCAGAGAGCTATCAAGAGTCCGGACACACCTGCTAGAGTTCGCCACAATAGTACCAACCTAACAACTCCAAGAAGATGAGAGACTTCCTTCTAGAAGGAAGTGGAAAAGGCTTCCAGAGAGATGTAGACGTTATTCATGGCTACGCACATTCCCCCCCCTTTCGTGGATCCTGTCTCCCTAGTTCGTGAAGTTGCGCCGTATAAAAGACCGCCCAACCGGCTAAGACTTAACTCTTTGGTCGGCGCTTGAAGCAGATAGGTGAAGCTTAGGCTTCGAGAACTTGTCACGTAAAATGTAAGGAGAAATTCATTTTCGGCGTAATTTTTTATTTATGTTTTTCAAAATTCTCTTTTGGATCAATATATTTTGTTAATGAAAAGATCTTTACAGTCATTTTAGATGGACATTGAAATATGTCATGGTTATGGAAAATAGCTTCGTAGTCTTTAGATAAAATTGGACTTATAAACTTTTAAATGTTTTTCATAATATTTAACTGAAGACTTATAAAATTATTAATGTTCCTTATGAAGAAGTTAGTAAAGACACTTAGTTGGAACATGTCACTATTAACAATGGTGTTACGAGGGAAGATAGTTTTGTCTAAAATTGAAACTTAGCCTATAGTACTTAATTTATGATTTTGTTTACAACTATTTATGGAAGGACCTTAAGTCAGAGCATTCCGAAATTAAGCAAGATGTTTTGCGTGATATATATGTTAAATATTAAATTTTAAACTATTGTGTTAAACTTAAAAAAAATAAAAAATAATAACATCTGCGTCTTATTGTTGCGGAGTTAATAAGGATATTATCATGAACTGTCTGATATCAGTAATGATAGGCGTAATTTACATTTTGTTCAATGTTAAAATTAAAGTCTTTAACTTATAACTATTTTCTTTTTGTCTGATCGCTATAACATTAGGAATGTATGCGAGAAATATGTTTTGAGTAAAATTTAAATTGTGAACTAAACGGTTGGACTTGATGATTAGGTATACCTTGAATTTACTTGTGGAAAGACATTATATTTATTTAATTGAAAAGATGAAAGAAAGCAACAATGTTATGTCCAAAATAATATCTAATATAATAATTATTTTTATATATCAATAAAACTTTATTTTCTATTTGCCGTCTTTTGAATTCTGTTAGGTTAAGTTATCCCTAGTTTAGGATATACATACTACTCAGGCACATCCCATCTGGTTTTACTAATTTATTAAATTAGTACAGTATATCTCACATTTTTTTAATGAAGGAGGATCGTGTTTACTTTTGCTTATTTGTTGGTATTGCTGTGCACGTTTTCCGTACCCAGTATCTTCGCATTAATACTTACTCTTACTGCGCACTCCTATTTAATTTTGCATTTAACTTATTTGTCGAGAACTTTGCTTTCTATTATTTGTATTTGTGCCCCTCTATTTTTAGAGCTTGGGTAACAACTTAAACCCATTATTTTTATCATTTTGTTACTAAATAATTGCTTATAGTTTTTTTTTAACCACACAATTCAAATCTTATTTTCTTGAATATACACTCCTAAACTACTAAACTGCATTACTAATTGATCATTAAATTAAACAACGAAAGGAGGATAGAAGGGCAATGTAAATTAGCTAGCATTGCTAACGTTACAATTGCAGGATGTCTATGAGTATCGGCATTATTTGGGGCGGGTAGTATTGATGTAAATTAGCTAGCATTGCTAATCTTACAATTGTTTATATTCTCTAAGAGAGATTGAATACCCTTAGTCAACTAAATTGAAGAGCCATTCAAAGAGGGGCATAACCTGTGGCTTTGGCACATTAACTACAAAAAATATTTCCTTTTATACAGCGAAATAATTAATGAGGTTAAGTATTTTTAGACTAGTGTAGATTGGCATAAGGTATGGATAAAGGGAATCACAAAAAACAACAAAAAACATCAATTTGTTGCATGTATTATAAAAATTATAGGTACCATTTACACAAAGTTTTACAGATAAAATATTTAATTTTTTCCATATGAGGGAAGATTATAATTAAATTCACAAAATATGGTTTCATCTTTATAACCATTAATTGTGTAGAATCTACAGTAATGTAGAGTGAAGTCAATAAAAACTTGGTTGATTTAATAGAATATATAGTTTTAACAAAAACATATTCTTTTGTTAATACTCTTACATTTTACAAAATATAAAGATATTTCATTTAAAACCGATTTTAATAGTGAGCATTAGCTATGGAGAAATAAGACTCAAAAGATTATCAAATTAGTTACCATTGATTTAGTGCAAAAAAAAAGTTTACTTTATACTGACTTTACAAACACTAAAACACAGCACATTTTTACAACTAGGACTTTTGTTACAGTACTAGGAATGGGACAATTAACAGGTGTGAATATTAAATAGTATATTATATAGAATTTATCTCTATAAGAAAAACCTCTTTTCGCTTTATGAGGTAATTGTATTATATTTGGAAGAAGGTATAGGAAAGGTGGATGGAAACCTATAAAAGGGACCAACACAATATGGCTTTTACAACGAAAAGAAGAACACAGTTCACACTTCACACTGCTGCCACTGGACAAAGAGGTAATGGTTGCCTCTTATGTCAGGATCACAATCAACTTAACTCTAACTTAATGTAACATTCTCTTATAGTTCATTTATCGTAAAGGAACTAGTGGCCATCACGATTCACATAGTTTAACGTAACAGCTTAAGCCAAACATCAGCATTTGATAGCATAGATGTTGATCTGTTATCTCTACTATATGTATTGTTTACTTTTGATATATTTAATTACATTGCAATAAAATATTTATCATTCAAACTAAATATATTGAAGGTTTTTTTGCACTTTCTATCTTTTCCTATTTTAGTGTTATGTTATACTCGTCTTCAATCATGATTTAAAAATAAAATCTAGCTTGCATACACTATAAACAAATGCAGTAATGATACTTGCGAAACAGATGAAGTACTAAATAGCAGTGTTAACGTGGTTGGATGGCTAGATCACGTTATACCCTTCACTTATAGTTCACGTAACGTGAAAGGTCTCCCAAGACAACTCTTACTATAAGTGAACGTTAAGTTAACCACATCGTGATGGCTTCCATTTAAAAACCTTTATGTTAAGTTACGTTAAGTGAAAGTTAAGTTAACATTAGGTTGATCGTGATCCCGGCATTAAAGAAAATCGATCGTCACCACCCAATCCCTCGACCTAGATTATGTGTTTCCACCTTTCCTATACCTTCTCCCAAACATAATATAAAGAATTTAAAAATAAATTGTTCAGCAAAATAAGGTTTCACAGATCCTGTATCGATAGACCCAGCAATGAGAGATGTCCCCCCTACACCAACTTTTTAAGGTATAATAGGGCCTCCGGGTAATACTTCCCTAGATCTACTGCGGTTAAGTGAAACTGCAGATAAGATCGAACTATTAGATAATATGATATTCATGTAGCATACATAAATACAATAAAGTTTAATTGATAAACTATCCACAGTAAGACATTACCAACATTAAATAAAGTACATAATAATGTGTGCTGTACACTAGTATATTTATTATTCTCCATTCTTCTTGTGAGATCACATGATGATGATGATGATGATGATGATGATGATGATGATGATGATGATGATGATGATGATGATGATGGCCACGATGAGGAGATGAAGTGGGGTGGTGTAGGCATTGTAACTTATAAACTATTTTTTCCTCTAGTTAAAAATAAATAAAATTGGACAGCGGTAAACAGCGAATACGGGGACCCTACTGTATATAAAACTTAATAGAGGACATTTAATTGATATGCTAATTTTTCTGTTACTCAGATAATATTCATAACGGAATAATTCAGCAAAGATAACTATGTGTCACACATGTGTCGTTAAAGAATTATGCCCATTGGTAACTCTCCCCCTTCATCCACAAAATTCCTTTGTACCAACCAACAAGGGGGAAAAAAATCTATACAGTTCTAGAAATACCTTATGTGATGTTTTTCTAGGTCAGTCTGTATTGGAGTCTCCGCTTCACCAGTCTTGATACAATTTTTATTTTCGTGGGTTGCACTTTACTAGTTCAGGTTACTCTTGCAATATACTAAAGAGCCGATGACGGGGAGATCGTGGTTCGATCGCTGTCAGGTGTACTGATTTTTTGTTTAACCTAAATGGTTTCGCACTCCCCATACAAATGTGGGTACACTTCCTCTAAATTCAACCTTCCTCATACATAACCCATTAGTGTCATTGGTACATAAAAAGAACAACCCAAACAGGTAGTAAGATGTGTTGCTAAAAAAAAATTACAAAAATGTAGTCTAGGAGAAAGGTACAGTTGAGAGAAAATGTTTCCATATTAATATGTAGATATAGTGAGGAACCAAGAAAAACCACATGCAAAACATCTGGTCAGGACTCAAACCTACCGGATATTACATAAGCATAATTTTGCATAAATCATGTGCACAAGTCTTATTAAAACAAACTTGGATCATAAAGATTTTTAGTCATCTGAGAAAAGACCAAAATCACAGTCTAATAATACATTAGAATTTTTGTAGCTGTATGTAAGTTCATAAGAATATTAACTATGGTACTTTTGGAATAACTTATCTTGAAATTAAATTAAGGGCAAAATAATTTGAAAAAAGAATCTTGCTACTATAAGATAAGAATTACTTTAGAAACAAAAAAAATTAGTAATGGCACATTATTTTACAAACCATTTTAATTTTAGCGTGAAAGAAAATATTCTTAGATTTGTTTTTGCTAAGAAAATCTTGTTTTCTGTAGCAAAGCTAGGAAGCAGAGAAAAATGATATACTTCCCTGTATTACGTATATTAATTTTTATTAAAAGATGTCAAAAATTGACTCGGCTAAGTTTCCATCTATTCTTCTATCATTATTCCTCCTTTAATCGCTTCCATTCTTCTCCTCTCACATGCATACTTTCTGTTATCTTCTCCTCCTCTCCCTTTCTTGGTCTCCCTTGTACTCTTTTTCCTACGTACATAATCTCCATCATTCTCTTTGTTATTCTCACCTTTTACATCCTCATTACATGACTGAAAAAATTAAAACCATGATGTTTGCTGATGACTTTATGGTATGGGGGAAGAAGGAAGAGGAAGTACAGAAACAACTACAAGAACGGAATGAGGAAGTAAAAGAGTATGGAATGAAATTTAGCATGGCAAAGTGTGAAGTAATGATAATGACATGAAATAGGGTAAGGCCTAATAAAGCTATAAGATTGGATGGAATAAAGCTGAGAAAAGTACAGAACCTAAAATATCTTGAAAGCGTGATTGAGGAGAAAGGTGGACGTAAAGAGGGTTTAATGAGAAAAGTACAGCAGGGAGAGTTGTTTTATAGGAGAAGAGAAGTCTCCTTGAAGTGTAAGGAAGTATCGTACAAGGTGTACTTTGTACCTATCATCACATATGAGGAGCCTATTTCCAAGTCCAAAATAGAGTTATTAGTTCTTCCGTATTCAGTATAGGTTTTTCTATGAGAAAAAATTCATTTCGTTCCAAAACATTCTCTAAACCCTAAAAAAAAGTATTTAAAAGTCATGTTTATTTTCAGAAAGTCTCTCGTCCAAGCTACTGAAAGGCAAGATGGCGGACACCAGACATGCAAGATTTTAGAAACAGAATGTATCTTGTCCAACCTAATTCCATCGCGAAATCCATCACATTCTTTTCAAAACCATCTCTTGTCCTTAGACTCTAACGATGTAATCATGTATAAAATAGAGAAAAACTACCAATTAAAATTTGTTTTACTCCTTTACGTTATAAAATAAGTGTAGTGGCAGCTCTGCCGAACAACTGGAAATAAAAATATACTAGTTTTGATGGTAGGTTATGTTGATCTGTTTGCTGTAAAGTACAGTGTTTCGAAGTTATTTTTATTTTATTTTAAGACATATTAATTTCGTTTTCGTGATTTAAAATACTGAACTACTTTATTTTTTACAAAGTGAATGTTCTGTTTGAGTGTTTTTTTTATATTATTGATTAATAATGGAAGGAAATCAGTCTCATGAACAACAGGCTCAGAGGACAGTTATTGTTCCATGTCCTAAAGGAAAAGGTAGGAAAAATACTAGAAATGTTGAAATGTGGGGAAAGACAGTGGGAGATTATAGCAGCTCTCAAGTTTTACAATGAAATTATCCACCAAAGAGAAAAAACAAAGGAACAGTCGGAAGATGGAACTTGAAGATGGCATAATGGAATATGCAGAAGAATTTTAGTCTTAAAGATGTTTTAACTAACATTATATTCCCATTTTATGGTAAACTTTGTTAATGTAGGAATGAAAAATGATGTGTTATTTTGACATGAATATCTGATCTGTATTATGTGATATTTTGATTTAAAATTTTGTCTTAATTTTTAACTAATTGAAATTAATGGTTTCTCTTATAACGGTAAAGTTTCTAATTTTTATTCACTTATATTTAGTAATATAATAATATAACTATTATGTTCACTAATGTTCCTAATTATTAATATTCTCTAGTAATGTTTCTGTTATTGTTTTTTTAATAATATTAGATAATGCATTTTCATTTTACAACCAAACTGTCTCTCGTCCTATGTTTTTATTTCCAAAACAACTCTTGTTCAAACTTATATTATTAATGATTCATAAAAGGTGAGTAATACAGATAATATAATTGAGTTTAGGATAACATAAATAAATAAATTGTTAAAAACCTTCACAATTATTTTAACATTAACATATCTAAACATTTTTCTTGATTTACCAAAAAATGTACCTGATGAACAGGAGACTTTTGGAAACAGGCTCCTCATATGCAGCAGAAACATGGACAATGAGTGTAAGAGAGACTAGGAAAGTGGAGGTCATGGGAATAAAGTTTGTGAGGCGCATGTTCGCTGTCATGAGGAGAAACAAGATTAGGAATAAAGTTATCCTGGTAAGAGTTGGGGTACAGGGATTACATGAGATAGTAGAGGAAGCAAGACTGAGATGGTATGGCCATGTAATGAGGATGGAAAAAAAGAGGATGCCAAAGAAAATGTTGGAAATGAAGTATGTGGGAAAAAGCCCACAGGGGAGGTCAAGAAAGAAGATAGAGGCATGTTACTAAACTGACCCGGCCACAGGCTGGAAACAGTTGATGATTACTTGACTGTACCATCTTATGAGTATTATAAGGAACGTACTTGGTGGAATGACAAGTGGTTGATTGATTGTTACACTTCTAAGTCAATTAACATACAAGTTATGAAAAAGAAAAAAGGGGGTGGTTTAATAAAAGGGAGATTATTAAAACATAAAAAGTTATATGCTAAGTCAATTACCAATATGAATTGATGGAAGTGATAAATAATTAATTATTCAAGGATAAAAATTGATGTCATAAATTTAATCATATATAAATACAAATTATTCACCTAAATTCGTGACACATCAATTTGAATAATTAATTATTTATCACTTCCATCAATTCATATTGGTAATTGACTTAGCATATAACTTTTTAGGTTTTAACAATCTCCCTTTTATTAAACCACCCCCTTTTTTCTTTTTCATAACTTGTATGTTAATTGACTTAGAAGTGTGACAATCAATCAACCAATTTTCATTCTACCAAGTACGTTCCTTATAATACTCATTTTTACTTCTCCTTACTACAATTAAAATGAATTTAACTAATATGTACCATCTTAGCCTTGCTTCCTCTATTAACTCAATGTACTCCCTGTACAAGCCCAATATACAGCAAAAACTTGACTCCTAGACTTACTATCTGGCGTTAAGAACTTGAAGGTCCATTGCCCACTTAGAAAAGTATGTCATCCATCCCTATCTTAAGCAAGTTATATCCAGTCCACCTCATTACACCCTATCTATTTCAGGTCAGGTCCATTTCAATGTCATCCTCCCGTCTGTTTATAGGGCTTCCCATTGGGTTTAACAGTCGGTACTGTGGACACAGTTAAAAATTCTTCAAGAGTTTGAGACTAATGCATGAATTAATAAAACTTGTGATGGTATTAATTAGAATGGTATGAAAAAAAACCTTGTTCTATTCTCACAAGAAATTGTCCTTTTTTCAGCTGTAAATTTTCTAAACTTCCAATCCTGCACAGGGCTAGGTCCTAAACTTTGATATTAGTATTGTCGGATTACTTGATGGCTTGCAATGGTAAAGGATCAACTCATAACGTCCAAAATTTTAAGTTTCGGTAATAAATAAAACTGCTTAAAGGAAAAAACAATTCAATAAAATAAGTAAGTGGTCCCTGAGTTTAAGTTTTTTGATTTGAGTCAATCTTGAGCAAGCTTCTTAGTGTCAGATAGAGTTGAGCTTGGGTTGAATAAATATTCAATTTTAAAACTTAATTATATAAATTAAAAATAAATGTGAATAAAGATTATTTTGGTTAATTTTGTTAAGTATACAATATTCAAATTAAAACCTAAAATCTATTTTTAAATAATTAACCTATTCCCTGTGCACATGTGGCATTGCTATCCGAGTAGGCTCAGCAGCAGTTTTTTTACACATACTCTATCAGACAAATATTTTCACTAATATATTTTCTTACTTATTGCTTTAGTAATAGTCATAGTAGAGCAATGAACTGGTAGCTCCATCTATCAGCTTCAACAAGAAGTATTGGGACTGGCTAAAATTACAGCGGTTCATTGATAAATGGCATTACAATAACTTATTGCAATGAAACATTGATTCACGACCGTGCCAGAGAAAGGGTTAAAAAAAATCAAGCCATAATAAACTATAGCATTATTTTTTTAAATTTTGTTTGATAGTAACTAAAAAAAATTATATGATCCAATTTAAAATTTCTAAGTACAATTTTTAAAAAAAGCATTGAAACTAAAATTGGATATGCAGACTTTTATTTATGTTAACAATTCCAATAAATTCTCTGTCCATATGGAGTACGAATGATTACACGATGCCGCCCTCCTAGCTGAGAAACAGGTTAAGCCATGTTTTTTTTAGATGTACATAAAGTGTTGTCTTGTACATTTGTGTAATAACATCCCTACAGAGAGTTAAGTTCTACATCTTTATCTAAGCCTCATATACTCATCAGTTTAATAATAATGTTTACTCAGTTGCTGACCTTTACATTTCAATAAGCACCTACCCTTCTCTCCTTCCTTTACCGCAAAGTGTACATTTCAAAAACCACATGCTAACCAAGTAGCAATATCTTTCTTTGACAATTTCATTTTTCACGCTTTATTTAACACACTTTCCTGATGCGTTCCAATAGAATGGGTTATTGGGCGGTAAGGATCGATTTTCTTCCAGAATTATCCGTTACCTCTTTGTCCAGTGGCAGCAATGTTAAGTGTGAACTATGTTATTCCTTTCATTGAAAAAGCCATACTGTGTTCGTTCCCTTTTATATGTTTCTCTAAGTCCTAATGGCCTAATTGTGTCGATGGGCCTATAAACCCCAATAATAATAACAGTAATGATAAGCAATAAGATATGTTTCTAGTTGACCTCGGTGATCTTGGGGTAAATAAAATGCTCGCCTCAGGGCTCAATGTTCATAGGTCCAAACCTAGCTGGGGTTGACAGATTTTTCTTGAGCAATAAAAATCTATAGCACAACTTCCTTCAAAGGGGAAGTAAAACTGTCAGTCCCACGTCGATGATGGCATGTAAAAGAACCCTGCAAGGTGTTTGAAAATAACTTTCCTGGCAAAATTGGTAGGCCCTTTTGCTATCGCTAGTAAAAAAGGGTTCAGAAAGTGCAAATTAAATACCTCAACCTTTCTTGTACCTTCTAAAAAATATAGCAAGTAGAAATAAGAGTAATCAATTATTAATTCATCACCAGACACAATACAAGACAAAGAAAGAGACTTTTCAAAGAGTTCAAAAATGTGTCAAGGCTGAGTTCTTACAGCTATTAAAAGCTTGGTTTGTAGCTTGAAATTCTAATACTCACAGATCCTTAAAAATAAGTATTATTATTGTCACTAAAACTATTACTAAACAAAATTATGCAAGGGGGGAAATTATAATAATAGAAAATAGTTGAAAATATGGCACAATTTTATCGAGAAATACTTTAAAAATTTCAACACAAACACACAAACTCTAATGGTATAACATTATCGTTAGTATCAACAGTTTCTTTTGTATGATGCCTTATGATACAACTTGGAATTTATTTAAATATTGTAAATTCTATATCTTGGTCACAACACACATCGAATGATAATGAAATAATATTATGATGAGACTAATGCGGAAAAGTATTTAATAGCCAAGACTTAATCTGTTTTCATATTAACTTTTCTTAGAGATTCCTCCAATACACACAAAACTAAACAACTCTTCTTCAAAAGTGTTATTGGGAATAACAATTTCTTAGAGATGTCAACTTGGGGAAATATCTTTAACAGCTAACCTGTATAATACAGTACCTTCTGTTTACTCTTAAAGGTAGCAAACTTATCTTGGTTCGTTCCACTATGGTATAGTTCAATGTGGTCCAAGCCGTGGCATGTGATTGATTATGCATGGTATGCTTCTGGGCTGACAATCTCAATGGGTTTTTTAATAAACAATACGAAAAGAGTTAGCCCCGATCTTTATTGGATTAAATATCCAATCTATTATATTGTTAATTACGTTTATAGCTGCATCTAAATATCATATTCTTTTAATTGAAAAATGACAACTGAGCATGAAAATAAAACCTGGGGCCTTTAACTTATTTATATGATATGTGCATCCATACAGTTGTCATTTTACTATTGGCAGCGTAAAGTACTCCCGAGTCGAAGGTGGCTCATTATCTGATAGCTAGTGATCTTAATTAATCATTCAATTGTAGCTGACTATTTCCGCATGTCCATCACATACTCTGCCTAAAATATGAATGAGGGATGGATGACCCTGAGCACAGGAACTCCCGGATAGCTCAATGATTGGTGTACTAAGCCAAAGGTCTCGAGTTTGATTCCCATGTTTAGGTGTCATTTTTCAATTTTAAGAATCTGATCTGTATTGATGAAAAACTTGCGACACAAAAATGAGCTCAGTCATTTCACTAACTATAATGATGTAGTCTTAGGACTATTATTTTTACTTTAACCAAGTCGGTTATTAGCCTCGCTATTTAGCCTCTTCCGTGCTTTCCAGTCTACAGCATCATCTACATGCAGGATTCTAAGGTCACCCCTTAGACTACTCAATTGTACTTTTATACTTGTTTGAAGTAATTTAAGAAAGTTAAAGTGTTTAATACTATTATCAATCATTTATTTTGTTTGGACAGTTCTATGTTTGCTGTACTATGCAGATTAGCCTGTGAGCCATTAAAGGTTTGACCACACTGAACTAGCTTTTAAGCTAGGGCCATCATGTAATCAGTCAAGGTAAGAATGTTACACCAACAACTCCAGGAAACCCGAATTGGTTTTCAAAAGAATCACCTTCATGGGAAACAGTTTCATGCGCTAAGGGGTTTACAATATTATTGTAAAAGACTGCACTTAGGCAGAAAAATATGTGCCCTTCATCCTGATTACAATAAACTGGACATGCGGCCTATATGCCTGATTATTATAATGGTATCAACATAATTGGCTGTAGATGTCCTTTGGTCCAGAGATAAAACAAGTATTTTGACTTCCCACTTCATGTGTTAAATCAGCAGCAGCTATACACTGTTTACTTCTTTAGCATCATCCTTCCTGGCAGCCTCGTCATTGTTAATTTGATCGTTTGGAACTTCCATCCTGGGATCTTGTTGGGCAGGATCGTCTAAACCAAATTCATCTGCGTTGATATCTGCAATTAGGGCACAAACATTATAACACAAAGATACCATCAATTCACTTAATACTCTGAACACGTTTCTAGATTCTCCTATTTACACTGCATCTCCTGCCCACCATAATTTATGAGACTTGACTATCCTAACAATGTCTTGTGATAAGTATAGGGTATGTGACTCATTATTATGTAACCTTCTTCACTCTCCAGTAGTCTCGTCCCTTTTTGGACCAAATAATATCTTCTTAAGCACCTTGTTTTCGAACATCCTAATTTTTTTTCATCGTGTAAGGTAAAAGACCACGTTTCACAATCATAAAGAACCATCACTTTAGAATTAAAATTTAAAACATCACTTTATGAATTTTCCTATCGTTATATCATCTAAAACAATTATTTCTGGAAACAATTCTCGTTGCTTTAACACTTGAATTGCCAAACTCTTGAGAAGCATTTAGTAGATGTACAATCAGGCCTAGTTAGATGCTTCGGTTTCAAGATATGCAAACTGGGATACCTTTGTGAATACATATTTTGGGTTCATTCTAATACATCTGATTTTCTAATCATTATGTCAAAACTAAAATTATGTATCTATTTTTAAAACTACAGAGCTTTAAGAAAGAAAATGACAAACAATATGGGTCTTAACTCTTAAATAGAGTACAAAAATATTGACAAATAAGTTGTCATTGTTTTCTTCTTTGAAAATTAATTCGAATATGGTTTACTATGTCTTCTCACCATCAACTTTTTCCGCTGCATTATTTTCCTCGTTTTCAGCTTTGTTGAGGTCTTGGGCAATGGCCTTCTCATGATCACCGCCAACACTAAGCCCAATCTCTGGTTTTGCCAGAATTTCTGGCGCTATAAAAGAAAAATAGACATTGCAAGTCAAAACCCAGCTAGTGGACAGTTCTGTCAAAATAACAAACCCAAGCAGGCAAAAACTATCATTTTAGTTCTCAAAACAATGTTAATAAATTGACCATTTGTATTATGGAGCGGGGCCGTAACCGTGGGTGGATGTTTTGTGGGTTCAAACCCCCCTTTCTCCTTGAAAGTATTACTAATATTGTAATATTGCTCCTTAATGCCTAAGCTAGTAGCTTATTGGAGTGTTATAAAATTTATAGCATCTATAACCCCAATCGAATTTTAAAAACTTGAAATCACTTAAAAACAAGTTTAATGTTAAAAAAAACTTTGTTAACTCTTGTTAGGGGATTTGTACCAAAAGCCCGCCGCAAATAAATTTCTGGGTACAAGCCTGTTGTGGAATCATTTTCCACATCCTCTCCTATTAAATATATATAACATTAAATTATCTTTTAATTATTTTTAAAATCCAATTTTGTGTACCCAACAAAAACTAGTAGCTAAATTGAAATATATTTGTGTATAGTTTTACTAAAATTTTAGGTTTAATCAAAGAGACAAAATCTAAAAATAGAACTTAACTGAAAGATATTATCAAAGGCTCAGTATGATAAAACAAAAGACCCTTGTACCCTTAAAGCCTTGCAGAACATGTATATATTATGTTGACACACAAATTATAATGTAAAAAAAACAGTCACAGTATATAAATATAACCAGCCCATCTAGCAAAACAATATAACAAAACATAATGGCAGCAGAGTGGGTTCAATTTTTACACATAATAAAATATTGTTTTCAAACCAAAACAGAAGCAGGTGCAAAGAGGGAAAAGGAATACCAAGAAAAATAATTAAGATTAACCCAATCAAATTAATAAAATAAAGTTTTGAGATGCTCGCTACAGCAATAAATATTTGTGCAGGATATTAGCAACTCGTACTCATATAATTATTCTTGGGCAAGCAATATGCAGATATGTGCAGTGCAGTGTAATGCAATTTATGATAAGAATGTTGCACTTAAATTAATTCCAGATAAATATTTTTCCATCATCGACAAAACAAAATTTTCATCTTGAGGTTGTAACATAATTGGGTTAAAAATATTAATTTGCTTTAAATATGTTAGTGGGAACAATTAAGGGTTATTTTAAACAATTTGGCATTTATATTAAGGGAATGGGGGGAGTGATAGCAATTAATTATACACTATATAAGCTCTTATCTATTTGCAAGGCAGATGATGTGACAAAATAACATTACTTCTTTTCATAGACTCCAAGACAAGTGAGGGGGGGAACATGTCTCAAAAATGGACCAGTTTGTCATTAAAGTTTTTTTACACTGTATCTTACTACGTGTTCGAATTAAACACCTATGTACTAATTACGCTAATGTGTTAGGGATGAGGAAGTTGAATTTAGAGAAAATGTACCCGCACTTGTGTAGAGGGAGAGTGGAAAACTATTTAGGTAAAACCACCCTAAGTGATCTCGACCGGGATTCAAACCTTGATCTCTCGGTCATTGGCAAACCAGTCTATTGCGAGTGTGACGCTTTATACCATGCGGCCACCAAAGTGTGTGTCATTCAAGTTAATCATGTAAAATACAATGAGTTAATGCTCATTTGATAATTTATTTAACAAAAAAGAAAACATGATATGGTAGAGTTGAGATATTTAGTAGTTCTCTAACTTCACCTCTGACAAGATGTTTATTAATCACAACTTGTGAATGTGAGGAATGCCAGGTCTCCATCGTGGTTCGGATCCCACGTTAAACTGTAGGTCCTCCAATTTCATTTCACAATCACTCTACCATTGCACATTAGCATAAGTGCGTATAACCCGAACGAGTTGTAAGACACGGTGCTAATAATAATATTAGTTTTCCAAGCATTACTTTTGTCAGTTTTCATTCAGGAGAATTGGTGAGAAGGTCCTAATGACACATCCACCACTTGTCCCGCATAAAAGTTGGTTTCTAATGAATTTTGGATTTTTCTGACATTTAAAAAGTTACTATAAACATTTCCATATTCATCTGGCTTGCATATATATTTTGTCACTTTGAGAAATATATGCTTATTTTCATCCCTTGTCAATGTGTTTAGACATATTTGTAAAGTGCAAAGTGTTTTTTAAATATATTTTCAACTAGAGGAAAAAACCAAGGTAACCACAAATAGGCAATATCTTAAAATTAATTCTGTCTGCAGATAAAATCCAATTTGTGTAGAATTTGCTTAGAAAATCTAAACTTTTTTTCTGTTAACATATAACATTACTATTATTAGTGTTATTTTATAGGTAATGATAATATCTATTAAAAGTGACAATTTCATATCACATGACTTGACATCAGAGGTGGTTTGTGACCTCAGGAGCGGGGCAAGCGGCTTTGGATGTGGGGTCGGGGGTAAAAATGTTTCAAGGCTTGTATCTTTAAGATTTAAATGATTTTAGTGTAATAAAATGAATTTAAATATGTTGAATAAATAAAGTTATGCTTAATTAAAATTAATATGGCACAGAAAATAAAAGATAAAAAAAACCTTTAATAATACAAATCAGGACCTGTTAGAGCAGTCCTAAACAAAAGCCTGACCTAAAACTGACACTGTGCATATGCCAACATTGACCGAGAGCACTTAGAAGAGCTTTCTTTCACTGGCCGAAATACTCCATGGCAGCAAGAGGTTATTCAAATTTTGCTTTCCCCCCCCCCCCACAGATTTGCGCACCTTACCCTCTTTACCTCCCCTCATGCCAATTGAATACTTTAGAAGCAAGTTTGAGTTGACTTCCAGTAGGTCGTAGTAAAGAGGGGACAAGCCCACAGTCACACTTGACAAATACGAAGCTCAAACAAATATGCTGGCAAAATTATAATATATATTAGGTTTTCGATTTAAAAAGGTATTTGTAAAAATAAAATAAGATTTCAATTCATTTGAAGTATACAAGCAGTGCCTTAAATGCTTTTAAGGACTGACTGCGCCTTCTTGATAAATGATTATGTGAAAGTAGATTTAGTAACTTTTTTAGCTATCTCTTCCTATGAAAATTGAGCAACATGATTATACACAAAGGGTCTTGTTTGGGGTTTGCAGTTATATGATGTAGTCTTTTATCAGAATTAACTACTCTAATGAGTGAGGAGCTAGAAAATAGAGTTCTAACAAAATGTTACTAACAACTGCTGCACCATTGGTAAATGTGTTTCAAGAGAAATGGCGCCGTGCTTTTTAGTGGTAGTTTAACATAAGGGTCATTAACAAATTGATCTGCGAAGAGGAAAGATTAGATTAAATGCATCCACTAACGCTAGGGGTCACAAGTGGAAAACTACTTTCATTTCATCTGGCTGAGGTTTGAACCTCTAACTTTCGGTCAATAATGAGTTCATCAATAAAGTTTTATAATAACAACCTCTTCTACCTTTTAAATCACAGAAATATAAATGTTATGCAACTAATCACATTTGTGACCTTATTTGACAAACCAGTCCTATAACTTTAACTAATAAAGGAAAGAAAAGGTGCCATGTGTTTAGAGCTTACTTAAAAATCAAGATAATAAGTGCATATTTTGAGTGGGATTAAATGAAGCTCACTTTTAACAAACTTCTGTCAATAAAAGGGAAAATTTAAAAATAATTTACTTGTAATGCTTTTAAAAAAAATCAATCCTCAAACAAATTTTTGGTGGTCAATTTTGGGTTTTTAAAATAAATGTAGCCTTAAAATAAATTAAAAAATATGCATATTTTAGTTAAAATTCACATCACTGAGTATTAAAATTGCTAAATTTTCCAGACACTTTAAAATAATTATTACAACCACGAACTATTTTGTTCACAAAAGTTAAGAATGGAAAGAAGTTAAAGTCTTTTCCTATTCCTGCTGTCAAAAGGTGATATTTTGTTCATTTTGCTTAGTGGTGAACCCAGAAAAGTGTGGGGAAGGAGTTGAAGACCGGCAGGAGCTCCAGAAGTTCTTTGGAAGTTGAAGGGGGGAGGGACCAATTAGAAGTTGCTCCAAGGTCCTTCCTCAGGAAAATTTTAAACCCTGGATTACTCCCGAAGCTATTTGATGCAGGTTCTTTCATGGGTAGCACTTTTTATGACTGTTTTTCATAATGTATAGTAGAAACAAGTTAGGAAGAGCAGATTAAACAAAACAAACTTTTTTTTCAGATTTGGATCCTCTTAAAAGGTATTTAGAGTGGTCGTCGTCTGGAATCTTTTGAAAATCAGATGTCTCTAAAAGCTATTTGAAAAACTTCTACCCGAGAAATTTTTTTAAAATTAGATGCCATTAAAATCTAATTGGTGTTAGCCTTTACCAGCAAATTTTAGAAAATTGGATGCACTTAGCAGATTTAGATTGTTTTCATTTGGAATATTTTTGAAAATTAGATGCCTTTAGAAGCTATTTGGAATGGTCCTCACTAGGGATTTTTTATACATGGGTTATGAATATGCGCGGGGCTTAGAGAGTCCCAAAATATAAAAAAGGGGAGTTGAGCACACCTGGGTCCCCCTTGTTCCAGAGCGCCTTAAACCCGGGCGTTCTCCCTTAAGATGTCAAATTAATTTAAATATAAGCTTTAACATTAAGTAAAACTATAATATAACATTCTGAAGATGTAATGAATGCATAAGCTAAATTTTAACGCCAACCTTACGACTTAATATTCACATGGTACTATAAACATTGAAAGGGAGCCTAAAATTCAAAAAAATTAGAGAAATAATAGCTTCAATACATTAATCCCCCTACCCCAATCCCTTTACTACAAAATAAATATGTTTTTGCTAATAACTCTCAATGCAAAGTTTAAATAAAAAATGTTGATGGGCCAAGTGAGTTTTGTTAAAAGTGGGTTTAAATTCTTTGAAGAAGGTGAATAAACACATAATATTATGTTAATTCCCACACATTAAGCAGAGAATAAAAAATGCAAATTAGACACAGAAGGTAAAAGTGTGTATTGAGATTATCAAAGTTATTAAATATCTCAATAAATCTAGTAAAAAGTTAATAAAGTTATTCAAAGAGAGAAGATCCCATAGAATGATATGTTGCAGAAATATAATCAATGACCTTCATTACAAACCCCTTCACATATTTTTCTGGCAAATAGAAGGATTGCCAACTTGCAAAATCATTATATTTCAAGACAAAATCATTAAGGAGCAAAGTTTTAAAATGTGTATAAAATTTAATAGAGGGGAAAACAATCGTTTATTTATTTATTTTCAAAAAGTAAAATGTTTTATGTGATAAGTTTTATGAACTTGCATTTTAAATAAAATAAATTTACTCTTATCGAAACTAGAATATTATGAATCAATTGCAGGGGTCCTATTATTGTATTGTTCTCATTTCCTAGCTCACTATAACCAATGCGACATTGGATTTATTTGTTAAAGACCAATAAATATGAGAAAACATAACAAAGGGCACATATGCATAGTGACTCATAGCCTTTACTTTAAATTGGGAGATACGTCCTTGCTTGCTCTTGGTACCACCACAATAAATGTTGCATTAGTGTGTATAAACATTTACTCAGGAATCATGCAAGATTTGATGGGTTCTCGCCCCCACCCTCTCATTTATTTGCATTATTCGAGTGCACTTTCTGAACCGATTGATTACATCAGCACATGACTTATAAACTAACTTAAATCTAGAACAGACAATACCCAGCCCCTGGCTGTTAATTCATCACTATGAAAAGGTAAACCAACATTTCACCAATGATAAATTTTTTGGTCATACCAGGAATCGAGCTCGGGACCTTTAGCTCAGTAGGCAGACATGCTACCGACTGAGCAAACATGTAAGACTACTTTTTTATTCATGATAGAAGTGATCTAGGTCAAAATATGGTTTACATAATTATGTATGGTAGCAGAGTTCCATATTTTAAGACGGATCTAGTCCAACAACGTAGCCCATTAGGTAGCATATCTGTCTACTGAGCTAAGAGTCCCGGGTTGAATTCCTGGCATGGCCGAAAAATGTATCATTGGAAAATTGTAGGTTTCCCGTTTCACAGTGAAGAATTAACAGATTAGGGCTGGATGTAGTATATATTCTAGATTTAAGCTAAGTGCTGTATAATCAGTTGGTTCAGAAAGTGCACATGCAATATCTCAAATGATTGGGGAAAAAATTTAAAACGCATAAGAAATACAAGTAGTCTCCAACTTAAGATATGTTCCAAAAAGCTGTTTGTAAGTCTATTGTTTGTAACTCAGAACCAAAATTTCCATAGGCAGAACGCTATAAATGGGTAATACATTCCCAGACCAACCAAAATCAATAGACAAAACTTAAAAAGATTTGGGACAATTAATAAATAAATAAACAATGGTTCAAAAATAACACACTTCCTCTTCTTATCATCCATTAGTTTGAGTAAATCCAAGGAAAATAGCTAAAATAATCCATGGAATGCACAAGTATTTGTTGAGGCACCATAAATGCTAACTGGTAAATGTGGGATGGTTGGTTGCATGGCACCACACATACAGACACAAAAGTAGTATTGTTTTAAATTTTGGAGACTTGCGAGAGGCTCCTATAGCAAAATTATTATTAGTATTATTAGCACCACGACTTTCTACCCATTCGGGTTTTATGCACTTACGCTAATGTGTAATGGTAGGGTGATTGTGAGATGAAATGGAGGACCTACAGTTTAACGTGGAATCCGAACCACGGTAGAGGTCTGGCATTCCTCACATTCACAAGTTGTGATTAATACATGTCTTGACAGAGGTGAAGGAAGGATTTGGCAATCAGATAAATCTGTGCCGGGACCGAGGATTGGACCCCGGACGCCCAGCACAGAAATCCAACACCTTACCCCTAGACCACCAGGCCATCCCTATCGCAAAACAAGTAGTCGAAATAAATGGGGACTTGGAGTTTATGGGTGTGAAGCTCCGTGTATGTTTTTTTGTGAAAAGTCTCCTTAAATTGCCTTTCATTTCATGGTCAGGTTTCTTAAGTCATAAATCCTTTGTACAATTCTACCATAAAACCTATATGGGAATGGTGGCAAATATCATTAATGGTCTGTCTATACATTATGTCACACTAATTTATGTGTAATGACTGCCTCGGGGCCCTGTATGCCACTCCCCCCCACTTTTGTTACAATTTTGTGAACCCGCTTTGTACTATTACATCACAATATCATGCACCCTCTTCCTCCCATTTAAATAGTATTTTTAATTGAAGATTCTATAAACACTTGTATTGAAATGTGTTCGCCAAAGAGAACAAAGTTGATGAGTCGACCCTTGTTTGTATATAGGTGCGCACAGTCAAGTTGATTTAAAAATAAATACACTTAATTGTAATGTGACGTCATCCATTATCTGACTCATCCTTCCCCCTTGTCTCATTTGGTCACACCAAGCAATAATAACCCAATGTTATGAGTATGTAGTTTATGGACAGCCCAGTATTATCATCATCATAAATATCATCATCAATATCGATGATTGTTGTTGAAGTTATTGTTGTTATCGTTGTCATTATTGTTGTCGTTGTCATTATTGTTGTCATTGTCATTATTTATTACTATTTTTATTATTATTATTTATTATTATTATTATGAGGAAAAACAATCTTGAGACTTTTAGGTTACCTGTTTTAGTGCAGTAATGTTTATTTTAGTTTCAAAATAATCATATCATATGAACCAAGTTATATTTTTCTTAGTATTTACTTTTAAAATTGTGGTGCGTATTATATGCATCTAAAGTGTCTAATGACTCCTACTCGCTAGAAGACAGTGATGGTAATGATGCAAGTTGGCAACCTTGGAAACAGTGACCGACCATACCTGGGGTCGGGTAGGTGACACTGAAGCGTGGTTTAGGACGGAAGGCGTCGGGAGGATCTCTGGGAAGGATGGGCATGTTATGATACAACATGCCTCTGACTGCCTCCGGGTTAACTTTCACTGCCGCGATATCCACCATCTTCAAGTCCCAAGGGTGCAAAGGTGGGACTGTCACACATGGTACAAACACAACTCTATTGTATGCGAGATGACCTTTCATCTTGCTTTTGGGAAAAATAACTAAAATAATGTAGACATCGAAGTCAACTTGCAAAAAAAAAAAAAATCTTAGTATAATCATGATAACATATTTAACTGCATTAAAAAAAACTTTAAAAACAGTTGAAAATGATAGCGAGAATTAGTTAATGTATTGGGATGTAATTAATACTTTTCTTCAAATAAAGTACTAAACATTGAATATAAAATAGTGTGTGTATTCTATAGAGATATACAAGGACGGTATTCTCTGTTAATATCATCATGTGAAGAAAATTAAACTATGTTTTTGTACTAGAGCAATATTTTATTTTGACCAAAAAAATTATTTTCTCATGTTTCCTACATCTCCACCTTAAGGTAACAGGCTTACCTCTTTTGATGTCACTATAAAGGTTATGTGATTGTTTTTTGTTGTGTTTTGTCAAACCATCTCACTACCTGTTCGAGATGTACACACACTAAGATATAAATTGTAAGATAGCAACAACGTGGAATCAGTCAAGATATGCTTGCTATCATTCATGGCAAACCAAGGGGTACATATTTTATTAACTGCACACACTAAACTTCCAATAACACTTAGTGTATGTTCAAACCAATGTTTTTGGGTTTGAGGGTATTGAAGAAATAGTAACTTCCAACATTTCAGCTGTAGTCACAACATCCATCTGCTCTTAGATGATGTATACATATTGACCCTACATCCGAATCATCAGAAGTTACATTGCTTCAACACGGCTCAACCCCAGAATCGTTAGTTTTAATTCAAACCCTGGCTGTGAAAGCCTTTAAAACAAATCTGATGTATTTTGTTTACTATTGTGTTAAGATGAACCTGAAAAAAATAGTGACTTTAACTACAGAGAATCATACACAGTTTCCTTATAGTCAAGCAGAAACTTAGCAGCAAATTAAATAGCCAATTTTATTAAAGTTAAGTGCAATCTTGCATTTACAGGTCCAAGATAAGGTCACTTTCTGTATATAGTAATTCTTGCATGCAAATACAAAACATCTGTAGTACAATTTTTCTTAGCACCATGTCTTACTTCTGGTTCGGGTTATAAGCTTATGTACTAATTAAGTTAATGGTTTTAGGGATTAAGAAGGTTATATTTATGAGTAAGAGTACCCAGATTTGCATGGAAGGAGAGTAGAAAACCATTTTAGAAAAACCACCCTCAGTACACCTGACCTAGATTCGAACCTCGATTTCCCTGTCATTGGTAGTTTAGTCCATTGCGAGAGTAGCGCTTTAAACCATGCGGCCACTGAAGGGGATAATACCAATGTTACAGTCCAATTTTCAAAGAAAGGGCATTTAAAAAAATATCAACTTTTTTTTTGCGGCCAACAATAATAACATTTTACTATGTTATTAATATTATTATATAGGTTTTGACAAAAACATCATGGCATCAGATCGCAGTCTGTTGGAGATGATTGTGTCAACTTTTGCAGATATAGAGGTTGTAATGTGTTCAGCTTAGCAGGGCTTATACTCCAGATTCAGGTCTATTTTAGGGACTTTAGGGTATTTTCAGGTCAAAAAAGGGACTAACATAGGGACTCCATAAAAACTATGGGAACAACAAAAAGTCACTCAAAAGAATTATTTTTTTGTGGAAAAAACCCTACCACTAAGTCGGTTTAGGTCAACAAAAAACATTTTTTTAACTCTTTTCAATTTCTAAGTTAAACTTTTAGCTTATCTTTTAACTTTAATTCAACTTTCAAGTACATCGAATATTATTTTAGCCATAATAAATTACCAAAATTAAGTTATTTTTAACCGAGCCTGAATGGGGTATGGCTCATTTTTATATATATAATCAAAATACAAAAATATACAGAGTAGTTTTACATCTCTACTTTTTTTTTTTTGGTACCTTAAATATTATATATTGGTTTGGTTAACAGTTAATAGGTCCTTTTACTACTTTACGTTTATTTCCTGGCAGACCTTTCAAAAAATGAAGTTATTAGAGAAGAGTTTTTTTATTTCCAATTTCTTTGCTTGTATGTCTGTTTCTTTACTGGCCTTGTTCTCTTCAATTTTTAAAACTTTATATCCTTCCAATAGTCCGTGAGCTACCTGCAGTTCTTCAAAGCCTTTTCTTTTCAGCGCAGATGTAATACATAATAATATTTGCTCAAGGAGTTTGTCAGCTATACTCTTTTTTCTGGACTTTTCTTTCATAACAAAATTACTCTTCATATCATCAAAAGCCTTCTTCTTTTCTTCACTTTATACTCTTAAGGTTTCTTAGGGACTTAGGATTTTTAAAAAAGGGACTTTAGGCACCAAGTATGAGGCCCTGGCCCAGTGAACCATTTGGCTGTTGATCTCAGTTTTTTAGACCGAAGCTGCTACTTTTTCGTTCAAGCAGCTTCTCATTTGACCTCATGAGACTGAATTAACCATGTTCCAGACCAGGTATTAAAAATATCTATCAAAAGTGACAGTATTACCTAATAATAACATTAGTAGATGACCTGTGATTATATTAGCCGTTAATCGTACTGCTAGTGTCCCTGGTCAGATAATATTACTAATAGTTTCAATACAAACTATAAATGGTATAAGAAATGCGGTAGTTCCTTGGAGGCACTAAATTAACAAATATATGTATTGTAGTGTTAATTCAACCAAACGCTATAAATATTAATCATAAAGGTAAAGGGAGTGTGAGAGTTGGATCACATGACTTGACAATGAATAATTAAAAGTATATTTAGTAGCTCTTATAGCTGTCAGATAAAAATCTTCCTATGAAAATTAGACAATAGATAATATCCGCATATCATTCAGATATGTTGAGTTAAAATAATATTATAAAAGTAGATAAAAATAAATACTGCATTATGACATATAGTGACCATGCACAAGGTTATGAAAATGTTGACAATGATAAAGGTATACCTGTGGAAGATTTGGTTACCACTATAATATTTGGCGAAACACCACTTCTCATATGAGTCAAATCTTCTTGAACCTGAACATAAAATGAACACAATTATTAGTATATATTTGAAATCAAATGAGTTTCCAGCATCATTCTGAAGAATTATAAATTATGTTTAGTATTTGTGGCACGCATAAAACTTTATAGCCTAATCAAAACAATCACTATACTAATTGAAAATAAATTAATCTAAAATTGTTCCTTAAATATTCTATTTTAAAATAATGGTAAATCTTGTGGTCCTTGCTTTATGTTGAGCCAACAGTTGTTCTTGGATTCGGGATAAAATTCTTTGAAAACATGTGTGTTTCAAACCAATGAATTTATGTCCTTATCCCCACCTAGCTAGTAGTTGCAGGTTTAGGTTAAGTATGAGTGGAACATAGTGTACACAAGTAAAACTCACAGTTTCTAGCTCTGCCCGTAGTTTCAGAGATTCTTGTCTCCTTTCTTCTAGCTGAGAGACAAAACGGTCTTTCTCCAGGCGTAGCGACGCTATAGTTCCGTCTTTAGAGATGTCCAGCTTTTTAAGAGATTCCTGCAAGGATAAAAAATTTTAGAGTATTGAAATTATTGTGCTCAAAGCTTTACCAAAACAACAGAATATAAAATTAAAATAGTATAAATACTGAATCCACCATAATTTAAAAAAAAAAGTTTAATCTTTCCCACCAAAATTACTTTGCATACTTTACAAATAAATTTGTGTCATATCCACTTTTTTTCGAATTAAAATCTTAAATTAAAATGTTTATTTTATTTACAAAGCTCAAACCCAAATCTTCATGGTGGCAGTAAAGTCTGGATACATGTTCAAAGGCCAAAAAAATCACACCAAACTAAGCTGGACAATAATAATAACAGCTCTACTTTCTTACAGCTATAGCTGCTAACAGGGGTGAGCAATACCCATTGTGAATCAGTTTGGCTACAGTTAACAAGCGTATCTTTGTCTATTTTTGTGAATTTGTCTATTTTCTACTAAATCTGCTAGTTTCCAAATGTGAAAGAACATGTCCTAAATGTAATTAAGTACTTCAGAAACAACCACTTTGCTAATGCATGATATATAAAACCTGGTGCCACCAAAACTCGTTCTGCCAAGTAAAGTGTGCTGGAATACCATGGTAGATTGCTTGGAGACATTTTTAAAGGCTGGGCAAATTTGTTACAAATTTGTGAAGAAAATCGTGAAACTATTGATAAAGAAGTGCAAACACAAGTTTCTAATTTTGTTTTGAAACAGAATGCAGAGGACATGCTTAATCGTTGGAAGCCTATTGTTATTGCCCTTGATGACATTCAGAAAAACAACTGCCCTATTTCTGAGTTGGTATGTGTGTGGAAGAATCTTCAACCGGAAATTGAAGCTACAAAGGACAAACATGTAACACAAAAATTCAAAAACAGATATTATATGTTTTTAACGCCAGTTCATTTTTTAGCTTACATGCTAGAGCCAAAAGAAAATAATTCGGCACTTTATTTAACTGCAAAAGGGAAAAGAAAGCAGCATTTGATTTTGCAAAGTCAAAGCATTCATCATCAAGTTCACTTCTTCCATCGAAGTTTCAACCAAAAAGCTCGCCTTTTCAAGAGTTATTTTTTGAGAATTAAGTCACATCCCAGGTTACAACCTTCAGGTGGTGGAAAAGCCAAAGGAATGACATTGATAAATTCAACAACAAAGTTTTTCTTATTATTGAAAAGTTATTTACAGGCACAGGCTTCATCAAGTGTTGAAAGAATATTTTCATCATTTAGGTTAGAGCATTCAAAACTATGTAATCGATTAGGCACAGAGAAAACCGCTAAATTTGTGTTTCTGTTTAAAGTACCTATTTAATAGTGATGGGAAAATTTAAACAATAAAAGAAAACAGAAACATATTTTCAACAAGACAAATAGTGTTTATAGTTATTTTATCTATTGATGTCTAAATCATTCATAAACTTATATGCACAGAATTTTAGTGCTCTTTGAACTCAATTTAAAGGTTTAGTTATCAGTTTTAGTATTGTAGGGCCTACAGTATTATACAAGGCCACATATTATTTTGTTCTTTGTTTACTAACATCGTAATATTTAAGCAATGTTTCTGTACGAAATCTCTGCACTGTCATTCTCAAAATATTGTGATTCAGCTCTTAATTTGACAGTAAATTATAATTTTGAGCAAGATGTATGTTCTTCAATTAAAAGTATAGAATTAGGCCTGTTACTTTCCTCACTGAATTGAGAATGGGCATACATATAGTTAATAAGGAGCCACAAATTGTTTAAATCAATTTAAACTAAATATTTGTAATTAAACCTGGTTTAAACTAAATATTTGTAATTAAACCTGGTTTAAACAAAAGATTTTTTGGTTTATTTATTTAAAAAAAAGTTTTTCCCAAACTCTGTAGGAGGATAACATTATGGACCTGAAAGAGATAGAGTATAACAAGATGGACTGGATAGAAATAGCTCAAGAATATAGGGATAAGTGGGATACTTTGTAAGTGTGTTCAAGCTCCTAATACCAAAGAGTAAATAGGTAAGTAAGTATAAGATCAACCCAACTATTTCACTACTGTTCAAATGTGCTAAAACAAAAGGGCTTATCAGAACCATGGACCATACTTATGGTGAACTCTCAATCTCATTCGTGCTGTCTCTGCTCATGTGACACACGAAGGCTAAATCTTCGACCCCGCCGAGATTCAAACCTGGGACAGGGTCTTAAGCACATAAAACATTTCAAAACCTCACACCGTCTTGATTCACCAACAAAATAACTCCATGTGAACCCCACATTGCCACCTGTCTGAGCTATCCGCATATTTATACTAATGGGGTAGGGATGAAGAAGGTAGAATTGAGAGGAAGTAAATTAGCATTTGAAGGGAGGAAAAGTGGGTAACCATTTAGGAAAAAACAAATTTAAGTACACTCCAGAAGGATATGAACCTCGACTTTTCCATCATCTGCACTCCAAGTAATGCTTTTAGAAAAAATGTTCACACCATATCATAGTTATGAATAAATAGTTATTTATTAGATTTTATGAGCTTTTAAGAAAAGCTCATTTCAAAAGTTAAAGTAGCTAATTATTGATGTGTTAAATTACAATATCATACTTAAAGAAACATTTGTTAATTATTTCAAACAATTAAAGTAAAAGTCATGTTAATATATAATACTCTTTAAATATAGGGTCATCCCTTCATAGAATAGACCATTTTTTTGTCCAATGTGCTGACTTAAATACAAGGCGATTTAATTTAATGTGTATATAAATGAAAACTTTGAATTTTTGTGTGTTGTTCCACTTCTTACTACCCATTCGGGTTTGCTGCCTATATTATATTTGTTATGACAATGTATTAGGGCTGAGAAAAGTAGAATTTAGAAGAAATGTACCCATATTTGTGTGCAGTAAGAGTGGGAGACTATTTAGGAAAAAAAACTACCCTCAGTACACCCGACCAGTTTGAATCCTGATCTTTTTGTCATTGGCAGTTCAGGTCAATCTCTACACTACAGTTCTCGTGATTGTCCGTCATCCCATGGATTGTATGATTGTTTAAAAAATATGCATACCGGTACAATACATGTTATGTTTTAAACAGAACCAGGCCATTGTGAAATTAATGTTGAATAGTTGTTTCAATTATAGTGTTAAGATCAATTTTATTTATTTTATCACCGTGTCTTACAACCCGTTCGAGTTATACACTTTTGTACTAACTATGCTAATGGGTTAGGAATTGGGAAGGTTGAATTTAGAGTAAATGAACCAGCATTTATGTAGAAGGAGGGTGGTAAATCATTTAGAAAAAACCACACCCAGTTCACCTAACCAAGATTTGAACGTCGATTTCCCTGTCCTCTAGCGGTCTGGTTCAACATGAAACTAGCGTGTTAGCTAACGACGCCACCGAGCTGGGTAAGATTAATTTTAAATATTTGTGTAATTTTATTTTAATGTCTGAATAGTTATAAGTAGGTAACATAAAACTAAGTTTAATCACCCAATTAGAAACAGAATTAGAGTAAGTATTCAAAGAATTTCACCAACATCCATGCAAAGAAGAAATGAAAAAGTGGTAAAAAATATACTCTGTGTAGATGATCAGGATCTAGATCAAACTATGAGTCAAGTAAGTAAGTGTGTTAGCCACCTACCAAATATTGTCAGTAGTTTATTAAATTGTTATTTTACTTTTTTTCACTATGCAAAAAGCTGTGGGTTTCAACACAAAATCTTGACCATAGGTTAACTATGTTTTTCCCACATAGCCTACTTGTGCTATAATGGCCTGTTTTAGCAATGAATGCTGGTTTATAGACGTCCTTTGTTGATTACTCGGCTGAGCTTTACTAATGTTGTAGCATGGCCTTATATATTTAAATGACAATGCATCCTGTCACATGTGGCAAGGTCATATCATGAAAGATACTCACTACCGATACCAATGATATTATTTTACAATTATAAATATTGTCATACAATCTTGATATTATATTTTTAGACACATTCTTTAACAATAAGAACCAATTTTGTGATGTATATGATAAAAGGAAGACATTTTTAATCATAAAGTAATAAAACTTGAACCAAATTCCTTGTAACAAAGAATATTCAAATGGCAATTACCTTGGAACATAAAATGACATAAGAAACTAGGTTATGGTATATTTTTAAAAGAAGTCTAATTAGTTAGAAATCTCTTGATTTTTTACTAAATAGTTAGATTAAAAATTTATCAAAAGCTTCTCATAATACTTCCTTTTTTTATTACTATATAATTTATCTTTACAATACCTATTAACTAAAGAGACTTTTTACATCCATTAATGTTTCCGGCCTATGGCCAGAGTCAATTTTTTTATTAAAACCATATATTTTCCACTACCCACTTGCTACGCCTGTCAGAGCTTTATGTGCCTTAAAATCTAACTTAAGACTAGGACAGGCACAACGTCCAGTCCCTGGCCATTAATTTATCAATGTGAAAGGGTAAGCCCATATTTCATTAATGATAAATTTTTCGGCAATGCCGGGAATCGAATTCGGGACTCTTAGCTCAGTAGGCAGACAAGCTACCGACTGAGTTAAGATGTCCAATAACTAAACTAAGAATGTAAATACAATTGTAACATTTCTATTTCCACCATTGTGGCAACATGAGTTTTCAGTTTTTAAATAACTGGCTTCCTATGAAAATCAGGGACTTCCTATGCAAATCAGACTTTATTGTGGTATACAGTTAAGGTCTAGTAGCTTAGTTATTATTGCTAAAATATTGTTTATACCATTGGGAAGACCTAGCTAGACAGATGGGAGGATAACATTAAGATGGACATGAAATCGATAGGCTGTAATAAGGGAGGGTACTGAATAGAACTAGCTCCAGATAGGGATAGGTGGCGTACTTTTGTAAGTTCGGAAATTAACTTTCGAGTTCCTAATGCCATAGAGTAAGTAAGTAAAATATTGTTTATAATTACACATTGTAATGTGCAAAGGCAAACAGAAATACAAAATAAATCTTGGTGCAGTAAGATTTAGTAATAAGATCTAGTATTATTATTCTGTTTGCAGGTGATAGTTTAAGTAAAGCTAATAGCTTCTCCTAGCACCGTGTAAACAATTGATAGTGGCCTAGCCATTATATGAATCAGAAACTCTGTGAGATGGTTTGACAGCATCTGAAGTCCAATGTTCTCAGCTTCTTAAAGCTAATATAAATTATGTTTTACTTTTGATCAAAGTCATCCACGGCCATCTTTAGTTACAGGCCAGAATGGCAAATGTGGCAACTCTGCTTGTATTGATGTCATGAGGCCTAGCGATCTGCTGGTTCTATGGATAATTGTATGAATATTAACAGTTTCTTTCATTTAAAAATTGGTGAGTCACTTTGAAAGATCCTAACAATTAGTCCAAACATGATTTATGTATATCATTTAAAAAATACTTCAGAGGTTGAAAAATACAACAAATAAACATGTAAATAATAATTTGGGTATAAATTTAACCCGCTTAATGGCTGCATGGTATAGTGTGCAAAATCTCGCAATAGACTAGACTGACAATTACGAGGAGATCGAGTTTCGAATCTCAGTCGAGTATAGGTATTGAAGGTTTTTTTCCCTCCAAAAAATAATTTTCCACTCTTCCTATGTGCAAATTTGGGTGCACTTCCTCTAAATATAGCCTTCCTCCTTAAAATTCTTGCTAAAAATGTTGTTTTTTTTAAAGAAAAAAATCATATTAGATTTTGAGAGACTGAAACCCCAATATTTTTACAATACCTACTGCTACACAATTTAGGTAGGCCTATTGTAGGCTACCTTATGTCTAAATTGACTGTCAGTATGCCTATAAGTACTATGAGGTCAAATATAAACTTTCCAATATTAAGGCTAGTTTATTCAGTGTGTGTGTAAAGTTATGTATGTATATATGTATGTATGTATGTATGTAAAAAAAATTTTTTTTAATTCTGGGATGATGTAAAATCATAGCAATAGTTAAATCTCAGTATATTATCCAGAAAATTTGATATTTTAAATTTCTGAATCCAATTTAAACTTACAAGTTCAGTGTTGCATGCCACCAAAGACTCTTGAATACCATCCCGTTCTTTGTTGACGTTCTTTATTTCAGACTCTTTATCGGTGAGTTGCCTCTTGGTCTCATCGTTGTCTGTCCTCTGTTGTTCCAAGCGCACTCGAAGTTGAGTCATCTCTTCATCCATGTTCTTTATGCGACCCTCTATAGACAGTCGTTGGTGGACACATAGATCTTGTTCTTCAGAACTTAGTAAAGAATGAGAATATTTGTTTAGCAGCAAAATGTTTTGTTTATTTATCGCACAAAGTTACAGACATTTTTTGGACCAATTATTAGTTGTATTTAGTTCCAAAGCTTGGTATTATAATTCAAATTGTTTATTAGTGTAGGTCGTACCATCTCGACACCAACATTTGAGTCTCGCAATATCCTGTAAATTAGTTGAGTCAACCAAGTATTTTATAAATTATGAATTAAAAGTCTTAGTACAGTGACCGCTGACTTGTTTTGTGTCGAATATTAATTATAACAGTGTCGGTATGGTGAAATAATTTTTTTAACTAGGCCTATAATATTTTTAAAGAAAGTGTAAACATTCTTGACCCCATTCTTCTAATATTATATATTAATATTAATTTTCTTCTAATAGTCAATATTAATGTTTCAAGATTGTCAATATAATTAAAGATTTTCAAGTAATTCTCAACAATAGGCCTTTTTTTGAAACCCATACTCTAACTAAATTCAAAAGTTAGGTTAGGTCCTTTCAAAGCATAATTATTACACAGTGTTTATCTTCTGATGTCGTTGACTTTTATGTTCTCTCAAATATTAGTGGAATGAAATTTGTATTTGTCAAAGAAAAGTGCACATAAGCAAGACAAGTGTGTACAAAAAAACTCACCTTATTTTTAACTGTTCTCCTAGTTCCTCAATTTGCTTGATGAGATCATAATTTTGTGATGATAAGGACCACCAGTTAAATGTAAGAATAAAACATAAAACAAGAAGTCCGCCCACTATGAAGGGTGGACAACGTCCGTGATTTCCTCTCATGCTGTCGAACGACATTTCTTGTTTTTCTGGCCTACATGGACTTGTGTCTCAGAGTAGCAGACAGCTAAATAGTTAGTCAGCTGCCAGATAAATGGACGGCTGTGACCAATCAGAAGTCGGCTACTAAACAGCAAATTAAATCTTATCGGCCAATACGATAGCGCGAATTTGAGCGCGCTGATACTATAAACCGGAGTTTACATGAGACTTTAATAATTTTAGAGAGCGTAGCACTAGACGACTTTTGTTTTACTTCTGAAAAGGCTCCTAAATGTGAATTTTAATCCAAATTTATTAATTGACTTAAGAGTACGAGGCCTAGTATTTGTATCGTCGTATCTATTGGACATTGATTGGTAGTCCAAAGTATTTTTTAAATAATGTTCTCATCATGTGCGGCTACTACTATTTGAGGTATGTAACATGCACGTTCTAAACCAACTTATAACACACTTACACAACTTATAAGCTAATTTAAATCTCGAATAGACACAACACCCGCAACCCCCAGCCGTTAATTCATTATTATGAACGTGGAAATCCATGTTTCACCATTGATAAATTATTCGGTTAGGCCGTGAATCGAACTAGAAGCTCTTAATTTAGTAGAGAGACTCGCTACCAACTGAGCTAAAGGGACATACATTTGTTTTAAAGTAATTAGAGCTTATATTAACTCGTATTAATGCTTAAAAATTTTAGACTTACGCCTTGTAACCATAAAACCATGAAAGATGTAAACTAAAAACAATGTATATATTGACAGAATTCTTAACGAGTTTGTGGAGTCGAATGGTTACTATAGCTTGATTTTTTTTAAATAGATAATGTGCCAGGATTACGAACTTTGGCTTTGATTAATGTCGATTTTAATACCACTAGAATCAAGCAATAAGATTGGATGCCCCTGAATTCCTTAAAGCTAAAAGCTCCTCCCCAATTTTTTAAAATCATATTATTTTTATAAGCTATTTGGAGTTGTCTTCTCCAGAGTTTTTTTTTTTAATTTGAATGCTTCTAGAAACTATTTGTAGTGGTCATCCCTCAGCAAATTTTTTGAACATTAGATGCCTCTAGAAGCTATTTTGAGTAGTCCTCGCCTTGAATTTAAAAAAAATTAGATTCCTTTAGAAGCTATTTTAAAGAGGTCCTCCCCTTGAAGCTATTTAGAGTGATTCTTCCATTTATTTTCTCCGACGATTAGATGCCTCTATAAGCTAATTGAAATGGTCTTCTCCGACCATTTTTTTAAATGTATGTTTTTAGGATGCTATTTGGAGTTGTCATTGGCTTGATTTTTTATTGGTTTTTTTAAATTAAATGAATATAGATACATTTGGATTGGCCCTCTTCCGGCAAATTTTTTAAATTGGATGCCTCTAGAAACTTTTTGGAGTGGTCCTTCAATTGTATTCAATAGTAATTTAGTGGTAGATAAATTATAAGGAGCCTTACTGGGCTTATTTTTAAAACATTAATGCCTTTTGAAGTTATATGAAGTTTGATGCACGTATTTTAGCTTTTTACTCGGGAATATCATAAGATGTTAAATACATATAGAGGAGGGCTAATTTATTCCAGGAGGGGCAATCACTCGCCCTATACCCTAACCTCCGGTTTCGTTGTCACTAATTTGACGTGGTCCTTCCTCCGAGTTTTGGAAATTAGACTCTTTTAAAGCTAATTAGACTAGTCCTACCTCCGAATTTTTTGAAATGTTTATGTTCTTTAAAGTTATTTGGAGTAGTCTTAATAATAATAATAATATTTAGCACCACGTCTTACTACCCGTTCAGGTTATACGCTTAAGTACTAATTACGCTAATGGATTAGGAATTGGGAGGGCTGAATTTAGAGGAAGTGAATCCGCATTTGCGTGGAGGGAGAGTGGAAAATCATTTAGGAAAAACCATCCCAGTTCACCCGACCGAGATTAGAACCTCGATCTCCCCGTCCTCGGCGGTCGAGCCCAACACGACTAGCGCGTTAGCCAACTACGCCACCGAGGCGGGATGGAGTAGTCTTCCTTAGGGAAATTTTTTAAATTTGGATACCTCTAAAAGCTATTTTAACTAGTCCTTAGCCAGATTATTTATTTTAATTCAGATTTGCTAAAAGCTTTTTGAAAATGTCTTTCCCTAGAATTTTTTTGAAATTTTTATGCTTCTAGAAGTTATTTAGATAACTCCTCACCTGAATTTTTCTCGAAAATTAGATGCCTAACTTATAGAAGCTATTTGAAGTGGTCTTTTTCCAGCAATATTTTGAAAATTGGATCTTGCTAGAAGCTATTGATTTTGTAATGGTCCTATTCTGGAAATCTTTTAAAAATTGAATGTTTTAAGAAACTATTTGGAGGGGTCCTCTCCTGATTTTTTCTGATAGATATTCTAGAGTCTAGAAGCTATTTGAAATTGTCTTCTCTGGCAAATTTTTGAAAATTTAATGCATCTAGAAGTAATTTGGAGTTTGATTAAAGGCCATCTTTCAGCTTAATATTTGAAATCAGAGGACTTTTAATTTATCTAGGGTGGTGGATGGTGAATTTATTCCAAGGAGGGGCAAATTCCTTTCAAGGGGTGCCTGCCCCCGCCCCTCAATTCCATCGCCTATGGAAGAAAACGAGAGCTAAGGTCCGTAATTTTGCTGTTGTTATAGCCAAAAACCCTTTTTGGACCTATTTAAATAAATATTGATTCATTAGCTATGTTTAGTTTAATTTTCCACATATAGGTGCTTTCTCTGTAAAGGATGATTTAAATGAGGGATCAAGGAGTAAGATTTCTGGCCTGGACCCGCACCTAATTGGACAGTCATAGTAAGAACCCTCCTAAGGGTTCGGCCAGACTGACAAGCGTGCGAGCGAGCGAGCGCGTAAGCGACTGGGTGGCCACACTGGCGAGCGCGCGAGCGAGCGCATGATTAGCTGATACCTCTCGTTATTTGTTGATGAGGAGGCTCCGAATCTTGGCTGAGTGAACTGAGGGTGGTTTTAACAAGTGATTTATTGTTGTGGTTTTCTCCTCCTCTC